>VWZE01022657.1:179993-198192 GCA_013396675.1 Eubucco bourcierii
TGTGGTGATGGGTTGGACTTGATGATCTTTGAGGTCTCTTCCAACCCTGCTGATACTGTGATACTGTGGTCCCTTTCTGAAACGGAGAATGTGCTGGGTTTAATTCGACCAGGGTTATACATGGTGGGGGATCATATCCTTGCTCATCACAAATGAGCAAGCAAAAACTTTCTTTGCAGGAGGAATTTAGTAACCTCAGCTCTTTACTCAACAGAACTGCCTCCTCCTCTGTTTTAGATCATTCAAGGCATTGAAGGAAAGAAGAGCATGAAGGAAAATACCCTTGTATGTTGCTGTTGTGTCTGCGCTGTGGTATGCAGGAGTGGTCACAAACTGTGTCAGATGAGAGCAGAAGAAAGACTGAAGGGAAGGGTATAGCTTGGAGCTGTTCAGTCTGGAGAAGAGGAAGCCCCCAGGAGACCTTATTGTGGCCATCCAGTATCTGAAAGGGGCCTACAAGAAAGATGGGGAGGGACTTTTTAGGGTGTTGGGTAGTGATAGGACTGAGGGGAATGGATCCAAGCTAGAGAAGAGGAGGTTTAGATTGGATGTTAGGAAGAAGTTGTTCAGCATGAGAGTGGTGAGAGACTGGCACAAGTTGCCCAGGGAGGTTATCAGGCTGGATATGGCTCTGGGCAACCTAGTGTGAGGCCCATGTCAGGGAGGTTGGAACTGGCTGATCCTTGAGGTCACTTCCAATCCTGACAATTCTATGATCCTGTGGTTTTCAGTCCCTTGCAGCAAACTTAAGTTGGTATAAAAACACAGAGCTGATTTGATCTCAGGCAGAGAGAGCTGTTCTCAATTTGAATCTACCTGTAGTCATTGGAACAATACAGCTTTGAGCAAGTTGAATCCAAAGGAGTTGGTGTCTGGGCAGGTCAGCTTGATACTCAACACAGGCAGACTGGACCTTGTTGCACACTGGTAGGACCTGAGTGTTGCTTCAATGTCCACAGCTTGCTGAGATCACAGAATCACAGAACTGTCAGGGCTGGAAGGGATCTCAAAGGATCAGCCAGTTCCAACTGCCCTGCCATGGGCAGGGACGCCTCACACTAGATCAGGTTACCCAGAGCTACATCCAGCCTGTCCTTAAAAAAACAGCCAGGGATGAGGCTTCCACCACCTCCCTGGGCAACCTGTGCCAGTCTCTTACCAC
Source organism: Eubucco bourcierii (assembly GCA_013396675.1). NCBI lineage: Eukaryota > Metazoa > Chordata > Aves > Piciformes > Ramphastidae > Eubucco > Eubucco bourcierii. The sequence continues at coordinate 181,156 of VWZE01022657.1, forward strand.
CCTTAGAGTGAAGAGCTTTCTTCCTAACATGCAATCTGAATCTCCCCTCCTCTAGCGTGGATCCATCCCCCCATCCATCCTATCAATACCTGACACCCTAAAAAGTCCCTCCCCAGCTTTCTTGTAGCCCCCTGCAGATACTGGAAGGCCACAATAAGGTCTCCTGGGAGCCTTCTGTTCTCCAGACTGAACAGCCCCGACTCTCTTCAGGCTGTCCTCACAGCAGAGCAGCTCCAGCCCTCTGATCATCCTTGTGGCCCTTCTCCGGACACATTGCAGCACCTCCAGATCTCTCCTGTAGCAGTGACTCCAGAACTGGACTCATTGTTCCAGGTTGGCTCTCACCAGAGTGGGACGTCTCTGCACATCCCATCCCTGTGCAGCGTGGACATTCTCTAGTCACACCTGATGAGCCTTTGCAGAAGGAAGAATTCAATGCAATATTCAGTGCTTGAAATCCCAAACTAACAGATTATTTCCTTCAACAAGCTCTTGATTCTCTCTAGGCATCTTCTAACTATGGGTTTTCTTTCCAATTTCCATCTTTGTGCTCTTAGATCCTCTAAGCAGAGTGTATTTGAAGCCAAAACATCCATCTGACTCCTTGAGTACCTACATAAACGCTAACTACATTAGGGTAAGTACACTCTTCCTGTACTTTTGAGACCATATTAGCTTTGCCACATGAATACCTGGTTTTGCCAAGGTGCCACTCATTTTATTCCTGCCCGTCTTCATTGACCATTCCTAACCTTTTTGTCCCCACTAGTGTGGATAGAGTTTCCTGAGCTTTTTGCAACAAAGACTGCATAGCCACAAATGTAAGCAAAATGGTTGCACTAAGAAAACAATTTCTAAAAACAATAAGAGACACATGCATTAGTATTTGTTTAATCCAGTATTTACCATTTAATGATGTCCTACTGCCTTACAGTAAGGAAGAGAGCTGCCTTTTGACTAGCATTTTGGTTGAAAGATCAGAGTAAAGAGCAATATCAGCTGTATGGTTGCCCCCTGCAGTTGTGTTACCCAGAAACAAGCTCAATGGTGATGAGGTTGTTTGTTTGTTTGTTTGTTTTCATGGGTAACTGTATCAATTGATAGTCCTGAAATTATCACTGAAGTAGTTAAGTGCTGTTAACAAGTTTGTGCCAAGGAGCATGAAGCATATGTGTTAAATGCACACCAGCACACAGCCTTGTTCCCATGTTGCTGCCTGTATCAAACGGTTGGAGGATATAAGAATTTTAGCAGCAGGAGCCCTGTTGAAAAGCTGTGTTGTAAGCTTTGAGAAGGCATCAGCACACAGAGCCTTTCTCAACTCCTGGCACAGTGAAGAGGCTGCCAAGAAAGTACTTCAGTCATGGTTTTAGGAGTGCAGTCCTCTGCCTGCAAAATTAAATGTTTGGTTTGAGTTGTGTGCCAGATCCTCAGCTGGAATAAATTGAAGATCCTCAGCTGGAATAAATTGAATAGGTGGACTGAAATTTGGCCCCAGACCTCCACACTGATGTTCCTTACCTAAATAACAGGACATGAATATATACATACACAGCCCTGCCTCACTTGACATTCTGTTCTTTCAATGTTTTGAATGAAAGGCATCATCATGAAACTAAGCAGAGCAGTTCTCTTTGGCCATGTTTCGAGTCCTCTGAGATCTCCCTTTGCCCTATGCCACCACCCTTCAGGTGGTGTTATTGACACTGGTTGAAATGTCAGCAAATGCAGAAAAAATACAACCCAGCAATAAAGTAAAATTGCACAACCATGTATGCAGTATCCTTAGGCTTGCTGGCATCCTGATAGACCCATCTTGGACAAAGGCAGACTGGTGAGTAGAAGGAGGACTGTTTATACCAGCTGAGGATCTAGCTCATTGAGAAGGAGGACTGTTTATACCAGCTGAGGATCTAGCTCATTGATTAATTGATGCCCAGGGAGAGGACAAGGGGCAATGGGTGGGAGTTGAGGCATAGGAAATTCCATGGAAACACGAGGAAAATGTTTACCCTGTGAGGGTGACAGAACCCTGGAAGAGGCTGCCCAGGAGTATTGTGGAGTCTCCCACTCTGGAGCTATTCAAGAGCTGCCTGGATGTGTTCCTGTGTGATCTGCTATAGGTGATGCTGCTCTGGCAGGGGGTGGGGGGTTGGACTGGCTGAGCTTTGGAGGTCCCTTCCAGCACCTGACATTCTGTGATGAATGCAATGAGTGACAGCTGTCAGGGAAAAAGGCACCCACCAGTTGAGGACCTATCCCATTGACTAATGCAATGAGTAACAGCTGTCAGGGAGGAAGGTACCCAAAAGGAAGAAAAGAGGCTCTCCCACACCACCTCCAGCTGTCTTCCACCCACTCATCTCCTGTAGCCATTGCCAGGCTCTCCTGGTGTGCCTTACTGTTGGGCATACTGCCACTGCACAAGCTCACAACTCCTCCTCCTCAGTGGAAAAGTAAGAAAGCAATTTCTTGGCTTCCCTATTTTTTTCTTGCCTTTCTTTTTCCTCTGCTTTCCCATTTTTTGCTCTGACCTTTCTTTGGCTTCCCATGCACTTGTGTCTCAGGCCTCCCTATGCTGCTCTTTATGAGGTTCCTTTGACATCTGATAAAGGTGCTTCTCTTTTAGCAAAGACATGCAACAGTCTTTGATGCCACAGGTTTTAATGTAATCTAAATCTTTTTTTTTCCTGATGTGAATCTTCATAGAAACCAGTTTGGGGTGTTTTGGGTTTTGGGTTTTTTTGGGTTTTTTTGTGGGGTTTTGTGGGATTTTTTTTGGTTTTTTATTTATTTATTTGTGGAGTGGGGTGGGGTTTTTTGTTTTTTGGGGGGTTTTGTGGGGTTTTTCTTCTGTTGGATGGTGGTGGTGTTGGTTGGTTGGTTTGATTTTGGTTGTTTTTGTGTTTTGGTTGTTTTGTTGGGTTTTTTTTGTTTTTTTTCCCTGTGGTTTGTTAACTGTAATCTTGTAAACACTGCAGCAATATAAACCGTGGATTAAAGTACTCCTGGGTGATGGAAAGCCCCAACAGTGTGGATAAAAGAGTAAGCTAGAAGAAGCCAAGTAAGCAGGGAAATGTGAGAGGGATTGATGTATTCTCAGGACCATTTCAGTCCACCAAACCAGTAGTTTCCAGAGGGAAAACCTGTTCTGCTGAAAACTTTCTGCTGTGCTCTACTGCTACTAATAAATACTTTCAGTTCAAATAACATTTTTTCTTTCTTTCTTTCAGGTCCATTTTGCTACTCTTTTAGAACATTCACCTGCAGTTTTGGTTGAATGTAAAGTAAATGCTTTTGTATCTGTTTCTAACCCAGGGGTATGGAGGTAAAGAGAAGGCTTTCATTGCAACTCAGGGACCCATGATTAATACAGTGAATGATTTCTGGCAGATGGTTTGGCAAGAAGACAGCCCTGTCATTGTTATGATCACAAAGCTGAAAGAGAAAAATGAGGTATGACAACTTAGCCCAACTAAGGAATTATCCCTGTAGCTGCATGCTGTAGAGAGATCTTTAGCAGATAGGGATGGAACCTAACAGGTAACCATCTCTTAAATACTCTGGTAATAGACCAGGTGAAAAAGTAATGCTGGGGTAGCCAAATATACCACCTGGGATTGCATAGCAATCCTAAGAGGTGTAGTATAAAAAAGACTCAAATTAATTCCATTTTCTAGATGCATGCTTTGTAATTTTAAGAAACACCTGATTGGTCACCTCTGGACTTGTTGTTACTTTCTGGTATGTAAAGAATAGATGGTTAGAGTTATGATTGCAGCTTTCCTGATGTGGTTCATGTTTGCAGTTTGTTTAACAGCAGGTATTGAATCCATCCCAGCTGCTTCAGATCTTCTGGAGGGCCTTAGCTAGACCCCATGGCTCTTTTCCCTTAGTACAAAGTAGGGATATCAATTGTATTTTAATTACTGATGGCCATCTAACTTGCCTGGTACATATTCTGTGTAACTACACCTTTAATGGCTTCAGTTAGCATTCATGTAAATTCTTGCCAGGCTTTCTTTCATGGTGTCGGTCCATATTTGTGACTGGCAGACATCAGGAACAAAAAATCACTCTCCCATGCAGAGGGCCAACACAAAGCTCTGTTCTGGAAGATCAAAACGTTAAAGAAGTTATTTACAGGGCTTGTGGATAAAAGAGGGAGACATAAAGGAGTTCAACTTTGGGCTCCCCAGTTTAAGAGGGACAAGGATCTGCTGGAGAAGGACCAACTGAGGGTTATGAGGGTGATGAGGGGACTGGAGCACTGCCTGATGAGGAGAGGCTGAGGGACCTGGGGCTGCTTAGTCTGGAGAAGATTGAGAAGGGAAATAATCAATACTTATAAATATCTGAGGGCTGAGAGGTGAGGGGGGACAGGACGGAATGAACAGGCTCTTCTCACTTGCTCCCTATGATAGGACAAAGAGCAATGGATGGAAGCTGCAGCACAGGAGGTTCCACCTCAACACAAGGGGGAACTTCTTGACTGTAAGGATGACAGAGCCCTGGCACAGGCTGCCCAGAGAGGTTGTGGAGTCTCCTTCTGTGGAGCCTTTCAAGACCTGTCTGGACGTGTTCCTGTGTGACCTGAGCTAGATTGTGACCTGCTCTGGCAGGAGGGTTGGATTTGGTGATCTCTTTGGGTCCCTTCCAACCCCTAACATCCTGTAAGCCTGTGACTTTTTTCTTGAGTCCAAACTGCTAGACCTAGTAGCAACTCCCAGTTCTAGTTATGTGCCTCAACCAAGTCTCAGCACCTTGACAGCTAAGCACCAGGGCCATCTTGCCTTGCTTCACTCACAGCCCTGCTCCTCAAACTCAGATGCATGTGATGAGAGAGAAGCAGAGTTTATTTAGGTAAGGCTCCCAGCCTGAGTGATCAAGGGACCAAGATCCAGAGAGCATTCCTGGGGCTCAAACTTACAGCTGCTTTTAAATGTGGACTGAGAGGACAAACTCTATTCTTCTGGTAGGCTCTATTCTCCTGACCACTCCTTGACTTTTGGGCTACTAAGAACTTAAAATCCAGTGGATTTTAAGCAAGCTGGATGTAAAGAGGAAGTTGGTCCTGTAAAATCTCCCAAGATGCATTTCCAAACGGGCTGCCAGTTTCAGCTGTTGGTGAACCAAAACCCACAAGCCTATGTTTAAAAGATTACTCCTGAAAACACAGAAAACTTAGCCCAGCCTAAACTGACCACAAGAATAAGGATTTCATTTAGGAAATGCTGACTATTTAAACACTCAACCTGACAGGGTATAAGAAGAATGACTTGAAAGAAGTGCCCAGTGGTTTCCATCGTGGCAGGAAGCCCTGTGTTTACCTGAGTTACGCAGGCTCTCTGCACTGCTGTTTATCCACATTGTTGTGGCCTGGCAGTGACAATTTCCTCCTAATAGAAACGGTGAAGGATCTCAAATAGTTCTCAGGCTACATAGAGAGGCTGTGTTTGCACAAGCTGGCCTGCCCTGTCTAGGAATCTTCAGAACTCTCCCACTGTTTGTTAGCAGATTCATCCTAAAACCTGTTTGGTTTTCTTCAATAGGAAACAGTCTTGCTGGTGACTGTGCTCAGCATGTTCACTGGTGTGGCAGTTTGGGGGGGGCTTAGGTTGCCTTAAAATGATCAGAGGGCTGGAACTGCTCTGCTGTGAGGACAGGCTGAGGGAGTTGGGGCTGTTCAGTTTGGAGAGGAGAAGGCTCTGAGGTGACCTTATTGTGGCCTTTCAGTACCTTGAGTGGGCTACAAAAAAGCTGGGGAGGGACTTTTGAGGCTGTCAGGTAGTAATAGGACTGGGGGGAATGGAACCAAGCTAGAAATGGGTAGATTCAGCCTGAATGTTAGGAAGAAGTTGTTCAGCATGAGGTTGGTGAGTGCCTGGAATGGATTGCTCAGGAAAGTGGTGGAAGCCTGATCCCTGGAGGTGTTTAAGGCCAGGCTGGATGAGGCTGTGGCCAGTCTGCTCTAGTGTGAGGTGTCCCTGCCCATGGCAGGGAGGTTGGAACTAGATGATCCTTGTGGTCTGATTCTATGATTCTAAAAACACTACAGAGACAAAGTCCCTTTTAGGGCCACGAGCTACCCAGGACTGGAGGGCAGAAATGCCACTCCTTTTGAAGAGTAATAATGAAGATAGTGCACACTGATTGGAAGTTTAAAGGGAGATTCTGTTTCCAGGAGCATATATGCCAAAGGCAGTCAGGCAGAGTGTAGTGTCCACAAACTAGGCCAAGTCTATTGGACTAAGACCCTCTAGAATCCTCCACCCCTTCCACCCTCAGCTCTCTACAGAGAATCATGGAAATGATCTCTGTAGGTTCTTTGACTCATTGAGTGGGTCTTTAGGCACTTCTCTCTGTGTGGCAAAATAGAATTTGGCATTCAGAATCCTGTCTTTCACAGAAAATCAACATAAGCCTCTTTGAAGGTTACTTACTAGTTGCTTATTGTCACCGTGGATATATCTTAGATTTGGGGAAAACTTAAGATTTTATCCTAAGTTTGAAGGTTTTAGCATGTGAAGGTAAATCCTGCAAGCCCTCTCAAAACATATCTCCCACACTTGATTTAGTGGTGACATTAAATAGAGGTCAGGAGTAAAAAGGATTGAGGGTTGGTGGGAAATACTCATTACTGTTGGCCTGTTTATTGGGACATTTACTATGTAAATTTTGTTGGCATAGCTATATGGAAAAATGAAATAGGGCTGAAATAAAGCAACTTCTGGCAGATTTGGAAATTGTGAAGCTGTTTATGTTCAGGGCCCAAATGCAGGGAAAGCAAAGCTGAGAGAGCTTTCCTCCATCCAGCAGCACTGGATGCCTTCAATGAGAGAACTTCTAGCAAGGTAGAGCTCCTGTGCTCCTGAGCACAAACTGACTACAGGAGCTTGGAGAGGAGGAGCCTGAAGGGTGACCTCAGGAATGGTTATAAAGACAGAAAGGTGAGTGCAAAGAGGCTGAAGCCAGGCTCTGCTGGGTGATGCCTAATGCCAGGACAAGGGGCAATCGCAGAACCACAGAAACATGCAGGCTGGCAAAGCCCCTCAGGATCACCAAGGCCAACCTAGAACCCTGCTCTACAACATTCACCTTAAACCATAGCCCTAAGCACCACATCCAAACCACCCTTAAACACAGCCAGGGTAGGGGACTCCACCAGCTCCCTGGGCAGTTCATGCCAGTGCCTGACCACTCTCATCCTGAAAAACTTTTTCCTAATGTGCAATCTAAACCTCCCCAGCTCAGCTTGAGGCCATAATATGCTGAAAGGGAAATTGAGGCCCAAAAGAAGACCAAGGAACAGAATCAGGACCAACACAGAGTGGACGACTGTGTGATGATATGATCAAGTGAATCCTTTCTGTTTTTTTTCTTGTGTGCTATATTTGATAAGCATTTGCTGATTTGTTCAGTCTGGCAAAGAGAAGGCTCAAGGCAAACCTCAATACTCTCTATGTAACCTGAAAGGACGTTGTAGCCAGGTGAGACTGGACTCTTCTGCCAGGTACCCAGGGACAGAGATAAGAGGACACAGCCTCAAGCCAAGCCAGGGCAGGTTTAGGCTGCATATTAGGAAGAAGTTCTTCCCAGCAAGAGTGATTGGCATTGGAATGGGCTGCCTGGGGAGGTGGTGGAGTCCCCATCCCTGGAGATGTTTAAACGAAGGCTGATGAGGCACTTGGTGCCATGGTTTAGTTAATGAGAAGGTGTTAGGTGATAGGTTGTACTCCATGATCACTAACCTGGTTACTTTTGTGATTCTGTGATTACAGACATGAGGCTAAGGAGTAGCCTTCTTGAGCACTGTGTGTGGCTTTTGAACAGATTTAAATACACCTGCTTGAGACTAGGGGAGTTTTCTTTAAGGTTCAAGTGACAGCTTCAGGCAACTTAGTGTTTTGGTTTTTTTTTTTTTTTTTTTTTTTTTTTTTTTTGATGATGCTTTTGGGGTTTTGTGTGCTATTTTCTGTATGTCTTTATCTCTCCCATCTTTGCCTTTATCTTTTTTTTTTTTTTTTTTTCCCCACAATTAAGTTTCAAACCCCTGGTAATCCCGCCAAATACCTCTCTTCTAAAGAAGTATTGCTCTCTGGAATAGGACAAAGAACAATGGTTGGAAGCTGCAGCACAGGAGGTTCCACCTCAACACAAGGGGGAACTTCTTCACTGGAAGGCTGACAGAGCACTGGCACAGGCTTCCCAGACTGGTTGTGGAGTCTCCTTCTGGAGCCTTTCAAGGCCTGTCTGGATGTGTTTCTGTTTGACCTGAGCTAGATTGTCTGGTCCTGCTCTGGCAGCGGGGTTGGACTGATGATCAGTGATCAACCTCTTCTCCCAGGCACCCAGCAACAGAATGAGGGGACACAGCCTCAAGCTGTGCCAGGGGAGGTCTAGACAGGANGAAGGCTGACAGAGCACTGGCACAGGCTTCCCAGACTGGTTGTGGAGTCTCCTTCTGGAGCCTTTCAAGGCCTGTCTGGATGTGTTTCTGTTTGACCTGAGCTAGATTGTCTGGTCCTGCTCTGGCAGCGGGGTTGGACTGATGATCAGTGATCAACCTCTTCTCCCAGGCACCCAGCAACAGAATGAGGGGACACAGCCTCAAGCTGTGCCAGGGGAGGTCTAGACAGGATGTTAGGAGGAAGTTCTCCACAGAGAGAGTGATTGGCGTTCGAATGGGCTGCCCAGGGAGGTGGTGGAGTCACCATCCCTGGAGGTGTTGAAGAAAAACCTGCATGGGGTACTTAGTGTGTCCCAGGTTGGGAACTATAAGGTTAGAAAGAGTCCTCTGGGGACTAGAAGATTGTTAATTCAATCCCATAATTGTGGTATCTCTTCATAAGCTCACAGCAAGGCCAGCTTGTTCTTTCCTCCCCCTCCAGCCTTGTGCCGGGCAGGAGCTGCGTTATCGGGACAAACATGTAAGGATAAACCTGGTTTGGGGCCTCCAGACACTGTGTTTAGGCCTCTTGGACGGCAGAGGCCTGGTGGGGGGAGGATTGGAGCACTGGGGATGATAGTTTTAGTTTTGGGTTGGGGGAAAATTCAGAGGGGTTGCTTATGGATTCTGTATTTGCTTTGTAATTTCTATCTGTAACCTTCTCTCCAAATATAGTTCTGGTTTTTTTTCCCCAATTCGTTTGAGAGCTTCACTCTGTCGGCTCTGTAAACCCACAACATGGTGCCATGGTCCAGTTGATTGGATAGGGCTGGGTGATCTTGGAAAATCTCTTCCAACCTGGTTGATTCTATGATCTCTTTGGGTCCCTTCCAACCAGCTGATCCCAGCTCTGTTTTCAAGGCCTATTTTTCAAAGCAGTAACAAATGGCATTTTGAAAAGACGCATGGAGACTGCCTTAAAAATAACCTATTGTATCCCATTTAAAGTGTAGGCAGGCTGGCAAATGACAGTCGTTTTACTGAGCAGCCCCATTTCATTGTCCACCCAGCACCAGCTGCCAATTCTAGTTCTGGGAAGGAGTCAAGAAAAACACTCTTCTGGAGTGCATTGAGGGCTTTAGAGTGAGCCTCTCATGCTGGCATTTATCAACAGCCTCAGGAGCTGACTCAACTATTGTTGATTGTCAGGCTGTACAATTGTGTGGTTTAGGTTTTTCTGCTTCCCATATAAGCACTGCAAACCACACTCCCAGGGAGGGGCAGGGATTGCAGATCTGGCAGATGATAGCGGCTCTGTGTGTCACAGGAGGAGGTGGGGGGGAACGACACCCTGGATCTTGCAAACACTTTCTCTTGTGCAAAATTTCTCTTGAGTGCTTTCTTGCCATTCTCCACGTCCTCGGGAGGAGAGGAGATGTAGGATGTTCCAGCAAAAGACAGGATTGGAAGGAAAGCAGTCAGATTGGCAAGCATTATTGCAGAAAATGTGGCTCCCCCCACACCTTATTCTGTTAAGGTAACGAGCATCTATTTTTAGACAAGCGTTTCTACCACCGGGTTCAGGCAGCTATTGGGTTAGCAAGCAACTTAAAGATCATACCTGGTGGTACAGCCTAGCATTTCGTTGAGAGCAGGTTTTTTGGTGTTGGTTTCTTTTTTTCCTTTTCCCCTGGATCATTTTTAGCAAGGATTTACTGGGAATTATGCTTTATGGCAATGAATTATATGGGAGGGTTAGTTTCACTTTGCTGCACAGTTTAAACTGCTATCTAAATATATGTATATGTGTGTACATATGTGTGGATATATATTGATGTGTGTGTATATATATGAGCATATATTCAGGGGCAGGTTCCCCAGGGAGGTGGTTGAGGCCCATTCCCTGGAGTAATCCAAAGTGAGGCTTGGTGGGGCCCTGGGTGACCTGAGCTAATGGGGATATCCCTGCTGACTGCAAGGAGAATGGACTGGATGATTTCTAGAGGTCCTCTCTAGTACAGATGTATGAGTGTGTGATATATATTGGTGTATATATACACTGGAGTGTGTGTGTATGTGTATACACCAGTGTATATGTACACCCATATGTATATAAATAAATAAACATACTGGTTTCTTCAGCAAGAGTTTGTGAACAAACACAAACAATTCCTTTCTGGGATTCCTATTATTTAGAACAATTTGTTGTCTCAGAGGTAAAAGAAACACTGCATTGGTTATGAAGCACTGAGGCTTGCTTTAATTATTGTGGGGGGTAGGGTGGTGGTGTTACTTAACAAAGAAGTCAGATTACCCAGCCCTGTTTCAAAAATGATGCCTTGCAAACACTCTTAAGGCAATAAGCATCTATTTTGAGGGAAGTATTTGTGTGACAGAGATGTTTGCTTTCAGGGAGGCTGTAATGGATGTGGAGGTAAAACTGCAGCTGGCTCAAAGATGAGCAATCTACGGCAGGAGGAAAATAAATGGATCCTGTAGTAAATGCTGTTTCTTTATCTCCCTTTCAGCAGCTACAGCGTTGCTGAAGCAATGTAACACTGCTGATTCTTTAAGAGGTTTGCATAGAGCTTTGTGTATCTCTAGCAACACTGATGGATTTTTTTTTTCCAACATCAATTTGCAGTAACTTATGAGCAGACAACTCAGATTCTGCAGCGTGTTTTAGCCTGCACATTTAGGCCACGTCGAATTCAGCCAGATCTAAGGTCATATTTACATAGCCTATTACAGAATCATCACAGAACTGTCAGGGTTGGAAAGGACCTCAAGGATCCTCTAATACCAATCCCCTCCCACCACCATGGGCAGGGACACTTCCCGCTAGATCATGTTGTATAAAAGCTCAGAAGAGTAAAGAGGATTTAAAGGTTTGTGAGGAAAGGGCAAATTCTGAGTCCCTTGCTCAGAAGGAAATCCCATTTGCAAGGAGTAAATGTTATAGATTTAATTAAAGAATGTCCTGGGGGGGGGGGGGAAATAGTTAAAAAAATTTTTTTATGTGGACATTTTTTAACTGAACTTTATTGTGCTTTCAAAAATGAAAGAACTGTTTAAAGGATTTGATGATAGAGATCCAGATTTGAAAACCCAGGCCTAAGTCACTCATTAAGAGCCCTGAAATGTTTTATTTGGGAATGCTTCTGGCACCTCCATTAAATTAATCTCCACTTTCTATGTTAAAAATTAGATGGAACATGGTTCCAGGCTCTGGGTTGTTTTTTTTTTGATGATGCTGATTCTTGCTTTCCAGAAATGTGTCCTTTATTGGCCAGAAAAAAGAGGAATCTATGGGAAGGTAGAAGTCCTGGTTAACAGTGTGCAAGAATGTGAGAACTACACTGTCCGTCAGCTCACAATAAAGGTAACAATCTGCACTTGAGAAGCACTGATCCAAATGCTTAATTTTTTTCTTTTTAGCATTAAGTGAAGCTAAAGTGGTTTTTGTTTTTGTTTTTTTTAATGGCATACATTTTTACAGGCGGAGTAACTTGAGCTATGAAGCTTACAGCTACAAGGTATGACTGAGCCAAAAACACTGCAACACTTAGCACGTTGCTGCTTGGTGTAGCTCTGGCAATTGAAAAGGCTTCCAACACAGTGCAAGTTTCAAGCTGTTAAATTAACTTGCTGTGAAGCCTTCCTAGCATTGCCAAGGCAATGTAAAAGGATTTTAGTTAATGAAAAAGCTGGCATAGCAACATTATGAAACAGATATGCTGCTCATGTTGTGTGCTGGCTTCATCTAGAGCCCATTTGAGAAGCTAAAATTGTAAGGAAGGCTTCATGCTTTTTTTTTTTTTTTTTTTTTTTTTTTTTTTTTTTTTTTTTTTTTTTCCCATGGTTCTGACTAAACATTAACCATGCAAAAATAAAGCAGATGCTGCTTTTCTGAATTACTCCACAGCAGCTCTTGGGTTGCATCATCTGCTGCTCCTGATAGCATTACAATAAACAATGGATTAGGGCAATTTGTTTGGTGTTTCAGCCCAGGCAGGGAGAAGTGGGCAGCAGTTATTGATATTGAACATAGATTACTCTAAACCTGACCCCGTGGCTTGTAGAAGGAAGTGTTGGAGAGAATGTCTGGACCAGCCGGTGTTTGATTAAGGTAGAAGGGCACTTACTGTGCACCTTTAACTTCAATGCTCTTTGGAAATTTAGGATCAGGCACTTAAGGTACTAAAGCAGTAGACATACATAATAACTTAGAGATCCAAAAGGTCAGAGCAAGCAATCTCTCCATGTCTTCTTGCTGATCTAACCAGACCTCTGACAATTCCCAGCTGACAGCAGCAAGTCAGTAGCCAGATGGACTGAGCAGAGCTTGCATAGCTGGAAAAACAGTTAATGTGGCAGGTGCACAAACCCTTCTTACAACTGGCTCCCTGGAAGCATGCCTGTTTGCTGTACTTCCATCCTCAGTCTAGTAAACAAAGAAATAAATAACTGCTACATCTCTCAACAATTTTTTTTTCACTGTCTTTTTACCACACCACTGAGAGAAATAAAATAAGGAATTGTTCACCACAAATGTGCATGTAAAACCTTTTGTGTTATTTTCAGCAAGGCTGTCAGTCCCAGAGTGTGAAACACTACTGGTACACATCCTGGCCAGACCACAAAACCCCCGACAGTGCTCAACCCTTGCTGCAGCTCATGCTGGATGTTGAAGAGGACAGGGTGGAATCGCCAGGCAGAGGGCCTGTTGTTGTGCACTGCAGGTAATTTACAATCTTAAAGGATCACTCAAAGCAAAACCACAGCAAATCACATCGAACAGTCCTCCCCCTAAACAAGGAATGCATTTCTAGAAGAGTAAAATCCTCCAGATCCTCTTCATGTGAACTGACTACTTTTGTTCGTATCTGAGGATTTGAGTGTTGGAGAGAATTCTCTTGTTGCTAGCAAATTGATGCTGAATCATTCTTTAGTTGAGCCTTGAGAGGAGAAGACTGAGAGATCTGATCAATGCCTAGAAATATCTAAGGGGTGGGTGTCAAGTGGAGGGGACCAAGCTCTTTTGGGAGGTCAGCAGCAATAAGCCAAAGAGCAATGGATACAAACTGGAACAGAGAAGGTTTCGGGTCCACATGAGGAGAAACTTTTTTTTGGAGTGAGGGTGCCAGATCCCTGGCACAGGCTGCCTAGACAGGTTGTGGAGTCTCCTTCTCTGTACACTTTCCAAACTCCCCTGAATGCATTAATAGTCCTTCTGCCCCTGTACTCAGCACTGGTCAGGCCACACCTTGAGTACTGTGTCCAGTTCTGGGCCCCTCAATTCAAGAGAGATGCTGAGGTGCTTGAAGGTGTCCAGAGAAGGGTACCAAAGGTGGTGAGGGGCCTGGAGCACAGCCCTGTGAGGAGAGGCTGAAGGAGCTGGGGGTGTGCAACCTGGAGAAGAGGAGGATCAGGGCAGACCTCATTGCTCTCTACAACTACTTGAAGGGAGGTTGTAACCAGGTGGGGTTGGGCTCTTCTGCCAGGCACCCAGGGACAGAACAAGACGACACAGCCTCAAGCTGTACCAGGGCAGGTTCAGGCTGGATGTTAGGAAGAAGTTCTTCTCAGCAAGAGTGATTGGCATTGGAATGGGTAGCCCAGGGAGGTGTGGAGTCCCCATCCCTGGAGATGTTTAAGAGGAGGCTGCATGAGGCACTTGGTGCCATGGGTTAGTTAATGAGAAGTTGTTGGGTGATAGGCTGGACTTGATGATCTTAGAGGTCTTTCCCAACCTGTTTAATTCGGCGATCCTGCTTTGACAGGGGGGGTTGAGCTCAATGATCTCTGGAGGTCCTTTCCAACCTCTAATGTTCTGTGGCTACCAAGAGGTCCATTTTTCTAGTAAGAATCTTCAGTGGCGTAGATCTTCAAAAGCATGAGGTGCCTTTCTGAGATGAATGATGCAGCAGTAGAGTCTGTAATTGTGAGCAGGAATTTTTTAATGATTAAAGATTCAAATATCTCAATTGTGATTAAAATCACAGATCACAGGATGGTAGGGGTTGAAAGGGACCTCTGCAGATCTCCAGTGTGACCTGAGATAGATTGTACGGTCCTGTTCTGGCAGGGCGGTTGGACTTGATGATCTCTTTGAGTCTCTTCCAACCGCTAACATCCTGTGATCCTGTGAATTCCACCCCCCCTGCCAGAACAGGACCATAGAATCTAAAGCAGACTGGACATAGATTTCCAAAGGACTCATAGATGGCTTGTGTTGGATGGGAAATGAAAGATCATCCAGCTCCAACCCCACTACCATGGGCAGGGACACTTTCTACTAGAGCAGGTTGCTCAGAACCTCATCCAGCCTGGTTTTAAACACATCCAGGAATGAGACATCCACAACTTCCCTGGGAAACCTGTTCCCTTGTCTCACCACCCTCATGGTAAAGAACTTGTAGTGTCTCATATAGATCTGCCCTGCTTTGGTTTCAAACTGTTGCCCCTTTCCCTGTCACCACGTGCTCTTATAGAAAGCCCTTCTCCAGATTTCCTGCAGCCCTCTTCAAGTACTGGAAGGCTGCTGTAAGGTCTCCCTGAAGCCTTCTTTTCTCCAGAAGAAGAAAATTTTAAATTCTTACTGATCTTTCTAGTGGCAATCCTTTCCTTTCATTTCTCTTTGCTGTCAGTGAGTTAGCCTTGCTAGTCACACACTCCAGGGGCTCTGTTTTAGCAATTCTGTGGTTTGCGCTTTTAGCACTTTCAATATCTAATTATTTCCTTTTTTCTTTTTCCCCTGCTAAACTCCTTTGATCTGTGAACTCCATTCCCTTATTAAATGTTGCCTTCTCTTCAGTGCTGGCATAGGAAGAACTGGATGTTTTATTGCCACAGCCATTGGTTGTCAGCAGCTGAAGGAAGAGGGAGTCGTAGATGCGCTGAGCATCGTCTGCCAGCTACGAGTGGATCGGTGAGTTCCAGAAGAACCAGAAATGATTCAGTGAATGGTCACTTGTGGTTCAGTAATGATTCTGAAAATCACCTTTGAATATTGCTTTACTTGAGTACCTACCATCACTTCTGCTGACTCTTATGCTGGATAGATGGGCACGGTCCAGTGCCAGGAGTCTGAACAAGTCCAAGTGCAAGGTTCTGCACTTTGTCCACAACAACCCCAAACAGTGCTACAGGCTGGGGACAGAGTGGCTGGAGAGCAGCCAGGCAGAGAGGCTGGTTGGCAGCTGAACATGAGCCAGCAGTGTGCCCAGGTGGCCAAGAAGGCCAATGGCATCCTGACCTGGATCAGGAACAGTGTGGCCAGCAGGACCAGGGCAGTCCTTCTGCCCCTGTACTCAGCACTGGTCAGGCCACACACTTGAGTCCTGTGTCCAGTTCTGGGCCCCTCAATTTAAGAAAGATGTTGAAGTGCTTGAAGGTGTCCAGAGAAGGGCACCAAGGCTGCCCTGTGAGGAGAGGCTGAGGGAGCTGGGGGTGTGCAGCTTGGAGAAGAGGAGGCTCAGGGCAGACCTCATTGCTCTCTACAGCTACCTGAAGGGAGGTTGTAGCCAGCTGGGGTTGGTCTTTTCTGCCAGGCACCCAGGAACAGAATAAAAGGACACAGCCTTATTCTGTGCCAGGGATTTTTTTTTTTTTTTCTTCTGTGTGAGATTCACAGGCTAATCCTGTGGTTGCTGGGCACTTGGCACTCTTGGAGCTTTCTGCTGTCTGCAGCATCCCACTAGGCACAAGAGACATAGAGCAATCTGGAGGCAAAGTATTGTCTTCGAGGGGCATCCAGGCTTGCTCAGTGTGCACTTTATGCAGCAGAGAGAACAAAGTCTGGTGCTTTAGCGTTCCTTAAGCTGGGGTGGGGTCCTTTTGAATTGTATTGGCAAATTTAGCCAGCTTAAGGAAATACCAAGGCATTTGTTGCAGAATTTTGTGCAGGTAGATCAATTCCCTGACTGAACTTACGGCTTGGGTGCCAGATCGCTGTAAGCCAACGTTGTTGCAGGGTGCTTTGTTTTGTGAAAGCATGGCTGGGGAGAGACTTGTGTTGGAAAGGAGGTGGTTGTTATTGTGCACAATGGAAGATGTTGATTTGGGTGTACTTTTCTTGCTTATTCTGCTGAAGAAAGCAGGATTTTGTCTGAAGTGAGCAAGCAGGGGTGCACCAAGAATAGAGGAGGCTCATTCCTCTGCAGGTGTAGGCAGCAGGTCCTGTAACCTCATTGCAAGTGACTGCTTCTGACATGCATTTCTTATTTAAATGGAAACAGCCCATAAGGGTCCAAATGCTGGGAAAAAGGTTAGGTCAAAGAGAAGTTTTGACTGCTGAAGTTTTTTGTTCTGAAGAGCTCTGAGAGGTACTGGAACCAAAGAAGAATCAGATCCCGTATAACTGACTCTGTTTAAGGATCTCTGCCTCTTCTCCCAAACACTGTCATCATGCTAGAGATTGGAATGTGATCCTTACAGGGCAACATGAGACACTTGATGTGTAAAATTCTCCAAGGGGGGAGTTCTTGACATAAAAAATCTTGGGGGAAAGAGGTGGTGGTGGTTGGGGAGATGGAAGACCTGTGGGGAAAATGCGTCTTCTGATTTAAACTATTGACTCCACATTTACAACACCCCCTTAGAAGGGCTCTGCTTAGTAGGTCCAGAGAGGTTCTCCTCCCCCTCTA
>VWZE01022658.1:2375-97795 GCA_013396675.1 Eubucco bourcierii
TGGAGTGGGTCCAGAGGAGGGCCACAAAGATGCTCAGAGGGCTGGAGCAGCTCTCCTATGAGGACAGGCTGAGAGAGTTGGGGTTCTTCAGCCTGGTGTAGAGAAGGTTTTGAGGGGACCTGATAGTAGCTTTCCAGTATCTGGAGGGGGCCTACAGGAAGCCTGGGGAGGAATTATTTACAAGGTCCTGCAACAACAGGACAAGGGGCAATGGGTTTAAACTGCCAGAGGGGAGATTTAGACTGGATGTTAGGAGAAGTTCTTTCCAGTGAGGGTGGTGAGGCACTGGAACAGGTTGCCCAGGGAGGTTGTGGCTGCTCCCTCCCTGGAGGTGTTCAAGGCCAGGTTGGACGAGGCCTTGAGTGACCTGTACTAGTGGGAGGTGTCCCTGCCTATGGCAGGGGGTTGGAACTAGATGATCCTTGAGGTCCCTTCCAACCTTACCATTTTATGATTCTATGATTCATTTCTGTTTACTCGTTAGGATGACTGATGAAGATGCAACAAGATGATAAGCAGAGCTTTGTAGAGACATGCAAAAGTATGTTCGTTTTTTCTGACAAATAGTGTTTATATTAAAAAAAACAAACAACAGTTAAGGATATTTTTCAGAATAATGTTGATGTAAGCATTCAAGTTTAACTATGCCTTTCGTACTTATAGGTTGCTTATTACTGGTTGACTTGAATCAAACTTTAGGGCTCAAATAATGAGCAGTTTTTAAAACAATGACAATCAGACATCTGAACTGATAGAGGTAGTAGCTCCTCAGCACCAAAGAATCTACTGAAATGTTCAAATTCACATTATTTTCACTTTTCCTGACATCTTAATTTTATTTAGCTGCCTCTTAGATAATTAGTTCCAAAATCATAGAATTATTCAGGTTGGAAAAGACCTACAAGATCATGAAACCCAACCATTAACCCAGCACTGCCAAGTTCACACTAAACCACATTCCTCAGCATCACATCTACAGTTCTTTTAAATACCTCCAGGGACAGTGACTCCAGCATTTCACTGGACATCCAGTTTCAAGGTTTGACAACCCTTTCCACAAAGAAATTTTTCCTAACGTCCAAACCAAACCTCCCCTGGCATAACTCGAGGCCATAATCTTTTGTCCTATCACTTGTTCCTTAGGAAAAGAGACTGACCCCTCCACCTCACTAGGACCTCATTTCAGGTAGTTATAGAGAGTAAGAAGCCTCCTCTTCTGCAGACTAAACAACCCCAGCTTCCACAGTTCCTTCTCATAAGATTTGTTCTCTAGACTCTTCACCAACTTCATTGCCCTTCTGTGGACGCGTTCCAGCACCTCAATGTCTTCCTTGCAGTGAGGAGTTCAAAACTGATACCTAACTTTATATACTTCAATACCTAACTTTATGATTCTTTTTTGCCATATCATGGGTAACAATAAAAAAATACCCTTAAAACATTTCAGTAAGATGTTCAGGCACCAGGTTTTGCAACCCACAAAGCTTGTTTTTCACATGCATATAAATACCTTCTCTATTTGCTTGAAAAGAATTATCTACAAACATCCACATTCTAGCAATTGATTTTCTTCAATGAAATGGTTCTTGTTTGTGAAGGTCTGGGAGTTCCCCACCCCCCCACACTTTGTAAAATGACCCAGACTAGCACTCAGTCGGCTGGAAGTTAAGTGATGAAGCTATATTTACAGCTTTGCACAATGTACAGCAGATATTTACACTATATACACAATATTTACAGAAATATACAAGTAAAAGGTAATACAGCAACACAACTCCCCTCCCAGAGATCAGAGACCCCAGGAGGGGGTCGCAACCACCCTTCCACCTTCTCCCCACCCCTGTACCTTACCCCAGGGTTTGCCTTACGTGCAAGGTAAATTAGGAGGATCAGCCAGGGGGGGTTAGAAGAAAAGTGGTTAGTGAGGATTAATCAGCAGAGGAGCCAGAGCCCAGAAGCTGCTAGATCCCACCAGCAGCTGCTGTTCCAGCAAGCGACAGAGAGCAACTGACTTATCTAGTGTTTTGGTTAGTGTTCCCAAACAATTCTCCAGCAAGCGTATGAGTGAAGTAGACATCATGATGTTTTCCTTTCACAGCCTATAGTATAATTTTCTCTATTAAAATATTCTAATTAGCCTCAAACCAGCACATTGTTGACACTGTATCTAGGGCAGAATAACAATAGGCACCAATACATGTTGGGGCTGCCCTGCTAGAAAGCAGCTCCGTGGAGAAAGACTGATGTCCTAGTGGACAGTAAGTTCTGCATGGGCCAGCAATGTGTCCTTGTGGCCAGGAGAGCCAATGCCATCCTGGGGTGCATCAGGAAAAGTGTGTCCAGCAGGTCTAGGGAGGTTCTTCTCCCCCTCTCATCTGTCCTAGCGAGACCACACCTGGAATATTGTGTCCAATTTTGGGCTCCCCAGTTCACTAGAGACAGGGATCTGCCAGAAAAAGTCCAGCAGACAGCCACTAGGATTACAGGGGGACTTGAGTATCTCCCCTACAAAGAAAGACTGAGAAACCTGGGGCTTAGTCTGGAGAAAAGAAGACTGAGAGGAGATTTTACCAATGTATACAAATATCTGAGGAGTGGGTGTCAAGTGGCGGCAATCTCTTTTTGGTGATCAGCAGCAATAAGACAAGGAGCATCAGCTACACAGAAGCTTTCGCCTCAATGTGGGGATAAACTTCTTTACAGTGAGGATGACAGAGCACTGGAAGAGGCTGCTCAGGGGGGTTGTGGAGTCTCCCTCTCTGGAGATATCCAAAACCTGCCTGGACACGTTCCTCTGATTTGGTATAGGTGATCCTGCTCCTGGACTAGATGTTCTTTCGAGGTGCCTTCCAGCCCCTGACATTCTGTGACTGTAAGCAGAAGCAATCTAACTAGATTCCACCTTGACTTGAGGTGACCACTTCCTGGTAACCATACCTTTTGTCCTCTCATTATTCATCTCAGACTTTTAATCTTGAATTACAGCAAATTCTAAGGAATAGCACAACTGAACATGTGTTTCATCTGCCAGCAGTTTGAAGGCAGGAGAACAAGTTAAGTAAAGAGCACAGGCTATTTAACCTTTCCACTTACATAAAAGTGTATGTAATTTGAAACAGAAACTTGGGAGTTGTTCAAGTGATAGGAGATGCATTTGAATCATCTTCAATTCCCAACCAGGTCAACAGAAGTTCAGATTGTTCAGCATTTAATTACAGGTACTCGGTATGTATTGAGCTCATGACACAAGTTAAATTCGCATTTAGAGTTCTCAAAAATCTATATTCTTCCATTGCTATTTTAGACTAATAGTCTACTCCTCTCTTGCTTTTATGCATCCAAACATTACTACCAGAGGTTTATTGTCTACAAACAACTACTTAATACATAACACACACTTTGATTCTGTACAAAAAAACTCTTTGAAACTAAAAGCTGAAATCACAACTTATGCTACTGTTAAGGCACAAATCAATCTGGCAGAATATGCCAAGTCAGGAAGCAGACTAGTGAACTCCCTCTCACTACTGCACATCAGAAGGAAATAGGACTATTGGGAAGTCCTATGCTCAGTAGTCACTCTCAAAAAGACAGATTAAGTAACATCATCAACTTTAGGGGCAAGGTTTTGAAGCAAAGATTTGGTCTCCTTATGTACCTTTTGTGCTACCTTAAACAAACAGGAGCCTTAGTTGATGAGATTGCAGAAGTCCCTGGCTTCCAAGTATCTAATGTTGCACGCCTCTCCTTTTGTGCATTAAGACTAAATACATACACCTTATGGTATAACACATTTTGGTATTGGCCATGGATCAAATGGAAAAAAGCAGTGTTTATCTCGCAGAAGCATGGTTCGCTTTTCACTCACTTTAAAGAAGTTCCCTTCACTAAAAGAAACATGAATTCACTTGTCAGGTAGATGGTATTCTGCTGTTTCCTTCTATGGGGTCTGGAGAGAACAAGCTACCTCTCTGAAAATGTCCATTTTCACATAATACATTATATGACTGCTAATAGAAATCTTGTGATCTTTAAAATAAATGAAGTAATTCTATGTGGGGTTTTACACTGGAAAAAAAAAGCAACAGCAGTTACTTTATCATGAAAGGTTCAGTGTATGCAGTACCATCCATTAGAACACTGATACTTCCAAAGGAAGAATCAGCCTCTAACCCTATTTTGAAGTGTCAATACAACTTTAGTGCTTGCATTTTAAAATATTCATTTCCTTCATAGATATTTTATGTGTAGATCTCAGTCCCTCAGCAATAAATATTCTTATTTTCACATTAGCAAAAGCCTAAGACTAATATGATGTTCTAATATGAAAGATTTTCCTTCTTGGAAATCAGATTGTGTTTGCTTGTCTTAGAATTGAAGGCGTAAAATCACACATGGACTTGGACAGATGCAGAATCATAAATTTGGAAATGCAAATTCTTGAGGAAATACTTTATATTCTTGTCATCGAAGGAGAAATATCTTTTGTTTTGAATTAGTGTTTTTATACTTTGAGATACTTTTACATCACTTTGCACCGTAGCTCTGTTTCCTCTATTAATTACAGTAGGTGGCCAGACAGGGGACTACAATTATCAGAAAGTCAAGAAACTGCCCAGTGAAGAATTCTGCTATTTTTTTCAATTACCAAGCCGTTATACTTCCAAGTGAGTTTCTCTCCCTCACAAACAATAATCATACTTCTGAATGCTGCCGCAACTAAAGCCAACAGTTCTGCATAGAAATCCGTTAACCGTGAATCAGTAAGCGCATCACAGTGGAGCTGCCATTTGTTTTGGTTTTTTGGGTTTTTTTCTGTCATACCATCTACACAATTAAAATCAATATTGTCTGACAGGATAAATCACTACCAAGAAAAACACTCCGCCTCCTCACACAAGCTGCCTTTCATTACACAGGAACAAGTCCGGTTACCCTCAAGATATGTTTACACTTTTATTGCTTTAATGGCCAGTGCATTCCAGGAGTGTGTCCTTTTCATCCTATTTCATGTCAAATAACTACTAACTTCCTCCTCCATGTTCAAGTCATTTTTTTAATCTGTCCTTCTTCCTCTTGCTCAGGGAAGTCAAGAGTTGTTCCTCACCACTGTCTTGTCCTAAACAGTTTGACAAGGTAAAACATCCATTTTTAAAAATTGAACTAATATATATTCATATGCTATATCAACTGGATACATCCCAGATAATATACTTCCAGAGAAATGCCAAACTCAGATCAAGGAATACATAAGAACATAATCTTTCCTAATTCTCTTCTAGAGGATGAGATAAAATACCAAACTAACTTGGTTTATTTTCATTTGAGCTTCTGAAACCTGTGAGGATGGAAAACTACTTCCAGGAATTGTTTCTTGGACTGCCTTGCAAGTTACATGAAACAAGCAGTTACTTATTTTTCCCATGTACAGCATAATGGAGATGACGACCAATTCCCAAACTTGTAAAACAAATTAAGAATTTAGTGACACACTCCAATTCCACCTTTTTTTTTTTTTTTTAAATACATAAATCTGTTGAAACAAACATCTGCCTAAAAGGAAATGTTATTTTCTTAAGTGGTGCACAGAAAATAGCCTAGTAAATTCAAAGACATAATATGGAGTGAGTAGTAGGAATAAAATTAAAAGAATTAAAGTATAGAGAGATCCATCTGGGACCCTTAAAGTTTTATGTGAATAGCTTTAATGAAAGATCTCTGAACATGTATATGTAAATTAATTGAAGAAACTGAATCTTTACCTGCATAAATTTGTTACATTTAACAATTAAAAATCTATTTAAATGTTAATGATCTAAAATTTAAAATGTGCCCCCTATTAAAAGCAATGAAACCCTCCACAGTTTAATCAATATTAATGAAAGAAAAATGTTAAAGTAACAAAACCTGGTGTATTAGTAGTTATTGGGGAACAGGATTTTTTTTTTTATTACCTTTTCTATAATTAGACAGATTATAGCATCAGATAGACATTTTTACAATACACATCTAAGTCTGTAAAAGATGATTTTAAGAAGAAAGATGCTAACAACTCTGAACATGCTCTGGTAGGTCACTCATCGTTGGGAACTGTTACCTTGCATACACCAACCAAAAAGTTGGTATTAGAAGTTGAACGAGCAACTCTTAAGAAGTTGAAGAATGACACCTTATAGTAGCCTTCCAGTATCTGAAAGGGGCCTACAGGAAGGCTGAGGAGGGACTATTTACAAGGTCTTGTAATGACACAACTAGAGGCAATGGGTTTAAACTGCCAGAGGGAAGATTTAGACTAGATGGTAGGAGGAAGTTCTTTACAGTGAGGGTGGTGAGGCACTGGAACAGGTTGCCCAGGGAGGTTGTGAATGTTCCCTCCCTGGAGGTGTTCAAGGCCAGATTGGATGAGGCCTTGAGTAACCTGTACTAGTGGGAGGTGTCCCTGCCTATGGCAGGAGGTTGGAACTAGATGATCCTTGAGGTCCCTTCTAACCTTACCATTCTATGATTCTATGATCAATAATAATCCCCTTATCACTAGCTAATTCATGCCTCTTGTGCGCATGTCAGGAGCAAACTCTCTGCACCCAAAGCTGCTAGGTAGCAAACATCTCTAGAAAAGAAGTAACTATCAGGTGCGCTATGCTGTGTCCTATTGCCATGTCCCATATTCATGTTTTCATGCAGTTGTTAGCAATGCCTTCTAGAACATAAATCCCACCCCGCAGGCACATCTTTCTTTTAAATTATAGTTTTTCTGTTATTTGTCTTCATCCACAAACTGATTTTTTTTCCCAGTGACTTTTAGACTTCACATATAGTGTCTTTTTACTTTCTGTGTATAACTTTCTGTGCAAAGTCCTATGACTTTCCTATCTCAACACGAAAGCAACCTCAAAATTCCTAGATGCATGTAAATCCACATTAACATTAAGACTTGATAATGAAGTCCTCTTCAGCTTGGGACATTCTAAAAAATCAGTTCAGTTATTACTAGGTCCTATTTCAAGACCTGAATCCTTTCCCTAGCAGTAGAAGGGGAGGAGAGCACAGATGAGACTAAAGTCAATGAAACAAAAACCTAAGATTTGCTGGTAAATTTCGCATCCTGGGACCCAGGATGTGTTGAGGGACAATGAAAATCAATCTGAAACTTGGGCATTCAAAAGAGCTTCTAAAGTTAATCTAGACATTAGTGACTAGAAAGACAGGTGGTTGTGATGGTTTGGGAGTTACCCACCTCCCCCACCCCCCACTTTGTAAAATGACCCAGACTAGACTCAGCCGGCTAGACGTTAAGGACTGAAGCTCTATTTACAGCTCAGCACAATGTACAAGCAGATATAGACACTATATACAGGAATAGTTACAGAAATATATGAGTTAAAGGTAATACAGAAACACCCTCCCAGAAATCAGAGACCCCAGGAGGGGCTCCCAACCACCCTTCCACCTTCTCCCCACCCCTATACCTTACCCCAAGGTTTGCCTTACGTGCAAGGTGAGTTTAGAGGATCGGTCAGGAAGGTTAGAAGGAAAGTGGTTAGTTAGGTTACTCGGGGAGAGAAGAAAACAAGAAGTTAGACAGTCCAAGAGTGTCTGCAAGCTTGAGTGTCTTATCTTTATTTTGAGTACTTATCCATCTCAGCAAGCATATGAGTGAAGTAGACATCACCACTGTTTTTCTTTTGACAGCCTATAATACAATTTTCTCTATTAAAATATTCCAATTAGACTCAAACCAGCACAGCGGTGGAAGTGAATCTACAAATAACTCCACAGCAACTCAGCATACAGACACTTGTCTGTTTTCCTGTAACGTTCCACTAAGGCTTTTGCCAAGCATTCAGCAGGACTTGGGTAGTAATGTGGTCCCTACCTTTGAGTCAGTCTTATCCCTGGATTTACCCCTAGGCTGTACCACCAGAGGGCAGACACACACACACACACACAGATCTCCAACTGGAATAAAGGTATCTAGATTCCTAGAACTAAGTACCTATGGGGTTTGTCTCCTTTTACACAAAGTAGGTAAATAAACTCTTACTTGACTTAAACATACAATGCGAAAATTAATACTACACACAATTAAATAAAAGGCACTATTTTAAATCGGATTAGTAGATGCTAGACATCTACTCTGTTGTGAAAGTAATTGTTCATCATATACATCAACCCTGCATTTCACTTTATAAAATATACACAGGCTTTAAGACAAAGTAGAAGTGAAAAAAATAAAAATTATTCAAACTAGAAAGATAAACGAACCCACTGATATTAATTTAGTGATGTTTATGATTTGATGCCAAAGCATGAAGAACTGAACAGTTTTGGTTCCCTTCCTTGAAGCAGTTAAGACCTACATAAAGAAAAATATGGAAAGGACTCTGAAGGATTATTAAATAGAGAATGATTGTTCAGCCTAGAAAAACGATCACAAAAGAGAGATGAAATGGAACTTGGTAAAATTGTGAATGAACAAAAACATGCCCAACTGCCCCAAAAAACTCCAAGAAGAGAAGAAAGCTAAAGTAAACAGGATTGTTGATTTGGTGGGATTTTTTGGTTGGTTTTGTTTGGGTGTTTGCTTTTTTTTTTTTTTTTTTTCCTTTTTTTGGGGGANTTTTTTTTTTTTTTTTTTTCCTTTTTTTGGGGGATGGGTGTGATTATAACCTGTAGTATGTAGTGCAACTGCTCAGAACAGAACACTGAGGTTATTAAAAGACTATGCAAATGAAAAATTGATCCAGAAACTATTAAATGTGGCTATTAAATGTGATGGTATCACCTTTGCATCAGAAATTCTGTTAGCCACAAATTTACTGGGACTAATTCAATACCCAGAGAGAGAATCACTGTATACTTCCATTATCCTTTTTTTTTTTTTTTTAATTTCCTTTTGCTATCTGTTGTTGTCCAGTATTGTATGACACAATAGATTATTACAACTACATCTTGGTAGTCTTTTTTCCACTCTACTTATGGATAAACACATTCTTATTTACATTGTTTTATTAAAACCACAAACAGAGGTAGCACTAAAACAGCAAATAAGGACACTACTTACAAATTATTTATCTTGACTTGCATAACTATGATATTCAGAACATCAGTACTTGGTATTCAGACCATGCATGCACTATGACACTCTCAGAACGGAGGGACCACTGGGAACAACTAGGGACACTAATGAGCTACAGCTGAGGTGTAAAGATGCAGAATTGTTCCTGAGCAGACGTGTTAGAAACGAAGTTCATACAATGAAGTAGGTTGCTTTCCTGAAGGGGAAGGTGGACTATCTAAGTTGCAATTTTTATGGAAGAAACAACCCCAAAATAGGAGTCTGACTCAAATAAACCTCTCATTCACCTGTTGCTTTCCCCCCTCTCTACCACAAGATGTATCTAAAACAATAATTTATCTACAACTCTGCCATCTCCAGCCTTGCTGAAGCCTTCCCTAAATCATACATGCACATGCTTAGACTATTAAACTACTCTATTTACCTACCAATACTTATCACAAGTCTGGAATGAAAAAAAAATAAAAGGGGACACAGACTAGAAATTAGAACTTAACCTAAAAGCTGTTCATAAGTTTTACAACTGTTTATAAGAAAGCACTTTTATTCAGAATAAAGGACAAATGCTGTCCTTTTAATTATCAACATTTATCTCTGGGACAAGAACATCAGGTATATAATATAGAAGATTCTTTTAATATAGAGGACAGATGGCAACTTCACTCCTGGGACTTCCTTAGACTGCCCCAGAAAAAAAAACAACAAAACAACACCCAAAACAGAACAAAACCAAGATCAACCCTCCCCCCGCCGCCGCAACCCAATCCTGATTTTAAAAAGCTTTGAGAATTCCCAAAGGAATGCTAGACTGGATACAAGAAAGGGGAACTGCCTTGTGTGAAAAGCAGCAAATGATGAAACATTTCAGGAATGTACAGAAGCTCCTTAGGATAACAATGTATAAAATAAACTTGAAGAACGTTTCGTTGTTAACCAATCATACAAACTTAAAATTCATTGACACACTTCCAAATTTCATTTGATTCTTTTTATCTAAACCTGTTCAAATGAACCTTTTTGAAAGCAAAAATGTTAGCAGAAGTTTTGCTGATGTAATATTTGAATGAATTGTGGCAGACATGAGTCCTTAGGAAAGATGTTATTTATTTGTCTTGCAACATAACAAAGCCATTTCAATAAACTAATAAAAACAAAGAAGACTTGGTTAACCTTGAAAAAAAAAAAAAAACACCTCACTTTTCCATGCCTAAAATCATGTATGCATCTGAGGTGCACGTGGCATTTCATAGGCACGTCTCATACTTCAGCGTGTTAATATCATAAGCTGTGAATCAACATTTTCTGAGTGTTAACACTATTACTGTCCTGCTGGGTAAACAGCTAGAACCAAACCAGTGTTCTAAACTCTCTCACAATAGTTTGCTTTCCAACCCTTGGTTTTCAATACTTAATATTTTAAATAATATTTTGAAATATTGAATATTACATTTCTCAAAAGAAAAAAAAAAAGAGTCTGAATAAAAGAAGAGTTTAATATTGGTTTAAGAAAACTGGAAGAGATCCTTCTTGTAACAACATTGACTCAGTATTCTGCAGTTGCAGCATAACATGATTATTGCTGAGGTTTTACACTTCTGTAAAAAAAAGACTGGAATCTAGCTGACTTAATCATGCTCAATTCCTTTTCTGGTGCTTTGGGACACAAATGATAATTTCCACCCTTCCCAAATTTCTTTACATTGGCTTAAAAAGTACAAACCAATAAGATTTCTATTTTTCTCACTTAAGGTTTTAAATCTAAAGAATGAAACAATGCAAATATTTTTCCTCCTTCAATTTAGAACAAAAAGTTTCAAAACAGTGGTGTTTTAAATTGCACGAAGCGCCCTTTAAATAATTAAACCGTTCGGCTCCATCTGTAAGTTAAAAAATATATAGAACAAGCACAGCCATCACTACATCACTTGCCCCTCTCTGAATTAATCCAATTATTCAAATGTCAGTTATAACTGTCAGAGAGCAGTTCCTTGGGCTGGACCAAACTGTTAAAAATTAAAACTGTTTTACCTCATTTAGTCTCTCTGCCTTTTTAATGTAAAATCCACAATCTTGACAAAAAGTTGTGGGATTTGACACCCAATGCAACACAACCCTATTTCTGTCATACATGCATAATTCACTTTGGAAATTTGCACTTGCTTTAAAATATTACTAAAATATACATGTAACATATGCTAATGTAGCTGCACTGGCTTGTAAGCTCCAGCCACTAGGTTATCTGTAAACTTTGCCAAGTGCATACACTGTACATAAAGGGATTATAAATGAAAGAAAAGATCACTGTCCCTAGCTCTCAGTTTCCAGCCTTGGCCAAACTGACAGCCCCAAATCCCAGCAACATCTAACATGCCCTTCCTGTGGAGAAGACAGCCTGTTCTCAGAGTCTTAATTACATCCCAGCTGACTGCCCGGCGTTGCCAAAATCAGGCAACAAACGATGCACCTTCACTTGCAATATGGTCTGCTAAACAGACTCCCAGTCACACAGAAAGAAACTTCCACGACAAGGAGAAATAAAGGGACAAGCTAGAGAGTGAGGGAGAGGGCAAGCAGCAATCAAGACAGGGAAAAAGCCTCTTCCCAGACTCCTGAGGGACCAGTGAGCAGCAGCATGTAACAAACAAGGCTATCCCTTGCTCAAAACAAACTCACAGCCCAAGGTGCCTCATGCCAAGGACTGCTGTTCTCCAAGATGGGCCACTGTAACTAAGACTGGCTAGATTAATGATTGTTAAGGAAGGCTAACCAACCCCTCACTGCTCAGGCCATTATAATTACAGAAGAACAGCATGCCGCATTCTGCAATCGCAAATGGTATCATATGTTTTCCTGGCTGGTTTGCAGGAGGAGCTTTATTTACACATACCAAATACAAGAGCTGCAGATTTAAAGCAATAGAATCTAAAAATTAACACAATTACCTGTGCCTTTGGATTCCTACAGAACAAAGCTACGCCGAGACCTGTTTTAGACTGCAGACCTGAAGATCCAAGACTCTGTGAGGGGAAAAAAACTTGCCTGATGGTTGCACAGAAAATATTTACAACATGGAGAAAGTTCTGTTCTCTTAATAAAATTAATTCAACTTTACAGAGATGCTAATAAAGCACTTCCTTTGACTAAGACTACATGACTATTTAGAACCTGTGAAATGAAACTTCACTCTTAATCTTTAGAACATGTAAATATTATTTTGTCCTAACTCAAATAATAATAATATAAAAAGTATGTCAATTAACTTTGCTCAGACTTTTTATTCCATCATTAAAGCTAGGTGACACTGTATTTTTAACTTTGTGTCCTTCACAAATAGACATTTGATGAACTGATGACTATGAAACACAATCTTTATATGAAAATATATTTACCCCATCAGTTTAACACTCCTCCGATCTCATTATCATGTTTAAACTTGTGCATGACGGATCATCTACTTCGATAAGAATTTTTGCCACTGACTTCACTGGGAGCAGAACTAAGCCTTCAGAAGCCTGTCTGGTAACATTTAAAACACGAAGGATATGCCAAACCCAAGAAATCTTAATGCCTGTGAATGAAGGTGCATGTATCTCCTGAAAATAGTTCCAGATTAGACAATGATTGATACAAGGTTACAGGACAGAATCCAAATACAACAGCTTCATAGATCTTAGTTAGGTATTTTTTCCCCCTCTGCAGCACGCTATATATAAGATGAATTATAAAAATTAATTGCTACACCCAAGAGTACAAGGAATTTAAACCAGATTGTTACCTTTTAACATAAGCCTATTAAAGAAAATTCTTTAAAACATAGGACAGCTTTAGTCAATACCTCAAAGGCAGAAAAATGTATCTGAACTCTAAGACTGTGCTTGATAGAAGCTAACAATCTGTTTTAATGTCGGAAAGTCTGTTATTCTCACATCTTCATGTTCAGCCCTGAAACCTATTAAATAGCATGCAAATTACCTGCTAAGATACAGGTGAGCATCTGATGCTTTGTAAAACCATACAAATCAGACTGTTTATCAAAGGTTACCTGCAAATGTTACAAACGTTTATTAATACTTGCATGACCTTACTGCTAAACATTGTCATTCCCTTTTCTATGTGCAAAAAAATGGGGCAGCAATGTGACCAAAGCCAAACCTGGAAGAGTTACTCTGCAATTCAGATGACATCAAGCTACTAACAGAGTCTGAAAAGAAATACTGTTATTTCTGACACCTGCACTAAGTGGTGCTTTCTTTTGCCAGTCTTGTGGAATGATTTTTTTTTTTTAATGTTTGTTTTTAATATAGGCCCCTGAAAACTGAGATAAAATCCCACTCTAAGTGTATTTGTATATCTGTGATATAGATCTTAGTTGCCTTAAAATACTGAATTTCATACAAGAGTTATTATAAAGTGAGTGAAGACCAACAGGTTAAAAAAACCCACCCCAAATCCAACAAAAAACTAAAACCAACCAACCAAAAAACTCCCAAACTCAAAACAAAATAGTGAATACACCACAATATGTAAATCATCCTCCCAAAAGTATAAGTAAGCAACTGAAGAATGATTTTCCTGGACCTTGAGTACTGTGTCCAGTTCTGGGCACCTCAATTTCAGAAGGACATTGAGGTGCTTGAATGTGTCCAGAGAAGGGTAACGAGGCTGGTGAGAGGCCTCGAGCACAAGCCCTACGAAGAGAGGCTGAGGGAGCTGGGATTGTTTAGCCTGGAGAATAGGAGGCTCAGGGAAGACCTTATTGCTGTCTACAGCTACCTTAAGGGTAGTTGTAGCCAGGAGGAGGTTGCTTTCTTCTCTCAGGCAACCAGTACCAGAACAAGAGGACACAGTCTCAAGTTACTGTGTATTAATCCAGTCACCAGCACTTGCTCTGTTCACTTTGGCCAGTCAGGTTCAGGGTAAGGCATGCAATGTGCAAACAGTGCTCCAAGCGGGATGCAATGGTTGGTTTATTGCAAGACTAATCCCAGTTTCACAGAGCATGTGGATTCATGAAAAAATGTGAGGAATTAAGAAACTATTATGACAAGGTGAAAGATTTTGAGACTTTCTTGAAGATGCAGGTCTCACCTTTTGCATATTGGGTAGTTAGGCACACAGTTTTTTGCTGAGTCACTCTGAAATTCAGCATTAATCTCTCTTGCAAAAATATAACAGAAAAGAGCCATATTCATGCTTTTTCTGGCAGGAATAGAATAAAAATTGGTCATGACCCATTTATTTCAAGAAATCCAACCCTATATGACCAAAACCCTATTTCAAAAAGAAAACAGACAGTTTTTTTGTCAGCTTGCATTAGTTGTAAAGGACAAATCTTAAAGCCAGAGGGCAGGTAACACTGAACAATCAGCATAAGTACTATAGAACTGTATTTGCATGTGGTAGGAATAGTATTTGTGAATACAAAAATGGACAATTTTACAAAGCAAAATAAATGGCACTGGAATACACTATCAGTCATAGAGAAAAGATGTGTGTCAGGTAATCCACAGGAATTAACTAACTCCAGGATTAAAAATTAATGAGAGTACTGTTTCATCCAGCATCTGCAAAAACTATTAAAAGCAAGGTACAAAACACTTTTATGTAAGGAAGTTTACACTACAGTTTTCAGGCATCACTTAGAAACAATACAATACGTTTGCTACAGATCTATATGGAAAGGAAACGCAGTGTGAATTTTTCTAAATACTCTTTTCATAGATACTAAATGATCTTTACCCAGCTGTGATGAACCAGTTATGTCATCATCCAAATGTCCCGAGTTTAAAAAAAAAAAAAAAAAAAAAAAGAGGCATTCATTGATTTAGCTCAAACTGCAGTGTCAGGTTCTAGTGACATTATTATTTGCCTTTAGCAGAAGTTGTTAAAGAAAGTGTCTCTAGGGTGGAAGAAAGCATTTGGGTGGGTTTAAGAAACCATTTTTCTTTCAAGACTTGAAGAAAAATTACACTGAAATACAGCTCCTAGGAAGAGAAGACTTTTTTCTTTTTTCAGCTTGCTGTTCACTTTGAGATGGTAAACACTAACATCACATAGAAACTTCACAATGCTGTAAGTCTGGGTCTAAAAGTATACAACAGAGGGTGGTGCAGGAGGGTCTTGAGTTAACATCACACTTAGCATATACAGCTGCTTGAACTCAAGGCAGCAACTCTGTGTGGTACCTTGCTACATGAAGGAAATAACCCTATAGATCTTAGTCTGCCAAATTGCTTAGAAACTTGTGAAATGGTTGCTGTTTATATGTACTTCTGTAGACAAAAAGTATTGGTCACTAATGGGGATTTTCCTGTCTGGTAGAAAGAATTAATAGTAAGGATAGAGACCGAAAGATTATTGAAGCCTAACATTCAAAGAGAGATCAGAACATTTAAGTTATGAGGTTGATTACCAATTGAATTAAATTCCAGAGAAATGGTAGATTCATTTCCCATTGTCCTCAGACCAGCGGGCACCATTCTGAAAGCTGCACTTACACCAAGAGACAAATCACTGGACTCAATGCAGGGACAGCCAAGTAAAAGGTAATGCCTTATGATATATAGAAGGTCAAACTAGACAACCTAGTGGCACCTTCTGGTCTTAAACTCTATGAATCTATGAATCACAGAGAAAAAGCACAGAACATAAGCAGGAGATGGAAAATAAATTACAAATTTTTTTTTAAAATGTTTGTTTCTTCAAACAGAACAGAATTATACTTCGTAATCTGAGCCCTCTTAATTTCATTGATGACGTGATTCTTTCGACGTGCCATCTGAAGAGGTATTAAATTTTCTTTCAACGAATTTGTTTAAATTAAGAGTGGATAAAAATCACAAAAGTAACATTTACCTTTATTATTAAAAAAGAGCATAAAGATGTCATTCCTTTCAGATGAAGGAAATACATCATCTTCCTACAGCATTCTGCTAGCACAATTCTTGAATCCAGTTCTGAAGTGTGCTTTTGAGGAATGCACAAGATGAATGTCATATTCACTCAGCATCCATAAATCAACTTGAATAATTTAATACCTGTTGAATTTTTCCTCCAATTTATTATATGAAATAATAACATGAGCAGTAATTACAATAAAGAAAAAAGTTCAGGTGCAACAGCATTAGTTCAACATCTAGGATCAAGTGTCAGTGGAGATTAACAAATTTCATTCATTTTATCCACAGTAGTGGAGACATGTAGCTCCTAGCTTTAATAGTCAGGAATGTCTTTAGTTAAATGACTTTGTAAAGGCAGTCAAGTGAGGGCAGACAGCGACAGTTTAATTAGAGAGCTTGCTATAACTCTATCTGGGAGCTGTAGGCACTGGACTAGAACAAGTGTAAAATGGCACTCAGTGCTGACTAGCAACCCCTGCTCCCCCACAGCCAACAAAACCCCTCCAATAGAGAAAAGAGAAAGAGAAAAAANAAAAAAAAAAAGCAAGCCCCAAGAAGATACTTTTCATGGCAGGTTCTCTCATTTATTCTGGCGTCAGGTTGGCTACAGGTGAACAGGAGCAACATTTGGGATGCAGCAGAAGAAAGGTGAGGTTAAGAGAGCAATCATTTATCTTGTATTGATTTCTGGACACTATGTCCTAGATACATTCCAAGATAGAATGACAGCTTTCTGTTTTGTGTGGGTAAGAGAAGAAAATGACTATCACCAGTACCCATTGTTTTCCTATCATATTTCCTTTTAGAAACACGGTACACTTAGATTTTTATTCAGACAAGGAAATCCAAACAAGTTTATCACAGAAAGGGAGGGTTAGAGGATGGCTAATCAGCCATTTGTCTTTGCTGCTGGGTATTTGGGAGTCAAAGGGTCAAAACTGAGCACAATTGGACCATTTGGTTTTATCTCAGGTAACCCTACATCTCTGGTAATTGAACCCACTTCACTCGGTCAGAGTTCCTGTCACTCATATTCAATGTCTGTCATTACTGAGAAATGCTTCATGACATATTACACTGACAGAACCACCACTGCAAGACTAGAAAGAATCCCCAGGCACCAGAAGTAGAAGACAATGGAAGCTTCTTTCAGAGCAGTGATGTTTAACATTTTATGTGCTGACATTGTGACTGTAACCACACTCTTAACAAAAGTCTAGCAAATGGAAGATCAAAAAAAAAAATCCATAGTTTATCTGCTTCAGGGACTGGCAGGCAACATCAGAAATAAAACAAACTGGCAGCTCAAGGTTGTTTGCACATGTGTATTAAGACACACACACACACACTCTTAATATAGGAACCAAATGTTATTTTTGGTAGGCTTTATAAATATTACACTTTCTTTAACTATAGACATCCAAATCCTTTTCTTTCTTCTACATCTTTACTTACAAGCTTCAAACAGTAACAGGGAGTGTTATTTGCATACTCCTTGATATGCTGAAGACAAGAGAAAACTCCCTAGCTTTTTAAAATCCTCTGAAATGTTTTGTATATACAAATTCTAAATGCAAAAATGCCAAAGTTACCCTCCCACTTTTCATCTTCATAACACTTAAAAGTGGTCCTCTAATCGATTTTTTCCATAGAGACATTACTACACTTTGCTAGGTCCTCTCTGCTTTGTTTGACAGGCACATCATCACACTAGACCTCAACAGATATAGTTAAGCCTCCTTGGACCACACATTTTTGTCAGAATGTGTCTTAGGGCAGGGGTTGAAACTTCTACAAGTGTATTAATTGCACATTAACACTTCATCAGCACATTCATCAGAAGAAACAGTGTATTGAAAGTCGGGACATAGGGGGGAAAAGGAAGGAACAGAGAACACTGAAATTTTCATTGTGCTCTTCACAGGTTTAACTCAGTTTTACCTTCTTTTCTAGAGAATGTGGAAGTAAGCTAACTACCAAGTCATTTACCGGCATCTCTTCAAGTAACTGATGTGAAAATTGATTTTAGCACATTTAAAACTTCATTTCTAAGAACCATCTCTAAAGTTGCTCAATTCCCAAGCCCCTTTGTTATGTATCCCATCCAAACATTAAGATCGTATTAACTACAATCTACTGTTCGTAGCAGTTTTTTGTATTGCTTTAGCAATGTCCACACCAGCTACACAGAGATAAATATTTTTTTTTCATACTCAGTGCCCTGAATGAAAAAAAAATAAATAAAAAAGTTGTTATCCCAAATTTGGTGGAAGTCCAGAATTTTACCTGAGTTTATAACATTAAAAACTCAAAACTTCAAGGGTGAGGCAAGTATCAAATGAACATCAATAGCGTGAACATTTAGCTTCCATTCTGGCATCATAATGAATTTCAGATAGAATAATGGGAAAATATCCTTAAAATAGATATCTCACATTTTTTCAAATCAATTTTTATTAATTTATAAGATTAAACCATATTTTTTTCACAGCTCTCATGCAATATGAGAGTGATTAATTTTAAATAAGGAGTTACTAGAAATTCCAAGATCAATAAGGAACTCCAGCATTATTCACTATCAGCAAACATAAAGCCATCTTAAACTATTAAACTGCTCTATGAAGATCTGAGAATATATTGCCTGAAGTTCATAAAAGTTATAATATTAAAGAACATTATTTCTAAAGCAACCATTATTTTCACTTTGAGAATAATCTATATTTCATTGTGAAGTATATTCACTTTAAAAAAAAAAATCTTAAATAGATTTAGAAACTACAATTTGCAGCAGTAAAAGCAGTAAAGATGTTCAGTAAGAAATACATGACAAAGAACAGCACAATAATTCAGCCATTAATAAACCTGGCACAATAACCACTATCATGTCATAAAGTAAGATAATACATCTCAAATCTCTCCACGCTGTTTTTTTTACACAGTATTTATATGCTAAAAGCTTTAGAAGCAGATGCTTCAATTCAAAGCTCCAAACCCCCACTCATATGGACTGGCTCTATTCAAGTAGCTATTTTTGTTCATTGCCCTGTACTGAACACTTCCATACTTGAAGCAGTAAGCAGATTTCAGAGTACTATGGCCAAAGAATCAAAATGAATGATATTCAGGTCTATAGCCTAGCAGGGAAAAAAATGTGTTGCAACAATTTTTCTAATGCTGAAATACCATTTCACCAAATGTTCCTGTCAAGGCATGGTTTAATTACCTTGGCACCCATGCCAGTTATAATCACCTGTCATTAGCAACAATGCTTGCATCTGTTTACACGTCTGTCAGAAATGCCAGCCCAGATGAAGGCTAAGAATAAGACAACTTTTGCTAGCACTTGACCCCAGATGTGGAAAGGTGACCTTAAGGTTATCTATGCCCAGTGCAAAACATGTAAAACAACTATAAACAACTATAGTTGACCATTCGTTTGACTACTTTTATATAGAATAAGAATGTTCTCATTTAGCAAGACAATACAATACAGCTAACAAGTCAATACAGCTATTGTATTATTTCAATTACTTATTTTCTGCATTGGAGAGATTTTTGTGAAACCATTTCCGAATTTTTTTATCCAGAACACAGTTATTTGATCCAATCCATTAACTCATAAACTCGTAAAACACTTTGAGTTGGAAAGGACATTTAAAGGTCATCTAGCCCAAACCATCTGCAATGAACAGGGACATCTTCAACTGGATCAGGCTGCTCAGAGCCCCATCCAATCCAACCCTTACTGTTTCCATGGATGGGGCTTCTACCTCCTCTCTGAACAACCTGTGTCAATGTTTCATCACCTTCAGCGCAATTTTTTTCTTCCTTATATCCAATTTAAATTTGCTCTCTTGAAGTTTAAAACCTTGTCCTGTCACAACAGGTCCTCCTAAAAGTTGGTCCCCACCTTTCTTAGAGGTCCCTTTAAGTACTGAAAGGCTGC
Source organism: Eubucco bourcierii (assembly GCA_013396675.1). Taxonomy (NCBI): domain Eukaryota; kingdom Metazoa; phylum Chordata; class Aves; order Piciformes; family Ramphastidae; genus Eubucco; species Eubucco bourcierii. Next base: position 22,300 of record VWZE01022658.1, read on the forward strand.
AATAAGGTCTCCACAGAGAATTCTCTTCTCTGGGCTGAACAACCTCAACTGTCTCAGCAAGCACTCACAGTAGAGGTGTTCTAGACCCCTGATCATTTTTGTGGCCCCAACTATTTATTGATAAGCTGTTTTGCTCAGAAGTACCTTTAAATAAAGAGCAAATAATACAATTTTATAGGCAATATTATCTCTAAACATGTGAGTGTAGCAAGCATGCCCATGCCCACTTAAAATAACTAAAAGTCATTAGGCAGTAACATTGTGAATACTTGAGGTTCTGAGGGACTACAAATTCAAGTGCCATCTTCATCCTGACTCTACAAATGTGTATTTTAGGCAGCTGCCTTAATAATTAGTATTAATAACTTTTGGGGGAAAAAAATTACATGTTCTTAAACTATTTCATAGAATATCTGGTTAGCAATTTCTACCACACAAGCTATTACTCTACAGAGGCAAGCACTTCTGTTCCCTGTGCCATTTATATGGATAAATGACTGCTGTGGATTTTTAAAGTACTGAAAGCCAGTAGTATTTTGGTCTTTGAACTCCACTGCGCAACTGGGAGTTGAAATTCACAGCAAACATTTTCTTTATGAGAAGCAGAAGACAGAAAACTAGATAACAATCTACTGCACAAAGAAGTAAGTACTACAGTCTTTGACAGAGAAAAATATACAATGTGAATTTTTGTGACATGCATTTAAACTAGATGTTACTGATCGGTATTTCATCTATTTTGGCTTAAAACTAATTACACATGAGAAGGGTTCGATCCTCACATACATACTCTGGTGGGGGACACATTCTCTATAACGTTCTATAACGTTTTTGCCATACTGCTGTCTCAGTGTGGATTCTGCAGACATGAGGTTTATCGCTTTTTCATTGCCAGATATATTGCATAGCAATTTTATCTAGGAATTCCAACATGCTATGTAAGGTAGATTAAATAGTCTAAAATATACTAAAAAGACTTTTCTGGAGGTACACAGCAATTATAGAATCATAGAATGGTAAGGTTGGAAGGGACCTCAAGGATCATCTAATTCCAACCCCCTGCCATAGGCAGGGACACCTCCCACTAGTACAGCTCACTCAAGGTCTCATCCAGTCTGGCCTTGAACACCTCCAGGGAGGGAGTAGCCACAACCTCCCTGGGCAACCTGTGCCAGTTGCCCAAGAACTTCCTCCTAACATCTAGCCTAAACCTTCCCTCTGCCAGTTTAAATCCATTGCCCCTTGTCTTGTCATTCCAAGCCCTTGTCAATAATCCCTCCCCAGCCTTCCTGTAGGCCCCCTCCAGATACTGGAAGGCTACTATCAGGTCCCCTCGAAGCCTTCTCTTCTCCAGGTTGAAGAGCCCCAACTCTCTCAGCCTGTCCTCATAGGAGAGCTGCTCCAGCCCTCTGATCATCTTCGTGGCCCTCCTCTGGACCCGCTCCAACACTTCCATGTCCTTCCTGTGCTGAGGACTCCAGAACTGCACACAGTACTCCAGGTGGGGTCTGCAGAGAGCAGAGTAAAGGGGTAGAATCCCCTCCCTTGCCCTGCTGCCCAGGACTTGATTGCTGTCTGGGCTGCATGCGCACACTGCAGGCTCATGTTGAGCTTTTCATCAACCCAGACCCCAAGGTCCTTTTCCTCAGGGCTGCTCTCCAGTCATTCACCACCCAGCCTGTATTTATGCTTGGGATTGTACTATCGCGTTGCAAGTTATTCAAAACGCAGGAGGACAGGGCAAGACAAGACACATTCTGAAAGATACTCAATTACTAGAAGGACTCATTGCGTATCAATTCATTATACATACCAGGAAATCAAATATGCATGCACATGCATGTTGAGTGGTAGGGTAATAACATAAAAAATGAGGGGAAGAGCTTATTTTGATAGTTTTTATAATTCTATGAGAAAGGTTCCTGAGGCAAAACAAATATATTTTCCATTTTTATGCACACAACTGGAACACTCACTATAACCTATTCCAGCTATTTGGCAAATATGTCTAGAACAAGCAAACAACTTAATTATGAAAGCAATTTTATGGCTCAGTCTTACAAATACTATCTGCTGCAGCACTTGCTCTTCAAAACCACAGCAAGTTAGCTGTGCATTCAGAAGCATTTTGACGAATCAAAACTCTTAATCCATGTCAGCACTCCAAGGGTAATGCCCCACACAACACAGATGTACGTTTGCCCTGTCCCATATACAAGCACATGTATAGCATCGCTGGTACTGCATTCCAGTTTCTGCTTCAAGACCTGGAGACATTCTCTTCCTATGCACTATTTCTAGTAAGTTAAAGGACCTTTCATCGAGCTCTTCAGCTAGTGAACTAGGAGAGTTTGCTGCACAAGTATTTTCACATCTTTATAATGTTGAAAATAAAAGCTTGCAGATGTTGCAGAAACATGCAGCTTTGGTGAGTGCAACAATGTAAATGCTCTTTCTGTCCTAGTAAGACACATGAAACAATGCCAAGAACTCTTTGGTTTTACATTCTGGTGAAATCTAAACTGGTTTGAGTGACTATAAATGGTTACTATTCATCTTGGCTCCTACCTATATCAGATTCAGACTGAAGAATCTTAGTGAAGAAATTATAAGGGATAAAAGGATATTTCTAAATTACAAGACTGCAATTCCAGTGGCTCAGTATATCAGTTTTCTGTTTCTCTAAGTCTGTTGTAGAGAAAATTGTGGGACTTGACAATAAAGGATCGAAAACATTTACTTTTCTGAGCCAAAACCTTCTTGCCTTGATTATATTGTAGATTAACCCCTACCCCCAAAAAGCAGATGTAGATCGGTTACATTTTGTTAATGAATCAAGGGGGCATAGGTTACCAACAGAATGGTTACCAGCAGAAGTTTAATGTGCACTCAATTAAAAAGGTATATAATTGCCCTTAAATTAATCTCATGTTGAATTTTAATCCTAGAGTCACATGTGTATTTTTCAAGTAACTTTTAGGTTTGTATGCTTAAAAATTGAGGTAAAGCAAGCACAACCATTATGTCTTCTTCATGATAGGGAAACATAACACTTGGGACTGAGTCTATCACCGCTTAAAAACAGCACTCTTTGTTTACCTTTTTATCTGACATTAATGACTTCTGGGTCAGATAGCCAGGCCATGTTAGTGACATGTTAGCCATCAGCACTACTCACATCCAGTATAAGAGAATACAGCATCTGGGAGAGTAAACCAGACCAGTAATGTCAGCTTTTGTTTCACCTCGAGTCAATCAGCAGAACTGGATTAACAAGTCGAAAGGCATAATGTGTTGTGCATGGGACACACATCACAATGGAAACTCCTTACTCAAAGTTTGTTCTAAAGCCTTAACTTGTAACTGAATAAACAATATCATAACCAGAACTTTTACTCTGAGCATTATGCTTCAGTTATGTTAACATAAAGCTTCCTACAGTTACTACACAGTTTGGCTGATAGAGAGTATAAGAAACTTTGTGTGTCTGACAACCACAAAACATTTAGAAGCATCTCTGAGACAAGGGCAACCAGTGCTCAGGACGCACGCTTCACAGCAGGCCATGCAAGTTCAGGCACTGACCAAAGAAATGGTAATTGCTGCTCCTACTCACCAATAACTGATTCCCTAGAAATCATAGAAAAGATACTAACAGGCTATTTGGCATTGTGTAAGATGAGAATCACAGTGGATGATGCACATAGACAAGATAGATAAGGACCATTTCCCTGCCTAAACTGGACCATAAATTCTATAGAATATAGACCATACATTATTCTTCCACATACCTCCACAGTCAGAATTAAGAGCTTAAAATATATCATTAGTCACTATGTATTACATTTTACATTGCAGTTTGTTCATAATACTGATGAAGATTACTAGAAGAGAAACGTATTAATAAAATAGAATCCTTAAAATCCAAAACTTGAGAAGGATTACAACCAAGGATGCACAGATAGCAGGGCAAGGGGAAAGAAGAAACTGGAAAATTTCAGAGAGGTCCCAAATGAATGACCCTTTGTTGAAAGCACTTAAATCTATGGGGGAAAAAAATACTAAAGACTTTTTTTAATATTAAGCAATTATTGTGACTACTATTGTGACTGATTAGACAGAGAGGCTTACTGACTACTAATCATGAATGACCAAAAGTGTCATACTACTGCTAGAATGTCTCATTCTGATGTGGTTTGGTTCCACATACATAAAACTAACATTTCCCCTAAAAGTAAGCTTGTGGATATATAATTCGATTGTCAACCATCTGGTTATACAGCTTTCCACCTTCCAGCATCACTGGTGATAGCAGTTATAGACTCTAAAATGGAGTTTAAAATAATTTTATCAAGTAATGAACCCCAGAAGCTGCAGGCTTCTGAGATATTTCTGTGTTAGAGAAGACTGATGACTCATGAAAGGCAAGTTAGCATATCTGCAACAAACATATTACCACAGTACAACCCAGGACATAAAGCTTGCCATTTGCACCATTAGGTTTGCCACAACAAATGAGACATCGTATGTGATGTATAGCTTAGGAAAGAAACCACAGCTGTTTGCTTCTGTAGAGGAATACGTAGGTGCTCTGCACCTGAGTCTGCAAATATTTATTAAGCCCTTAACAGTGAGGTTGTGATGTTCAGAACAGCTACTGCTGAAAACCATTATCTATGGATAATTAACTATGTCAGGACAGAGGTCCTAACATGAGGTCCTCATAATTCCCCACTAAGGAAAAGACAGTATAACATTATTATAATATATTAGCAATATTTAACAACAGGATCACACTATTTCTGTTTTAATATTGAAGGTTGCATACCATAGCAGGGTTTACATTAATAGTAGTTTCTGATGGAGCAGTTTAAGCCAGGCTTAACATTCTCAGGTTTAGTGCAAAGCGATACACCAGCAAACAAGGATAACAAATTAGAAAACTATTTGTAAATAAAGTATTTGTGTCCTTGATGGTTTAACAGGGATATATATATATAAAACACATATATATATAAAAAACACACACACATATATATATAAAATTTATATACACATTATTTATATATGTTTTTTATATATTAAATATACATTTTTTTTTTCATATTAGTTGCCAGCACAAGTCTAAAGTCATTGAGAAAAAAAAAGAAAAAAAAAGAATGGTAAAAAAAAAATAAATTCTTATTTACTTAACCAAAATAACTCACTTGAACTTTGGAAGCCCTTGTACTTTTTTTTCCAGTATTTTTAAAAACAGCTAGTAAAAAAGAATTTTTCATCACACAATAAAAAGGCTTTTTGACACATGAAGACAAAAGCTTCGGGCCGTTTATTAAGACTACTTCCTACTGTGTTGGGCTTTGTTTTATCTCATAATTAAAATCACACCTGAGCTGGGCCATCTGTGAGAGTGTATTAAGTTTCATACAAAACATGAAAATCCTTTCATTTTTTCCATACAAATGCCAATAAATCTTGTAGGGGTTTTTTTGTGTGTGACACACAGAAAAATAGTAAGATTAAGTAAAGGTCAGGCTTTGAGGGGAAAAAAAAAAAAAAAGCAAACAAAATTATTCTCCTGTATCCAACATCAATTGCATCACATAATAATTGGTATGTTTTTAAAAGTTGTACACTTGAACATATTTTTTTTCCCCCCTTTTGATATTTGGCAGCATCTTGTTTTCTTGCAGTTTAGTAGGATAAAAATAAAAATTATTAAAAACTGAAGGATTAGTATTTTCCATAACAGCAATTAAGAAAAGGTCAGTCAGTACTGTTCAAGACCAGGAACAATGTTAGCATGATAATGCACATGCTTACAAGTTCTGGTAAGGAAGAGAGACCTGTATTTCATAAATGGAGATACTTTAGGAAGTTCAAGGGGTTTTGTTTTTAATTTGTTTGGGGTTTTTGTTGTGAAACACTCTGAAGAGAGATCAAGACTTACTTTTACAAAAGGACATCATGGAAGGAAAGCAAAATCCCTAGTCCAAATGGCAGTGAAGAACAGTGGGATTTTTATCTAAGAGAAATAGCAGTGCAAGGTATAGGAATGTCAAAAAATAAATAAAAACTTTCACAGTACAGCATTCTATAGTAGAGTACAGTAAGAGAATACAAGCAGTATTGATAACTTATCAGCAAACTGAATAAGCTAAGGGTCAGTTGCATGCAGCACTTCATTAATTTCACAAGACTAAGCATGCAGAGAGGTCTTCTCATGTTGCTGGAACTTATAATTAACTATTAAAGGCTAAACAAAAAAACCAAAAAAAAACCAACACAAAACCACAACCTTCATTTTTCCTATTACAATAATATTAACATTTATGATTTCTTTCTTTTATACATTTTGAAGCACCATGCTTCAACACATGCACAATATGTTACTGATTTAAATTCCTTTTATACATACATGTATTTTAGCTAATTTTAAAATGTATTTATTCTTGGATATTCATTTGGTTGATGGTGCACTTAGTTGGCAAACAAATTCGAGTTTGTTTTCTCCCAAATTAGTTCTTTTAGAACAACAAAAAAAAAAAAGCGTAAATTCTGTGTCATAAATAAGAATAAAGCCATAAAAACCCCTTTTTCCCTTTTTTTTTTTTTTATCTAATGACTGTCTCACATTGAGGTTAATATGAAAGTTATATAGAAGAACAGACTGAGTCATGTTAAGCAAGAAACAGCAATCCTTTTAGAAATGTGTCTGCCTGTGACAATTGAGTCTCAAGCTGTCCTTTCACCCATTATTTTACAGCTACTTTAATCCATCTGCCTAAAAACTGAGTTCACTAAACTACATAGTTCAATCACTTTCCAAATGCAGTTTTTCTTATTGAGGTTGGTCAGAAGTCAAGAAACAAAGGCATTTTTCTGGAAAGAAAATTTGGGTTTGTTTGGTTTTTGTTTTGTTGGGGTTTTTGTTTGTTTGCTTGTTGGGGTTTTTTTTAAATTTAATACAATACACTTAAAAGATTTCTTATATTTAAAAAAAAAAATTACTTTGGTAGTGAGTACTTTATGTGCTAAGTTACAAACCATAAAGACTTTTCCAATCAGATGTATCTTTCTGCAGCACTGTCATAATAAAAGTTTGAGATTCCATCACAGGAAAATGTGAAGGATATTTACCAGTATATTTTATTACTACCCCAGTTCTCTTCTGATTTACATTAACTCTCTTGAACTTAGTGATTTTTGCAATAGTGTAAAATCGATCTGAGAAGAAATTATGACGATAACCCAGGTACTTCCACATAATTTTGAGCAAAATAAATGTTACGGTTTTGGATAGCCAGCAGTTATCCAGTCAGAAATCAGTATGGGGCATTACAATTATCAGACTTCTTTCCTGTCGCCAACCTTCACTACACAATTCATCAAAAATTTTGTGAGAACTGTACTACAGCAACTACAGATACCTCCCAGTTGCAATGCAGAAATGGAGGAACTGCTTTGGCAATACTGATGGATAACCTTTGTAAAGCAATTGACATCCTATACTGTTGTGACACAGACGACCAGGTGAAGCAACCCTGCATTAAATGGTATATGATAGCAACAGTTCCAATTTTCCTGCTATGTCTTCTCTAAGAGACAAGGAAAGCAAGATGCCAAAAAGGAGCTCTGCTCCTAAGAAGTGTCTCCTCTTGAGACAATCCTGGTTTTACACCCCACTTTGCCCAAGGCTATGCCTAATGCACAGCTTCACTCCAAATAAGCTAAACAGAAATACAGGATTCTGGTACGTTGAAACTTAGAGGAGTTCCTTCTCTGAACACACTGAAATCTGTACTGATGACTCAAGAAAGAAGGGACCTCTAAAGGGTATAAGAAGGTATGTTTACTGCAAATTCCAAGGAAGAAACAACAAAAACAACAGTAGATGTGCTGTAATTTGGAGCCTTTCCCCCCACAATTTACAAGGCCAGCATCATTCTGAAAATTTGTTTTCTCTCTTTTATGATGAATTATCAAAATCTACCTAAAACCAAATGAAGATTGTCAAAACAAATGAACAGTATATATTTAAATGTATTAGCCTTGCCGGTTTTCATTATTGTGTTCATTTTCTCCTCAATTGAATACACAACATTTAGTCACTCACGATGGGTCTGTACGTTCACATCTGCACAGCGGTTACCTATGGAAATGCGTAAAGTATCAGCTTTCAGTGTTCCTTCTCACATCCCCTCCCAGTTGTAAATGGGGTTAGGAAACAAAACTGTAAACACAGAAGTGCTTTCAAAAGGTAAAATAGTGGAAGAAAAAAAAGCCTCTCAGGAAATTTGATTGTACTTTGGTTTCATTCTTAAAGGAGCACCCAAAGCTTGACAGCCTTTAAAACTATTGAAATACACAATGTTGGAAAGGGAGAGCGCAGAATAAGAAATTACATCTTTATGGTAGTCTTGTATTATTACTATAAAAAGCAGAGTAAGTCATTATAGTGATAATACAAGTGTACTACAGAAATATAAATAGCACTGCATGTTGAGCTCATTGTTCTGAGTAGGGGACTGCTTTATCATCCACCCCACTTTAAAAAGAAACCAAAAACACCAAGCAAAACCAAAAATGAATGTTCACAATTCCTTCAGCAAAAATAACAGGATACACACGCACAGATGACATAAATAATTCCACTCTAAGCCCATGCTAATTTATTTAACGTGAAACTCCAACACAAATTACTTAGCAGTGAAAATGCACCTCCTCGTATTGTGTAGGCAAAACAAAAGCGAACAGATGTGCTCCTCCAGACCAAGCTACTGCTACAATTAAACCAACAGTCATTTTACAAACCAGGCAGCTATTTCATGTGCGTCTAGGGTGCTAATCATCTTTTCTCCACTAGCCCAGCCCAACAGAACAGCGAGTTATTTATAGAGTTATCTATCTTGCACTTTGCAGATGATGCCTAACATTATGACAACAGTGAAAAGGTCTCCGTACCTGCCTGCCTAAAACAACTTTCTGTAAAGTAATGAATAGAGACAGCTTGGGGACTATCCACCTGCACTGCCTGCCTTTTACTGCCTGCAAAGTGAAACCACAAGGGATTGGCAGAAGGTACTAGTCTGACAGGGCCAGGACAGCCTTTCTCCTCAGTGACAGCCTGGGCCTAGCCTCTTAAACCTGACCCACCATAATTCCTTCACAATGCAGCAGCGAGGCAGCTGACAGTAGCAGCTGCACCTCCTAAGCGAGATGGATGGAATTTTCATAACTAGTTCCCCAAGTTACATTTTACCTTCAAGATAATTTATGAGCTGCTGTGGAGCCTTGAAGAGACAATATGCTTGCCATAAAATTAACTGTAACAGTCTTGTAGGTTATAATTAACACTGGGAGTGTAGCACCAACTGGATGAAACACATGGCATAATTGATGGTGAAACTGGAAATTAAGAAAGCTAACAATATCATTACCGTGCACATCACTTTTGTGAAACCTATGCTTTCCAGGGGTTAATTACAATCCCCTTCTAACATACACATTCTGGTGGGGAGTGGATGAGTGTCACAGCTAGAAGGAGGTAGGTTTGTTGGCAAGGCCACCTTGCACCTGGACTGATGTATATATTGAGGTGGTTTTTTTGCCTGGAAGAGATATACATGTCAAAGCAGCAGCACCAGCACCTGAACATCTGGCAGCAGGCACACTGTAGCTTAGAGATAGATGATTGCTGAAGCCTCACAAAATATTTCATTTTCTCTGTAGCCAGCATACTTAATGGCAAAGAAGAAAAAAATCCTCTGTGAGATTTCACTTAATGGCACACATTATTAATTTAAATGACTTCAGCAAAGAAAAACATTATAATTTCATATTGCCATAACTTAGTAGCAAATTAAGAGTTTTTTTTTTTTATATCAGTGTATTATCACCTCAGTTTATTACATTAGTCTTTAGAAACACACGGAGCAATCCTTTTAGCATCTTGCCTGTCAAGGGAATACTGAAGATGCACTGCTAGTAAGCTAGTTAATCAGAAATAATATTATAAACTGCTGCCATCTTTGGGAAGGAGAACATGTAATTCATCTACCCATATCTAAGGTTATTCTCTAGCCAAGACTTAAGGAGTCATTAGTGTAATGCATTTATTTGGAATCTCTCTCAAATTATCTTAATGAAACTTTTTTTTTTTTTGTCCCTGGACAAGATATGTGAAAATGTACAGAAAAATGATGCAACAGTGTCACCTACAGGCAAGTAAAACAGTTAAAAAAACTCCTCCGACATTGCAATCTCTTACCTCTTAAACCCTTTTCCTCCCATTCTTTCTCTTCCTTAAACCTCTCCTTCAATCCCTAACATACACATTTGGATTTTGAGATTATCCACATCTTCAAATATAAAAAGAATGGTGAATATTTAAAACACTTTCCTTTTCCAACAGAGTAGTCTTTAATGCTGGTCTTACCAACTTTAATACTCCATACCCTTTCACAGCTTCTCACATAAACTATGCATTACTAGAGCCACTTTCTCAGTTAATGTTTGACACACCTCAAGATACTTGTTTCAGTTATTAATCTCAATTTCTAATATGCCACTAATATATTATGTCACCTCAGCACCATTTTCCACCCATACATCCTACCTGCTCTATCATCAGCCTAGAAAAATCTCTAGGATACAGCAATACAGAAATATGAGTACTGTGAACTACGATTTAAAGATCAGGTGTTGCACGTCTGTACAAGTGGTGTTAGTTGGTTAAGCTACTCAAAGTTACCGTAGGATTTTCTTCTGTTACTTTAAGCACTGTTTCCATCTCGAGCTTACCAAAATAAGACAAAGAACATGACAACAATGCTTGCTGTGTAACAAGTTTCCAACCTACTTGTTTCTATAGAACATCTTGAATGTAAGAAATGCCAACTTGGTTTTTTTTAGGTTCTTAAAACATCAGTATTATTTATATTTTAGTAATTCCATAGCAGTGATACATTAAGAATTGAAAGTTCAGACAAAATAAATGTAACAATACAGCCAAATTAAACTGTTGAAATGCCCCAAAGATCTCATTAGTACTGAAAATACACAAGTAAATATAATTCTACTCTCTAGTTGATCTTAGTTTCTCTCATTGATTGGATACATCCCCAACCCAGACTGCACTTCTCTCTTGTTTGGTAATTTACCACAGCTCTCTCACCAGCATGTGATTATCTGTGTACATTACTATAATTTTTAGTTCTACCAAAGTGTAGAGCAACATAACTGGCCAACATAATCTCTTTGCCCACGGTCTGCCATTTTACCTTATCTCTACCTCACAATCATGGTCTAAACTGCTTAGTGTATTGCGAGCACCTTGCCTAGCTTCTACATACATTTAATTTTTGGCTGCTCCAAAAACGCCAGCAAGAGTATCAATTAGTGTCAGCTCTAACAGTTGCTTTACGTTTATGTTTTATTCACACCTGCCTACCAAGGCTGGAGAACCAATGCATTTTACATATGCCATCAACCATAGGCGCCCAGTGGGAATAATCTTTGGCACCATCTATTTGAACCATATTTGACCCACTGACGTGAAAACAAAAGGCTTTGTATTTTATTACCAATCCCTGGAGCCAATAAGTTCTATATATGTGGAAAAACTTAAATAACATAAGGCTGATGGCATTTATGACTTAAGTCATGAACTTATGTAAGGATCTGCTCACTCCTGCCTCACACTATGACATAAGCATCCCATTTTTGCTAACTAAAGCCTTTCTGTTTCCTGTTTTTTATGTATTGGTAATGTATAGAGATTATGTAACTCACATCCTCCACATTAAATTTAGTTAATGCAGTTTTCTGACAGATCAAGTTGTGACAATAATGGTACTAACAACACTAACAATAAAATCCTGTTTGGATAAGGCTTCTTACAGAAGAGAGAATTCTAACTTCAGACTCCATTTATTTTAAATGTCTACTTTTAGACAAAGTTCATGCTAAGTTTGCAAGTAGTTTTAAAGGCATGTTACATACCATGACATTAGCACATTTTGCTGAAGGCAAAGTATGGATTGATATTGCAGTAGAAAGAAACCTCAGTGGATAAAGCAAAATACATCTATGATAATTTTTCATCCTCTGGACCAGTCACACTTTATTCCTGGTTTATAACACCAGATCTTTAGCTAATATGGGCAGTTACAGAGGGCCATTCAACACAATGAATTCTCCTGGCTCTTCTGATTTTCCCCTGCCTCTGGCAGACACCAGTCTCTCTCACAGTAATGATGACAGCTGATGCAAATGCTACGTTGTGGTTCAACTGTCTGATGATGTGGCTAACGCTTTGTCTCCATAGATTACAAATTTGTCACCTCTGAGATCCATTCCATCTCCAGTATCCTGCAGCTTAGAAATACAGTAATCTCCACTTCCAGCATTCAGATGTCCCAGTAGAAGTGAGCAAATCACTGTCAAACCATTGGAAAAAACCCAGCACTAATGATCATGTATTGCAGTCAGGAAACCTTAACTAAATAAGGAATTATCACCTATGCTGACTTTAAAAGCTTGTCCAAGTGAAACAGAGTAAAACAAAATAATTAAATAAGTATCAACAAATGCACTCTTGATAGAGTGGAAAAATTCATGTCTTTTTATGTGGGAAACTAATTGAATTATAAATAAATAGATTTCTGTCAGTTGTCTGTTTTGGAATTGTCACTGACTCATCTTTTGAGCAATCCATCTAAAATAACAAGAAAAGCATGAAATAAAAAAAAAGGGAAATGTCAAAGAATATTGATTCAGTAGTTATTCAGGTATGGAATGATGCATCTCTTTATGATTTTCAGAAGTGGAGCATTAAACCTAAGCTAAAATGACAAAGTAAAACCTCAGAGTAAACAATCCCTACGAAGCGCCTTAATGAAAGTGTATGACACACACAAAAGCCACACAGAACTCAAGTACTGTGACTTTTCCTAGACTCCCCTATAATACCATTTGGTTTAGGTCTTCATGCCAAATAACATTTTTTTTGCACCATATTTGCTGTGTATATAGTGACTTCACAAGGTAACAAGCAGCATTTTCTCTAAGTAGCCACAGATTGTAAATATAAAGTTTTTTCAAGGGTGAAGGGTCAAGACAGTTTCAAAGGAAATAATAGTAGTTGTTAAACAGCAGCATTTAATCAAGCAGCATTTCCATTGTTTCGCAGAGCACTTGCTCCTATTGATCCCAAGCCTGGTTGCTTCAAAGACTCCTCAATACAAGAAACACAGGTGAAAGACAGAGGCAGAAAACAGGAAGGGTCACAAGATGCAAAAGAAGTCTGGCAATAAGCAACTGGAGAAAAGTCAAAGGTCAATCAAGGCTGCTGATATCTAAGGATAACTACAGCAGGAAACTTGACAACTTCATTGAAGTCACAGTGTTTTCTCCATTCATCTGGAAGCTGCAAGGTTGGTTTTCAGACTGCCTTAAAGCATCTTCTTGATTAACATACAGTATCCAACACTGCCGAAGTCACAGTGTACACTTTCTGAACAAATTGGTTTATGTTACACACTGGGTGTTGAACAGTTTAATTTTCTTCTTTCAAGAACATACACACACACAACACAGAAAAAGACATATACTGATTCTTTGATATTTTTTTTTTCTCCCCATGATTTGAAAAATTATGAATCAAAATTTTTGTCTATACTTGTTGGTCACTCACTGAGTATCCATTTGAGTATTCAGAGAGGACAACTGTTACTAAAACCCCACTGGAGTTCAAGCAGCTATGTGTACCAAGATCCTTACTCATTTCAAAAACACAGACACTGGAATCCTCAAGATGAAAAAAATTCTGTCATTCTAACATTACACAAAACAGTCCAAATACTTCTCCCCACTTTCTGACAGGCTTCAGTTCCCCTCTACATGTCTCTCAAATCTTTGGAAACAGAGAATTTTCCTTTGCAGTAGTTTCAGAATAGCTCACAATACTTCATATAATCTTGGTAGGTCTGTGAGAGTGAAAAATGTCAGTAATGTGTGAGGGGAAAAGCGTAACACCTTATAACTGGTTTTACCAATTTTCATTTAAAAAACTAACATCTAGTGAGTGCCTGAAACAAACCACAAGTCTGTGACAGAAGGAACTGCTTCTATTTTCCCAACGCCCATGCTAACTTCTTAACCCACAGACTTCTCTTCTGTATCTTCACATCAGCACCACTTCATCCTTCTGGACCTAAAAAGTACTAAGGTGTCTCAATTACCTTCTAAAATATGATCTAAAATTCCAAAGTATAAAAAGGTGTAAGACAAATTTAAAAAAAAAAAAATCACTTTTTCTTCAAAACAGACAATATAAAAATAAATCCTGCAGTTTGTATCCCATTTGACATGCACACTGTATTAGGATTCCACTCTAATATTCTTCTCCTTCTTATTACAGAACTGAATTGTTAGCACAAACTAGGAGTCAGTTGTCACACTTTGCACATAATAATCCAGACTACACTGCTGAGAGGTAAGACTATCTCAGTAGTATGATAAGAATTCACCAGAGCTAGGAAAAAAATGCATACCTTTACATTGTTATGTCAAAACTGTGAGCTCTGAGAGGGGATTTGACAAAGACAAAAAAGCAGTAAGGAATTATAGGTCAAGCTTGACCTGAAACCTGAAACTTACACAATTTGCCACAAGCAATAGGCTCTTTCTGGAAGAGTTTTGCAAAGATGGAAAAATATAATAAATCTAAAACCAGACACTGATCTGATCTACAAAATGTTATGGATTGTAGAATGACATAAAAATACATTTTTCTCATAGTGTTATTTCAATAAGGCAAGGTTTTAAGATACTGATTATTACAAGGTATAATCACCTAACACTTTTCTGATGTTTCTATCACAAACCAGAAGAATTTTGTGTTAACTTTGGTCCAAATTATTTACCAAACATTTATTTTGTTGATTTGTCATTACGTGATGACTTTGAGAACTTAAGATTTCAGAATTTGCCTAAGCAATACAACTATGAAAGAACAACTGTCATAACTAATTTCAGTTTTCCTACTCAACTTCCCACTTCATTATGTCTTGCTCCAAAACTTTACACTTTCCACTGCCTGACTGAATTTCCCCTTAGAGAAATAGTGCAATATCAGTTAGGGAAACAGCAAAATGGATATCAAAGTCTGTGTCATAACAACAACATTTGTGTCTAACAACATGGAAAGGACTTATTTTAGTAATGGTTTAACCAACCATGTTTTTTCCTACCAATTAATAATTTCAATCCAGATAAACATTACCCTTTCAATTAATCTACTGATGACAAAATAGGTTGGTAATAAGTGTACATATGAAAAATACACCAAAACACTACTAGTAATTAAGTGCAGTACATCATGTAAACATTAAAGGTAATATTATTATAACATGCTACAGGTTCTACTAGGGGAAATAAGAGACAGTTTTTCTTGACCTATAGCTCTCTGGAAATGTACCAATCAGGAAACTTGTGACATCCCCTCTTGAAGCTCAAGTGTTAATTTTTTTGTTAACCAAACTGTTTCTTTATGCTATAAAATTTCTGGTTCCACTTAAAAGTCAAATAAAAAACAGTCAATAGCATCATCAACAGGGTAAAAATGTTGAGGTCTTTTTTTGAGTATGAATCAGGTGCAGATATTGAACTGTACTTTTTCATCCTTTGTCTCACTTTTCAAATGATAATTTCTTCCACAGCCACCATTAAATCTTGATCTATTCCAGCTCTCTGTATGGGTCATTGATTCTAGATGTACCATGGTTATTTTTAAATGTTTCCCTTTCGTAGAGAAAAAGAGGGCTGTCTAGAGCCAGATGGGTAACTTCACACTTCATTTACCAAACCCAATGCATCAGACTCCGCCTTCTCTTTCCCACTATTGCAGTTAAATTTCCATATAATTTGGTAACAATTTTTCATTATCATACAGTGACCCTAAAATCTATACAGGTTTACATGGTTAGTCCTAAACTCACAGCTGTTCCCTTTAGCCTCTGTTTGTTACAGTAGAATCTAAGGTTTTCCTTACTTTATAGACTGAACAGTGACCTTCTATAAGCAGAGGTCAAGAAGGGGTCAGTTCAAAGGGCTAGAGTAGCTCTTTAACAGCTATAACAACCTGTCCATCAGGCACTATCATGCAGTATAAACAAATCTGGTACTTTAGAAACTCTGGACCATTTCTGTTAACACTTCAATGAGTCCTACCTGAAGTATTTTGGATCACTACCACTCAACCGGGCACAACCAGAATCTGTGGAAGACCTGCCCAGATACTTCAGATACTGATGACATCTTTAGAGTCAAAAGAATACGAAACACTGAGACATAACACTGAAGTGCACTACCATGTGCTTTGGACTATGGAGCTGAAATAAAGAGCAGTTTCAGCTCATTAATATGCAGAAACACTGGTACAACTCAAAGCAAGTAATGCCAGGACATGTTTTAACCAAGTACTTCCATATCAAAATAATTCATATGCCTTTCTATGAGAAGAGCTAAACTGATATAAGTTGAACCAGTTTGCATTAATTGTTCCCACTACACATCTGTTTGGTTGGTTTTGCTTTTCATGTTTGTTTATAGTTTTGTTTCGTTGTTTTGTTTTGTTTGCAGAGGGTAGCTTTCATTTGTTGTTTTGTCTGTTCTGTTTTGTTTGTTCATTCGTTGGGATTTTTTAGAAGCTTTTGTTTTAAGGTGTCAATGACAAAAAGAGAGCCCATGCAAGAACACTGCCTACATAACTCTACAAAGTACAGGGCAAAGTTTTTTCCAGCTGCCCTCCCTTCATTGACCTAAATTTCTTGAAGTTGTACTGTTCATAATGTGCTCTCTAATGCACAGTGTAAGGTAATTAGAGTCATCTGTACTTAACTTCCAGAGGAAAAAAAAAAAAAAAAAAATCTATTATCTAATCTAGCTGATCCCCTGATAGCCTGTTGAAAGTAAAATACTGTAACCTATTGCCTGCCCTTTGACAAGTGCTAATTATTTCCTGTCCAAGCACATTTTTCTCATGTAATTCCAAAGTACACAATAGACTGATCTCTAAAACATGGGCAGCCCTGCTAGTACCACAGCGGATGTTTTATAACTTTCACCACTGTATGCTTGATGGCTACCACAGTCAGTGCTTCATTCCAGACATCCACATGAAGCTTTGATGAAGTAAAGTGAGGTGTACGGTAACAGCCTGTTTATGTAGATCATATGGATGAGACTCTCAGATAGGTCACTGGAATGGGAAACATCAAATGGAAAGAAAAAGGATTATGGATATTTAATACTCAAAGGACACTTTCTTTCAGAACTTCCAGGGCACAATGCTCTTGAAATTTTCTTTCAGGTGTTTAGTTTTAGGAAGGCCTGCACTTTGTCTGCTTGTGCCTCACCCTGCCCCCACCCAAAAACTTCAGCATTTCAGTGTCAGACTACCCTGTGTCTACAACTGCAGCACAGCCCCAGCCTCTGGTTATGCTGCCAGCTGCAGGCAGAGGCCACAGACACTGTAGCCCCCATTATTTTTAAATGAGTCCCAATTGTCACGATTACTGAAGATATGTACGGTAGGAAATCATTGTTAAACTAAACTAACACTATAAAGATACCAAACTCATTAAAATTGTTTAACCTTTTCTTATCTCTAGGAAGCTTTCTATTCTGGTTCAGAACAAAGATGCATGTATCCCATGGAAAAACTGTGAATGAGTTCCTCTGTTTCCCATATAGCCAAACTGTTTGCATTATTTAGGAAGCAGGGTGATGGAAAGCAAAAACAAAATCACCACAAAAATCTCTTAAATTCCTCAAAAGGGAGAAACAAAACCCACATGATAATATGACCAATACTATAGATGCACCTTACCAAGATCTATTTCACTGTGAGACCTTAACTGGTGATAAGTATATAAAAGTAAAAATTCCATTCTCATAAGAACACAAACTTAGAAAACAGTGTCTCATGTGTATAACAACTGATACTGTGTATCAATGTTTAACTTTCACATAAAGGTTCTACAATGTTTCAAGTCCACTCACTGTAATTATTAGGAAGAGTAATGTCATTCAAGTGTCAGGTCCAATATCTACAATTACCTTTTTTTAAAGTCAATCTCTCAGAACTTTTATTAACATAACACAGGGAATATTAATGCAGGCTGAAAAAAAAATCATGCTATTTAGGTGCTAAGTTTGATTAACAACATTTCATTTTAAGAATACTTTTGACCAGAAAAAAAAGAAATTTATTTAATTACAAGCACAAGATACCTCCTGGATTTAAAGAAAAGCTGTACATTTGGTAGCAAAAATTCACAGACTGTTAGATACTATATGAAAATAACAGAGATAAGAAAAAATATTATTAAATTAGTATAAAAGTAGAGCTTTCGGCAATAGATGTGAAAAAAGTGTCATGTCATGGAAACTGTCTTTACTGAATTAACATGCTTCTGCATGGACCAGAAATCTGACTGCATTCCAGTAACAAACTTGCAGAAATAAAAAGGTAAACAACTTTTTTCAAATTGATAATTGATAACATCATCTGATTTATCACCATAGCAGTGAGCTCAACTTGAGTAAACTAGAACTTGAGCAAAACAGAAGTCACACAATAGGAACTCTAGAGATATGTTCATTCATGCCAATCTCATCCAACACAATTCAGTTAACACCAGTAGGATACCATAAGAAAATAGGAGGATTAAGAAAGAATCAGTCAAGGGAATCTATTATCATGGGAAGCCAGAAAGGGGCAATGCTCACATTTTTACCAATATAAGGAAAATCTGAGGACACTGAAGCTGATGCCAGTCCTCAAATATGTCATACATACCATACTTATCCAGTTGTTAGCAATAAACTGCACTAGATAAGCACAGTAAGGGAGCATTTTACCTCACAAAGTAACTCTGACATCAGAAGTAGCAACACTGAGTACTCCATTTAAGGAAAAATACTATTTTAGCAGTAAAAGTTTTGACCTTTTTTTTTTTAATTTTTTTTTTATTTATTAGTTTTATATACTTGTTTCTAATTCTATTATCTAACTATTTCTCATAAATTTCTCACCTTGCTGCCCATTCCTTACGCAGCTTTTGTCGCTCAGTAAGAACCAGCAAGATGCTGCTGATGGTTTCCTTCCTTTGTTTCTCAATTTGTTCCTTTTTGCCAACTTCAGAGAGGACCAGGCTTGTCTTAAAGGGAAAAAAACACATAAAAATTATAATATAGAAATAGGAAATAATGTGTAAAATTAATAAAAAGCCCATAAGCAAATAAGGACAGTAAATCAATAGCGTTTTTTATTACAGTTCCACTGCTAACAAATCAATAGAGTAAATGATGGTTAGAAATGGTCGCTATATATTTGGTATTTAATCGATATACATGGCACATAAGGTAAACCTTAAAATCTCATTGCCTTAAGTAACACCACAAGACATTTTGCATTCTAGCTCTCATTTCCTTGAGACAATTTTTCCTTTTTCTAAATATTTTTATTTAGTGAATTTACCCACTCTCCTTTGATCATTGGCAAAGGTAATAAGGCAAATATGTTTGCATTGTGCCTTCTAAAAGGACTTTCTGATGATGTCCTCGTGTTCTCTTTAATATGAAATACGGCATGTAAGCAAGTAGTAAACCCTCTAACTTTGTTCATTTATGCAATAAATTAAAATTTGCTAATATACATATATTTACACTGTGGAATAGGACGACATTCAGACTCTGCAGACCAGAAGCTGCTACTTTCCCAATGCTGTGTTGACAGTTAA
This sequence comes from Eubucco bourcierii, assembly GCA_013396675.1. NCBI lineage: Eukaryota > Metazoa > Chordata > Aves > Piciformes > Ramphastidae > Eubucco > Eubucco bourcierii. Next base: position 42,108 of record VWZE01022658.1, read on the forward strand.
TGTCGATATAATGAAACTGCAGATCTTCCTGTCCTTCATCCATCCAGCAAGGTGTAACTCAAACTCCTTCACTCCATCTTTGCCTTCAACTACTAACTCACCCAACATTTTCTCTTCTCCTTTCCCCTACACTTCGTCGTGTCTGCCAGCTTGGAAGAGAAACAGGACATGCTGATGCTCACAAGAGCAGGAATATCTATCTGTCCTTGGTCTGACAGGTTGGGGGTTTTTTTTCCATAAGAAATAATACTACACAGATTATGCAATCCTTGAGCAATGTAACATTGTAGTAACATTGCTGCTGTCTTAGTGGTTCCAAGAAACAAGCATAGCAGGGCTCAAAGAGACAGCAAATAATTTTATTACAACATCAAATGGCAAAGAGCAAAAAACATCTTTCTCCTCACCTCCCAGCTCTATCAGCTGGCTTACCAAAAGACACTACTTCCTCACATGGGACTTACACATCAAAAAGAAGGTTTTCTTGTAAAAAACAAAACATTCAAAATTGCCTATGCAGATCACATTCTTGACCCTGCTTTGACATTACAAAGCAAACAAAAAGCCAGAGAGCATTTTCAGATAAGGATTCCCTGACACAGGTTTCCCTTGCACTGACCTACACCATCTTTTCCACAAACTCTAATATTCGCCAACTTAATCTGGATCTTACAGCCTCAGTTCCAGCAACTGCAGTTTAAAGTAGGATTTGATACTCAACTTCAGTGCACTAAAATGTACTCACATGGGATGAAAAGATGTACTCTCTTTAATGGATGTTTATTAACACTCCTTGTTACTCAGAATAAATATACCTATCAAGGTTTTAGTTTCTATATTTATGATGTACCAGACCCAAAACAGGACTGTAACTACAGTTTTTCTCTGAATTAGAAGATGATCACACTGTAGCTATACAGTTAGGTTACAGTACACCAAGATTTTCCTTTCAGGATCTTTAGATGTTCTTATTAGTCTAAATGGAACAGACACTGAGGACAGCACAGAAGTCTATGCCATTTCCAAGACTGCAGGAAAGCCCCAAGTTTAATGAAGCTTCACAAAGCTGAAATTATAGTTATTTGCAATGCAACAAACATCAAGATCCATTAAAGAAGTGATTGCCAAATCACAGTGCATGAAGAACTGACGATTCCTAAGGAACTTGCAGTTAAAATTTGATGAAGAGATGAACATGATTAGAGCATTATCAGTCAGAGAAAATGAGCGAGCGCTTCTGCAAGTATACACAACCGTGTCAAGTTTTTGCATGAATTCAGATCTCCTGGCCAAATGGAAACTTGGGTATTGAGTTCCTCTGCCTCAAGTCCTCTCCAACTACAGGAACATCAACATTATGGAAATTGAATGCAATTTATTTTTTACTGAGACAATTACATTGCTCCAGCCTTCTGTTAACACCTTTCATTTATGTGGTGATGTTCGCAGTTCAAGTAAAAATCATAGTTTCACACTGACATCACAAGCACTTCTTTACTAAGCCCTGTGAGTACAGTTGCAGCTACCTTAAGTGTGAAATGGTCCTGTTAAGCAGTATGCAACTATACATAACAATTTAATTGATCTACTTGTTTTCCAAGAGTGCTGAGGGCAGTAAGATTACATGGAATGAGATTTCAGGGCATTTCTTAATAGCTTCCTATTTTTATCACAATAAAATTCCCAAATTGTAACAAACAAAGCAGCATTCAGAGTAAAATAATATTATAAAACACATACCTTAAAAAGTTTTCTTTTCCATGTAACTTGTTTTAGGATTTATTTTTAACAAGAGGATTCAATATATACCTTGACTGATAAAGGTCAAGGGTTCAAGAAACTCAGTCAAAGATGTTATCAGCTGGGAAAGCCATTTCCTCACATCAACACTGATAAAAATCCATCAGAAACCCAGCCTATACCACCCTGGCTCTAAAGGGCAGGAATGACCTTCTTTTGAACATCACTGTAGTTGCACCTCCCGTCAAAGATAATCTGATCTTGTGCCTCAATTCTTTTAATGTCCTTTAATGACAGATAATTGTCTACAAAGGCCCCCTTTGCCCAATGTTGAGTGAAGCCTTTGCATTTCTGAACTGGACTCAACACCAACTCAGTGTTTTGCAGCACACTTGGGACCACAAGACCTCAGAATAAACAAACAAAGTAACTAGCCCTACAGTCTGCCTTATCTCATCCTTGTGCTCACAGAGATTCTTGAGGGTGGTAATGTTTACAAATTGTTGAAACTTTCTTTCTTTTGCTTCCTGAGCTGGCTAAAACATATCCTGGACAACCTAAGTGACAAGATTACGCATATTGCTTATCACTTGAGGGAAGTAGCTTCTTGTCTCATTGGCCAGCATGTCTCTTTAATAACTAGTACTGTTAATATTGACAGCAAATCCTCCCCAATTCTCCTTACAGATCTTTAAGTATTTAGGGCATTTCCTTGTAAATCCCAAACGACATGGTCTTTAAAAAAGCACACTACCCACCTTTCAAAAAAGCTCAACGGTAAATCTGCTTATGCTTATCTATGTCTCTATATATCTCAGCTGCCAATCCAACCTTCTAGCATTTAGCAAATGATACCCTTTACTTTCCTCTTGGTACACTGGCAGAAGTAAATCCAGTGCTCCACTGACATATCAGGCAACAGTCACGTGAACATCTTCTCTTATTATGTAAGAAAGAAAGGTACCAAGATAAGATTTTAGGAGACCAGTATCACATTCTGCTCATTCCCACTGACAAAAATATATCAGTGACTTGGGACTGTCATCTAAACTGTAACAAGCAAGGCTTACTATTCACCCAGGATATATACTCAAAATTAGATACCTTTAATGGGTCTTAACAAAGCAAACCTAGGTACTGTAATGGGATTATGATTTTTTTTTCCTTAGATACACAACAGATGAATCCATGTTTCAACATCAATTGGCCCCTAAACTGCTTAGCATACCATTGGTGAATATAGCTTGTTTACAAAGAAGTTTATTAAAAAAAAAACCAAACCAAACATACATATATATCTAAACACTCCAAATCTTACACTGGTACACTTTCCATTTTTGAAAGCCAGGTTTTCCTTCCTTCAATACAGACCTCTCAAGGAGCCATACGTAGGGTTAGAAATGCCGTATAGTTGAAGACATAAAATCCAGTATTCTGTCAAACAAATTAGCCTTCAGTCTGAACTAAAGTGCCACTTGGGACAGTTCGTCTCTTGGTTTCACTTTATTGGGCCAACACATCAGATTTTTCATTCTGAGTTAAGATTTAATTTGCTCATCATCAGCTTAAACTGGGTAAGTGCCTGAATCTTTACTAACCGCTCCTACTTTAATACAGCGGTCATCTAAATCCATAGCTAATATGCAAAGGAGAAAAAGTGTGAAATCTGCAAGCAGGGTTGAAATTTTAAATGCCATTCTCTATCTTCCTTGTTATTCTTGTTATACTTGTTAGTTTGTTTTCCTTTTAATGCAGAAAAGCATTCTGATGAAATTCTGCAAAACTGGAACATCATGTTTTGTTGTTTGGGTTTTTTTTTTTTTTTTTTTTTGAGGGAGGAACAAACAAGCAAAAAGCCCACAAAAAAAAAGCAGCCCTGAAATACATTAAGCTATGTTAATTTAACATGTCATAACTTATGTGATAAAAAAGCCAGTAATTGCTTACAAACCACTGTTCGTTTCTTTTTTACTTTAAAAATTTCTACTTAAAATATGAGCAAATGCACCCATTTCCACTGCTAGGATAGAAGCAGCCAGTATGGTTTAAGTTATCACCCAGTAATTTGGGCACATTAAACACAATTCCCTGCCTTTTGTTTATTAATCCACTATGCCAGATATCACAGTTTCACTCAGCAACCCTCATGTTTTGGATGATATTGAAAAATGGCTCGTGCTCGTCAAAGAAAGTTAAAAAAAGAAGGTAAAGAGGAAAAAAAGTGTTGTTTATAGAAGCCAGCTGCTCTGGTTTTGGCGCCAGCAGCTCCTCATCCTGCTATTTTACGCTTGCAACCCCCACTGCCCCCACTGGCACAGGTACAACTAAATGTTGACTTCAATACTTCAGAGAGCACTCAACTGATTCTGTACATGATTAATTGCCAAAGACATGGCTGACCATATGGAACAGAGAAAGCATCAAGTAATTCATACTTCTGTATATGATCATTTGGCCCCTGTTGTTTTAATGTACAGGAAAGAGCTAGTATAGCACAGACCTGGTGTCTTGCCCTTGACAGCCCATTAAGAAATCTCAAAGCACCTAGTTGAAGTTATGCTGTTGGCTTTTCAATAGCAGCCTAATAAAACAGAAGCAATGCTTTCCAACTAGTCTTAAATCTTTCACATACAGTACATTAACCACTGCTGCTAAAACAACTGGTTTCTTATGATAGGAAATGGGATTTGATTTCTAGCCTCTGCATACTTACTGGAAGCCTTTTTCTGACCTTTGGAGGGTTTACAAAATCATTGTTCGTTTTCCCTGCCATTTTCCCAGTTTCTTGCCACGGTGATCCTACCAGATTTGTTTAAGGTTCAGTACATTCTACTCTTACTAGCTGTTATATGCAAACTGTACAATGAAGGTAGGCTCATGGGAGCTGAAAGGAAAGAAATTATTATTAACTGTTTTCTTCCTGAGAGTCAGAGAAGTCACTGCAACATCTAAAACATAATTTATTTTTAAAGAGCCCGTAAAGCTGAACAAAAAAATCCTGAAAAGAAGCAATATACCAGCGTGTGCTTTCTTCTATCAGACTGGAGACAAATCATCAAGTTTCATTTGAGAAGGAAGGACAATTGATTTTAAAGCTGTAGTATTCTCAAGGATGTCTGACACAGAGCTCAGCAAAAAGAAAAAGGTGCAGACTCGGAATGTATGTCAGTATCATTAACTACTTTATATTAGTTTTATCTACTGTTAGTATCTCTTCAGTCATATGGAGTCAAAGAAAAACATTTAAATAATGTTTCCCTGTCAAGGCTCTTACGATGACAGTGCTAAAAAGTTAATTCCCATCCTCACAGATCTTCTGGCAGTTTTGACATATGTTGACAAGGATGTATTTGCTGACACCTTCCATTAGAAAATATTTACATGGCGTTTTCTTGTCTGTGAATTTTCTAGTGGTCTAAAGGATCTTCATGGTCTGACAGGCCTTATGTAAGAAATCCTAATCATTGGACAGTCATCAGTGGTAACTTCCCAGGCTACTGAATTCAGTTAACACTGTCAATATTCCAACAAAATACATGTATAATCTGCAAGCCAGCATAAAACTCCACACCACTCTGGTTACTGATGGAGCAACTCTAACATTAAACATTACATGCAGGCAAACTGTTTATGTCTGTATTTAAAGACAGTGTAAAGGAAAAGAGAATTTTATGAAATGTACACAATTTAATTTTTTTTTTTTTTGTAGAGTAGAATGAATGGAGGCTCAAGCTGGTGGTGTGAAAGCATTGCCACAAAGATTACATATTCTCCCCTACCTTTACATTCAATGGTGCAAATCTAAACTAAGCAAGCACATAACCCAATTATAGAGTATAATGCTTTAAGTTAGATATATGTTTAAGCTCTATATACAAGTCTATGGGCTTTAAAATGTGGGGAGCCCTGCCTCTCTCTGAGGTATTCACTACTGACAACAAAGGATGAATACCTGACTTGACAGATGAGTAGTTCCACCCAGAAAAACCTACAGGGAGTAGATCACTTAGATGTTTCCAAAGAAACTTTAGTTCTTGTCTACACCAGAAAGTTGTACTATTTAACTATACCTGTAGAGCTAAGGTAATACATTTTCTAGCTATACGAGTTTAAAGGTCATAAATTAAAGCAGACAGAGTTTATTTGGAAATAACCATTACCTTTATGCTTGTATAAGCATATTTATACTAGAGTCCCAAATCATATACTTAGGAAAATTGAATCTGAACAGAAGAAATGACCAGGTAATTTTTGGTTCCTCTGGCATGCCAAAATGGAATGAATTTCCAGTGGAGGAAAAGAAAATAGCATTATTTCTTTTACTGAATGATTTAATGCAGTTATCATAGGTCTCTGATGAAAGATTTTCAGTATTTAGTTACAAAGGAAAAAGAAGTAGAAAGATCAATGCTTTTGAAATATTTTTGCTCCACTAATTGGTTTGGCAGTGTTCTAAAGGTGAAGTATAACCCATGTCATGAAGAAAGAGCTACCAAACCACTCAAGATACTTGGAATAAGAGTGACTTCGCATCTTCATATGTATGGGTGAGTGAAAGGTTATGCTTTAGCCACATTCTCCCAGAGCACGGCCCCTCCACCTCTGAACCATCAATAGCACAAAGACTGAAGCAGGCCTACCATGCATAGTGGATTATATGAAGTGTAAAACATTGCGGGGAAAAAGCTTTTGAAAGAAGTCAGGAAAAAGAAATCACGCTTGCAAGAAGATCCAGCTGACAGGCTAGTCCCTAACAAGTGAATATGTTTGAGAACATTGTGAATGCAAGAAAAGAACATGCCTTTTGTTTCCAAATCTACAGTGTGTCAGTGTGTCTTTACCCCAACTGTTGCCTGCATGGCTGAACATATGTTTTCTGAATAAGAATTGAAGCAGAAAGTGTTCTTTGTTATAATTCACTCTTTTGTATACACCTCTCTTTTCCCATTTTGGTCACATGCAAACAGTAGTTACACTGAACACTTAAGTTCTGAGGGACTGTGCAGCAGTATATGCTTCAGTGATTATTTACTATTGCTGAAATCAGTTGAGCTGAGATGCAGCACAAGATTCAATTCACTAACATGGAGCTCTGGACAGCTTACACTCTGCAATATTGAATCACCTCAAGTACAACCTTCACACATTCCCTTAGCCAGCAGACAAATTTCATCACTAAGAGTCACATGCAATTCTAGTAAGAGCTGAAGAGTAATAAAACAAAATGATCTTATGTGTTCAAAAGTACTCAAAAGAGTACCCTACGATTTTCTTAGCATATCAGAATAAACATCATCAGCTACTATAAATAATTTGGGTAGAGAGGGAAGAGAGGAAAAAACGATGGACTTCAAAGACAGAAGTAGGCAATACCATCTCAGGAACACTAAAATGAACTCTGGTTTGAACTAGATACATATAGAATTATTTAAATTGTTAGTAATTAAGGTATGGCTTTGACTCATCTAATGTATACTTAAGTCCTAAAATATGAAGCTACATACAACCGTCTCTTAAAAAAACATGCAAGCTTAAAAATCACCAAACTAAACACCTTTTGTTGTAACACTCAAAACACAAATCTGAATTAGTAAATATTAGTGGTCACACAAAAATATTTTTAAGCATCCCCAAGTTATGAAGGATGGAAAACATCAAGTGCTAGATTCTGAATTAATGACTGCATTTTTCTTAAGACTATCTATTAGTTACTGATTTCTTTCAACGGCACATCTTAGCATCTATTTAGTATGAGAAGGCCTAGAACGCCAACATTTTTCTGCTATCACTGAAGCTCCCATCTGTTGCCATCAAGCCACTCACTTCCTTAGCCGCACTTTCCAGCACAAAAAATATATATTTGCAAAAATTTGAGGCATAATCCCAATGTAATAACTTTTATTGAAACCGCTTAAACACACAGAAAGCCAAGTTACGGAATGGGTTAAATGGTGCAGAATGAAGAAGCTGCAAGCCACGGTCAAATGAAATTGCAAGCCACATGTCCAGAAGTGCCTGTGGGCATGCTTTGTCTAAGACACATGCCACGGTAGAATAGCAATTTAGTACATATGCAAGATAACCACATACAGCTGAATCGTATCTTCTAAGGGCATAAGGGTTTCAATGCCTTTATCATCCTCACAGCACTAAATACACCAGGTCTGTGGTTATCCCTGTGAGAATGGGACTCTCAGAATCTTGTTTCAGAAATGAAGTTTGCTGACACCTGGCTCACATAAGAGCTTCATTACCCCTCCCAGTGACACTATGGCACATAGTTATGAAGACTTAAAATTCATAATCATGCAAGTGCAGTAGTAATAGTACTTGTCACAGCAAAAGGGACAGAAAAAGAATTTGGTCACACTACTGGGAAGAGCACAGGAAATGAAGCAAAACCAGAACCTGAAATACTACTGTCTGTATTTCATGTCTGAAGAATACAACACAGTCAAACAGCAAGCAGAACACCATCACTCATTGCTAGAGGATGATTATGACAACAGCATTTGGAGGTACACTGTTTTGCAAGCTATGATCTTTGGTCCTCTACTGAAAACTAGGAAATCCAATTCTGATGCTCCATCCTACTCCAGTTTTGTAATGGTATGTAACAATATTTTCACATAAAAACGTGTGTTAGGCACTTCATATATAGGCCATGCAAACTCTAATGACTGCAGTGAGGGTGTGCAGCACAGAATGAACAAACAGATGTCATATGTTAGCAAATTAAAATAATGGGGGACTGACAAAGGAGATCATAAAGAGAAGTTTACCAATTTAATTCTTATCAGTCATCCAAAATATGTACAATCACTATTTCAGTACTTACAGTAAATATAGATTCTTCCTGGGCAGACAGGTAGCTACTTAATTTTGATTCTCTTCCATTCAGAGAATATTTTTGAACACAGTTTTACACATGCCATCCTGACTTCTTAAAGCATAAAGACACAATCCTGTAGTATGTGTATGTTGCCCACATATGGACACTAATTTCCCATTACAAGTGATAAAGAACAGTGTATCTTACTAGTGTGTATATATATATAAAGTAGTACAAATGTTACGAGAAAAAAAGTCCAGGTGCATTTAACAATGCTAAATAAAGTAATGCTTCATTATTATTAACATGTCTGATCAAATTTAGCAATCTGTAGGCTCAAAAGAAACCTACATTGTTTCCCCCAGAATATATTAATTTAAAAAAAAACCCAACACAAAAAAACCCCAAACAGTAATGGTCTTAAATCAAAGAAAATTAAACCCAAAGTAAACTCTGCCTACTCTTACATGTGTATGTCCATGTATGCTCTATACAGATACACACAGACCAGGGTACACCACAGACAGCACACCTGCAGCCACCATTTTGGCACGTCCCGCACAACTGCAGCGCTACATTGTGGAGTTGAAGCATGAATTCACGGGACACACAGGTAGGTTTTCGCCTACTCCAGCCACATTGTTCTCATCCTCTTGAGATGCTCCATTGCCTACATCTATCATGCCAAGAACACTTTACAAACTTGTTAATGCAAATGATAGTCAGTTATTGATTATTCTACTTTGATGGAGTTGTGTTCCAGTGAAAAACCCATGCTATACCATTCCTCAACTTTAAATTTGGATTCTGCCTATGTTCTCCTTTCATCAAAGATCTGATGTTATGGCTATATGGATTATGACAACACCAATATATTAATAGTACATGCTATCAAAGTACCATTTTTCTTGCAGTAATATTCCCTGATCTCCTATATGGGTTTGTTTTACCTGATTCTGAGTTTGGGGAAGGATTTTTGCTCTGTTTCACACTCCATGAAGGCACAATACAACTCCCACTAATCAGTTTACCTTCTTATGAGAAAGAAAATACAAGGTTCATTTTTCATCCTTAAAAGGAAGATTATCAACTCATTAACCCAACAATTGAAAGTATAGGCAAGGAAAGACCAAGTAGCTCATGGGAAAAAAAAATACCAGTTAAGAAAATTTAAAATACACTTCCTGTCACCTACCACTGCTTTAAAAAATAATTTTAAAAAAATCCCAAACAAACCAACTTCTGGAATTTTTTTCTTTATTTAGCATCTAATCAAGTTCTGAATGTTGTCAATTTGAATATTGACAGAAAATTCATATGACAATTATTTATAGATGAATATTTGAGAAAGATCGCAAGGCTTAAATGTTCAAATGTCTGAAAACTTCACTCATTATACTGAGTTTTTACTAATGACAAAGTATTTGATCTGGGAAAATAAAATTCCGCCATATAACCCATGTGCCTAACAAAGAAAACAAGCAGCACAATCAACAGATGACTCTGAATATATGCACATCAATTACTCCCTGAAACAGAAGTCATGTGGTGAAGATTCTGGCAATTCAGCAATTCTGACATTCATACCATGTGCACATAGACTATAATGATACAATTTGGAAAAGAGAAACTACCATGACTCTGTGAAACCCTGCCACAATATACTCTGTTACGCTGCACTGTGACATTCACAGCTCATGCCTTACCATTCACTAATCGTTTCCTTCTACAGGCATGTGAAATAAGATATGGGTTCTCAAGTTCAGCTGCAAAAGTCCAGTTTAAGAGAGAGGTCAAAGGTGGTTGACTAATCACCTTTGCACTCTTGGAGAAGGATCAGTTAATCCCACTAGTAAAAGTTAAAGCAATGTCAAGGATGTATTAACATAAACTGGTCAAGCATCCTTAACCACACACACTATGAATACACAACAATAACCTAAAAGTTTTCAGATCTCCTGGGTTGCTGAAGAAATGAAAAATAGCAGTTTGTGGAGGAGGCTTTGACCTGTGTTCTCGCCTACAAAAACTTTTGCTCTTAAAGATACATCATGACAAGCTATACTAGAGCTGTAAATCTCTATCTAATGTCAACATGTGCTTCACATTCTTTTCTAAAACAACACATAGGAAAAAACACACTTCACAGCATTTAAAGCCCACACATCTGAGATATGAATAATAATCCAATATAATGTTGTATATATATATATATTTTTATCTTAAAGAGGAAAACAAGTCATTTGATTTTAAAAAGTCTCTTCTCTATTTGTATCCTGAAGTTTACATTATTTTTCCTTTTCAACTTTTCATTTAAGATATTATTATGCAATCTTTCTAGATATACCACAACCATTTTGAGGGATAACTTTACATTGATTTAGTTAAACATTAAAACACTTCCATTAGGGTACAGATTCTGTTTTAACAAATGTTGTTTTTTTGGGTTTTTTTACATTCATCAGCAACTCTGTTGTCAACATGGAAATTGTGTTGGAAGACTTAGACTTGTTACACTAATTTACAGTCTTAAATGCGATATATTTATTTTTCCAATTTAAAAATACATTTCTTAGACTGAACTACTGAAATGTCAAACAATGAATATGTTTTTAAGAGTTTAATAATCTCCTTTTGAGGTTGGCAGATACCATGTTTAAACTTCCATAATACTCAGTTATTCACATACTGGAGAGGTGTAGCAAGCTGCTCTACACAGAATACCTATGGATAAAGAATGCAGAAGGTTTAGACAAACTGTAAGAAGACTAATTCCTAACCAAATCAAAATATCCAAAGCCTAAAACTACAGCAGTTACTATGAAGAAAAAGAGTATTTTGATAATAATTTGTGGAAATATATTGTCGCATTTCAGCTTTAAAATACAGAAATCAAATATTACGATCTTAAGTTCACACACTGAAGATTTTTCACCTCAGGGAAGTCCCTACTTTTGTCTCAGCTGCAAGCTGGTGAACAAAATCCAGTGATTTACTTTGAATAATGGAGTTAAAAACCAATTAAGTATTATTTCTACCAGGCTATGATTTGCTGTATTCAGAACAGTGTTCTGCTTTGATAAGCATGTATTATTAGTTCATCTTCCAGAGATAAGAATTACCCTTTACCTTGGTCATTCAGTGATTATATATTTAGGACGTGCACAGAAATCTGTTGCATATAAGCTTTGTGGATTCAATTCATCATACTGCACGGAATGCAGTCACATGCTCTTCATGTGCTAGCAGTACATATCTGACATAAAATCAGACATGAATCAAATCATATTCATGGTTCAAAATTATAACCAAGTATTTCAAAAAGAAGGAGAAAAAAAAAAAAAAAAGAAGAGAGATATCCCAAACAATGGGCTTGATATTTTGACACAGAACAACTCTTACTTAGGAGTACAACTTCAACTTTTTTGGCCTACAAAACCAACTGCAGATGCCAGCTACAGATTACAAGCAGCACTGGGTTTGAAATAATCTAAAATCTTGGGACTCGGGGCCAATTCTAGGTAATGAAAACTGAAGTAGGTTGTAAGATTTCAACAGTGTTCTTGCCACCACACTTCGAAGACTACAGGTAGAAAAGCACAAAATTAACTTAAACTTCCTGAAGTAATTTTAAAAGGCTATATTGTGTTCATTTTGATTAAAAGCACCGAGTATAGTAATTTGATATTTTTTAAAAGTCTTAAAATTAAGGCTCTGCATCAACACACAAACAGCAGCTTGTAAGTTGTTACGTAAGGGGTTTTGCGTGAAGAAGAGTAGTTTCATCTTTGTTTACTACTTTTAGGATATCAGGAAAGGAAAGATGAAAACGTTCTTCATTTTGTATTATTTGAGGTGAATCCATTAGCTCAGTTTCAAATAGAGAAAGAAAAAAAAGTATCTTCCAGTCAAAAGAACAAAATCACACAAAAACTCCATTGCCAAACCGGCTGTCGGTTGGATGCACAAGAGTAATGCTAAACAACTGTGGTATAGAGATAAAATATGCTTTCTTTAGGACGCTTTTACAATAAGTTATTTAAGCCTTCTGAACAGCCTTGCCTGGCACCCACCCCTCTGACACCCACCCCTCACACACTAGTGAAAATAAAGGGAGCCCATTTACATTGTAACCGTGCAGTGGGGTTAAGCATGTGACCTTAAAGTATGGTGTGCTTGTGCTCAGTGGAAAGCTTCTTGACAATATAAACAAGAATTACTGCTGTTAGAGAAAGGGAAGACAATTAAAAACAATCTAGGATGCATGTTGTACAGCTGTTCGAGTTTCAGCTACATCTGACCTCTGAAGATGCTACTTTATCAAGTTAAGCCATTTCAGTTTTATTAAAATAATCCCTCTACAACCCCAAATTTGTATGACAAGCATGAGGTTTTATATCAGTAACGCAATGAAAATTGTGTATAGTTGGCAAAACTTAGCATCATCACAGTCAAAAAGATGTTGTGGTACGCACATCTCTTTCCACTACTTAAGTTTACCAAAAGCTAAGCAAAAAAGAAACCTTTATGAAGAATGTCAAGAAAACCTGTGGAGAAAAATTCCCCCTTCTTGAAACTAAAGAAATTTTAATAGGTCAAATCCCATCATCAGATCTGTTTGACAGACTTCTGTGCCCAGGCAGAAAAGCCTGGGTGATTCCAGCAGTCGTGGTGTCCCAATATAGACCACATTCCAGGACCAAGCAGTCACAACATTTTTAAAGCTGAATTTTGGATATCATTGATTCCATCTGCAATAAAGTCAGACTGCAATTATGGTTAGCATTTTCTTTATACAAGCCTGCAAATTTTCTAATAACTATGAAAACACTTAAATTTTGAAGAGAAAGTGACATAAAGAGCTTTCTTTCCGTCAGCCACAACAACTAATTGTCCTAAAGTTGTCCTTAAAAAGATAGGGTTAGAGAAGAAAAAAAGTTCTGAGAAAATAACAAATATCTTGGCTAAGTTTCTCAAAACCACAATTTTCCTGCCTCTTTGATCTTTGTACAGTCAGCATAAGCCACTGAAACCCTTCCACAAATGGAAGGCATTCATGGGAAGCCATCAGAAAGCATTGCTCTTCCTCTGGGACCCAGGACAATAAAAGAAAAGTTTGTGTCTGCCACGTGGGCTTACGACTAAGCTTAAATGAACAAACCATTGCAATATCCTTTGGCTTTGTGAAAGCGATACTTCCTACTTTTTTGGAAGAAAGGAAGTCATATATAAACAGAACAAAGGGAAGAGGCAACACAAGTAGAGCCTCTCATAATAAATATTACAGTGAAAGTTTTGCTCATCAAACCAAGATTAAAAACATATTTTAATCTCCTAAGTTTTATGCCTTTGATGTATGTCGAAGAGGAAAGCTTATATATTTTGTAAGATTTACAACATTTCTAGTGGGAATAGCTTCATATTTCATTTTTTCCCCCCATTTCTGAAATGGAGAATATATTGGGTTGATTCTATCCCTTAATGCTGTGCCATACCGAGCACTTCTTTAGAACAGAGAAGTTAGGATGTCCTTTGGATGTTTTTTCCGCACAAACAGGCTAGTGTTCTACTAGGCAAAGCACTGCAAAATCATTTTCTAGACCAAGGAGAACTCAAATATTTGCTCTAAACTCTGTAGCATAAAGAACCACTAAATTGCATTTTTTGTGTTGCTAGAATTAGGAGGTTATACAGCTTAAGTAGAAAAAGCAGTAATTTATTATCTGTAATTTCACCACTACATGCCCATCACAGCCTGATAACACACAAAGCATTAATTTCCAGAATTACAACGTGCAACGTAGAACACTTATGCATCAGGGGCTCCCTTTATAACATCTTCTGTTAAATTCTGCATGATTTTCCTGCCCTCTCATGCAACCTTTCCAAGTAGCTTTTCCTGCCCTCTTTTGATATAGCACCCACTGCTATGACACAAGGACCTGCACTTAAAATCACATTATCTTGCTGTAACACAGTGAAATAGCTACTCTTTTCCACAACCTTAAGAGAGGGTATATATACTGATGGTTCCTTCAGATGGTGTGAGGCAAAACAGCTGAAACCATCAAGGTCAGTAACAAAAATAGACAGAAGGTAAGGTTCTGCAAGTTGTACAGCACTCTTGTTTTGGTCTTAATGACCAAACATCAGCCTTGAGTATACATCATCAGAAGAGGACATCTTCAAGTGTAGTTTCACAAACACTGAATTCAGAAGAACAAAGGCAAAAGATGCTGCAACTAACATTTTAAACAACAACAAGAAAGATCTGCTAATTTCAGAGAAATATAAAAATTATACAAAGTAGTTATAAATGAAGAAAGACTCTAGCCAGTGGTTAGGTGTGTAGTTTAGGAGGTGAGAAGAAAGCAGTCAGCTAAGCAGGCAAGAAAAATCTTCTCACAGCTGTAGCCACCCCTAAAGTGCTGATAATTGCTCTTCTATATGTATCACTTCAAAGGCAGATGGACCGCAGGCCAAATCCTTTCAATGTCTAGTATGAAAATACTTTCCATCAGTCCATTTGATTCCAAAGATATCTAACAGAGAAGTGTGGAAAGTTGTCCAGAGATGGCAACTTGTGGATAAAAGAAAAAAGAGGAGGACAGGAAAAAAAAAAGAGGGGTAGAGCAGTAACACAGTCCTAGCAATATGCCTTTCTTAAGGAATATAAGTAAAATGGTGGAGGAGGAAAAAGGTTGTAGCACCCAGAAAATACCTATGAACAGTCTAGAAGAGACTGTGCTGGTTTGAGGATAATTGGAATATTTTAATGAAAAAAAATAGATTATAGGCAGTGAAAAGAAAACAATGGTGATGTCTACTCTACTCACAGGTTTGCTAAGATGTATAAAAAAAAGGACACAAACACAGATATTGCAAAGAGTCTCTTTCTCTGGGAGCCGGTGTGTCTTCTGGGCTTATGCTGTGTAACC
The DNA here is from genome assembly GCA_013396675.1 of Eubucco bourcierii. Classification (NCBI taxonomy): domain Eukaryota; kingdom Metazoa; phylum Chordata; class Aves; order Piciformes; family Ramphastidae; genus Eubucco; species Eubucco bourcierii. The sequence continues at coordinate 57,618 of VWZE01022658.1, forward strand.
AAACTAATCATTCTGCTTCTAACTCCCCCTGCTGACTCTCCAAACTCGCCCTTCATGTAAGGCAGACCCTGGGATAAGGTAGAGGGGCGGAAAGAAAGTGAAAGGGTGGTTGGGAGTCCCTCCTGGGGGCTCTGTGATTTCTGGGAGGGGTATTGTGTTTCTGTATTACCTCTAACTTGTATATTTCTGTAAATATTCATGTATATATCTGCTTGTATGTTGTGCTAAGCTGTAAATAGAGCTTCATTCCTTAACTTCCAGCCAGGTGAGTCTAGTCTGGGTGATTTTCATAGTGTGGGGGAGCAGGTAACTCCCAAACCATCACAGAGACTATTCTAGAACTATTAGAAAAGCAACAACAACATCATAATCAGAAGTGCCACAGCTGGAACGACACCAAAGAAACTTCAAGGCATCTAACAGGGGAGACAGGTGCCTTGTCAAGAAATACCGTGCCACAAGAAGGTTCATGCACAACTTCGTCAGTCATTTGCCCAAAGCAAATAGCAAGCAAATGAAAGTGTGAGAAAGAATAGGATTCTTGTCTCCATTTCCCTTCATGTTGCCATATGGTATCCATATCTGTGAGGATAAGCGGTACTTTGTACCCTGGTGTTTCAGTTTTCATGACACTTTACAAGTCTCATTGCTCATTTCACCGCTTTCCACTAGCTACTCCTTAATGACACCCAGCCATTGCTTCCTTTGCTTTCCCATAAAAACAACATACTCAGGAAATAATGAATGCATATTTGTCTCTTTCAAGTAACTGCAGCTCCGCTTTAACCATTTACTTTGCAATAAACTTCTTAAAGAGAACTTTGGATTTTAAAGGGGAAAAAAAAGTTTAATCTGAAGGATCACAAAATACTGATTTTTAAAAAATATAAATAATACCCCATAGTCTCGTTTCTGAGCTATAACTTAGGCAAACTCCCTAATCTTTGCATCTCAGAAAAAAATCATAATAGATGCAACAATTGAACACTCCATGGCTGTAACTGGTAAAGTAGTTTGATAGCCTTTTTGGTGAACTCTAAGTAGTGAATTGCTACAAAGCATACTCTGCTGGATGGAGTTACTTAAGAAGCTGCCGTGGAAACAAGAAATAATTGACCCAGAGAAGACTAGTGTAAGCTTATTAGTAACAGCATCCTCAAGCACTCCAAGCCTTAACTGCAAGAACCACCTGAAAAGGCAGAGTTGTTTAATCTCCTCTGACGACAAACAGTGAACTCAAACAAACTGTCAAGACTGAGCAGGTTTGCTGAAGATACAAGTAGAGCCTGAGTTGATGCTAGAAGGGAAAATTAATCCTCCCAAACTACAGAATCCAGGAACGTATCTTAAGAAAGAAACAAAATTGTGATGAACATGACTTAAAGATTTCCCTTTTGGCAGAGTAGCCTCTCTCTGCTTATTCTTAGTGCAAAACTGCTACATAGTCTGTAGGAGAAAATTCTGCATTGTTCCACATTAAAACAGCCTCTGATGCAGGCTCATGTTTAAAACCCAGAATTCTTTGGAGTTGACTCAACATTTTACAGATATTTCAAAGCTAGGTAAAGTAATGCTTTATATTGCTGATGTCCTTGAAAACAGAAGAGCAGTAGTAATAAATTAGAAGCAAAAAATTCCTGGGAAATTGCAAATCCATCTCCTCTCCCAAAACCCTGGATTTTCTTAGAATTTTAGAGCCTATTTCACTCACAGACTAACTCTGGAAACTATCTGAAAGGGTACATTTTCCCTGTGTTTAAAGAAGCATTTACAACATTCCAATTTTTTCACCTTTAAGTTATAAACTTCAGTATGAAGCACATAAAGAAACCTAAGCTGGACTGGAGAATACAACAAAATTAATATAGCAAAAGGAAAAGACTCATCACTCTTCATAACAATTCATCCACCCAGGGAATTTTTTTCATCTGTCTTCTCCTTTACTTAGCTAGACAGAAAATAGATTTTGCTGACTGTGTTTGATTTCCACATTATGTCACTATGACCTAAAACATTTCTATTGGAGCAATCACATTTATCCTCAGGAAATGAGGAAGTGGATCATCAATTCGAGTACTGTATCAGCCACCTACTATCTGCATACCCTTGCGGTGTCTTAGAAGTTGTACTGTCCAATTAAATAGTTTGTTTTTTTTTTTCATTTGGTTTTGCTTTTTATTAGAATGTATTTGAAAAAAATGCAGTTAGTTTTTGAAACAGCAAAAGTTCACATAGTTCATGCATGCTTGTTGTGTAGGTTAGGACAAATGTAAGACAAATGGAGATACAGACATAAAACAAAAACGGGATACAAATATTTAACATTTGTGATGTACATCTCTGAGTTTATTTCAGGTAAAATACTTTGAATGTCTAGTAACAAATTTAATTGCATAAATTCTGCTTATGTAAAGTGTCACCAAAAGGAGCATCACAAGTAAGAGACTCAGCCTTAGTGAGAAAGTCATGTTACTACTTAAGTCCATTATATAAAATACTCACATTGAAAATTTGCTTGAAAAATAAGACAGCATTTCTGTAAATATTCATGGTTCAACTTACAAAAATAAACAGTTAGTGTGAGACATGTGAAAAAGAATTAAGCAGATTTCAGTAGACTTTGAAGCAGGACTAGTAAAACTACAATTTAAGATGTATTTGCTCATTTGGCCTGTATAACTAAAACAATGTACTTGACAGGTTTTATATTGAAGGTTATGCTGTGTACAAACAACTTGCTCCAGCTTTTCTGCAACAAATCTACTACCAAGCAGGAACACATCATTTGCATTTCAAGTGTTGATATTTATACAAGTTTGAGTTAAACATTAAAATTACTGTTCTTTCATTTTTTTTCTTGCTCTCCCTTAATTCCTCTCCTTCCCTACTTTTTCCACCCCCTTCCCTTAAAGTAGTAAAAATGGATTTACACAAAACCAATAACATTTTATTAAAAAAATATATTCTGGTTTTAATAAGGCAGTTCATCACTTAAAAATTCACACACACACTACTGCAAATGTTCTGCCTGCAGACTTTCAGGTTGAATGTTCTGTTACAGTAAGGCTACAATACAACAACTTCAAGAAAGCTGATTCAGAAATATGTCAGCAAACAAAAAAACCCCTGCTTTTGATGTGTAAAGTGAAACAATACATTCACACAAAAGTCACATCTTTCAATAGCTGCATTTGTTATTAGTAGTTTGAGTATTTCACTCTTCCAGAGCAAGACCCCATAAAATGCTGCAGCCAGCAAGTTAAACTTTAATTGCTGAAAATTCAGGTCTTTGTACTACACCTGCCTAGTTTATCTTTCCTCCTCTATCACTTACTGTGGTTATTTTTAATTTCAAGGAGCATCATGAAGGAAAGGAAAAATAATTTTGAAGGGTAAGACATCAACTTGCACATTAACTTCACTATGCTGACTACAAAGTTTTAAAAGTACAGATTTTTTCTAATTTATTACTACTCTCCTGTTACACTATCTCCTGCATGTTCATTTCTTTTTATATTTCCATTATCTTAATTTCCATCTATCTCTATCTTTAACCTTTCTCTCACTTCATATTATCTTCCCTCTTACAATTGTTTTGATCCCTTGTTCCTCCCTCTTTCCCGAAATGTATTCTTCCCAATTTCTTTCTCTGCTCTACTCACAATACCACCTTGACCTTTAATTCTGCTTCCTAGTGAACTCTTCTTCAAGTTCTTATGCTTTCCATATATTTTGTGGATAGCAGACTGTTCACAATCTCTGCAAAACATTTTTAAGTGTAAATGAAACTATTGAAATATCAGTGAAACCCTAAAGGCACAAAACCACAAAAGGAGTGAAGCCAGTGCAGTGTTTAGTATTTGTACAAGTGAAATAAAGCTAACCACAGGCCAGCAACTGAATGGAAGCAGCAGTTAATCTCAGCGAACTAATGGAGGACGCCACAGTGCTGTATGAAGAGTTCCCCCTGGAGCATGTACAGGAAAAAAGTCTCTCTAAAACTTTAGTATGTCTGCTTTTATCCCAAAACACAGGACTAATTGTCCTCGGTGTCTCAGCTAGATTACTTGCATGCTGGAGCAGAACAAATACTACTTTTTCACCTATCTGTCACAGTAAACATGAAAGATTATGACAAAAGCAAACCAGCACTAATCTCAGCACCTCACAGAGCTCTGAGCAAAATGGAGAGAATCAGAGAGAAAGCTAGCACACAGCAGACAGTAAAACAAAATAATCAAGCAGCTGGACAGACACATCTTGCCTCTATATTTCCACTTAATAGTTATCCTATCTGCTGTAGAGCAACATCAAAACACCCATAGATTTGGTAACATGTTTGAAGTTACCAATAAATTGAAGAACTTCACACGGCAGCTCAGGAATTGAGCCCATAGCAGGTAACTGAGTTAAACAGAGCCCTTAACACACCAGTGAACTCCTGTTAGAGCTTTGCAAAATGTACATTGTTAACACTTGATCAGCCTGGTCCGATGAGTCTTTTCAAAACACCAAATCTAGACCAGTTATGCCTCTATGGGAAAAAGTAGAGGGATGTCATCCTGTCCCTTTCACAGTCTCCTAGAGTAGCATCATTTCAGCTGACAACATCCTGAAGCATCACACAATGAGTTGCTCTTATTTTTTGCTTCTTAACAATTAACATTTTCTTCTTTGATTTGTGAGCACCCTAGTTGTTTCTATGCTGTACACAAGTGCTAATCATTACAGAGGGCTACTGTACATCAACAATTCTCCCATAACTGGCTTCTAGTACTTTCAGGTACTACCAGAGAGGTCTCAGAGTAGAAAAATACCAGTGAGGAAACTCTTGCAGGTCTTCCACACTTTTACAGATGTGGAGCAGGTGGAACACCCACAGCATGAAGAAATCTTCAGGTGGAACATCTACCTCAGCACTTGCAGTCAAGTTAAGTGTCATGGTCATCTCTACAGAAAAGAGCAAAGCCACTGTCACAGCATCTTTCAGTAAACCCTCATAAATGCTGCAGACTACTGAAGAGTCTTCACAGTTGGACACAGCAACTCAGAAAAAGTGGACACAACTGAATTCTCCTGGAGGCATAGGAACAGTTACACAATTCCAGGACTTTGTGAAAACAGAACTTCAAAAAGCCTTCACTGTTCTCCTCTTACCAGCTCCAGCCCAGCAAGGAACACAGCCCATCAAAACACAAAAGAAAGAGACCATGTGATTTAGAAAAAAAACCTTGAAATATTAGGCTAAGGGTAACTTTCACACAGCCACAATCTGTTAAAGCATTAAAGGCTTTTAATATAGCTGCACAATTCTGAAAACACAGTAATTGGGAGGCAGTTAGCCACTGGACAGGAATCTCTACTGTATCTCCAAATAATCTGAAATGATTGCTATGTATTATTTATACATTATAAAGTGTGTGTGTTGATCTATACGTATAGGTAGTTTTATACATGTGTATATACACACACATATATAATATGCGTGTGTATATACACATATTTTATATTTATTTTTTTTATATTTTTTTTTTTAAATTATATTTATTTTATCAATAAATTTCTCCAAAAGGGCTTAGAATGAGACACAGGTAGGTGTCTGGTAAAGGAAAAAACATTATAAAAAAACCCCTCAACCATCAAGTAAAAGAATGTACCTTTGACCTCTGGTAGTTCAAATAGAGTGTTAATCACCGAAGGATTAACACCCTCTGCATTATAAATAACATAACCAGTCAACAGGAAATTATAACACCCCATATAATCAAGAAACACTAAAATCTACAAGTCTACCATAGAATTATGCCCAAGCAGTGGGAGGTACTAAGATGAGAAACTAACATATTGTATCAGTTCAGTAAGATCTGCCATTTCAAACAGCTCAGTACTCACAGTTAAGATTCTGTCTGTCTGTGTGCACAAATGTGTGTGGCTGTACCCAGATGTTTATATACACAAACAAATAGTCTTTTTTTCCCCAATTGTTACAAAACTATGTGTATATAATCTTCCTGGTGTGTTTGTTTTTGGTTTTTTTTTCTGGGTAATTTTATGGTTGTTTCATTAAAATCAAAGTCTTCAAAGCGAACTTTAAGTAACTTCATTTTTTGCTTAAACAAGGACTATTTCTGCCTTATTTGGTTCTGTAGTATAACCCAGTAGCATATTACATGAAGTATTAATACTGCACAAAAGCATCATTGAAGAAATTTCTACCAAAACACAAGTTTTTTTTTAAAAGGGTGAAAATAAAGAAACCACCAGCCACAATATTCTACTTTGAGGGAACCACACAGCTACCTATCTTCTGCCATCTTCCCCATACACACTTCCCCCACTGCAAAGCTTCCTCTATTCTGGTCTCTCAAACCACATCACTCCTTTTCACCTGAGAGCTTTTCGTCATCCTTCCCTACTCTTTCTCAATCTCCAAAATTTCCCCTGTCAAGCTTGTTTTCTATTCCAACTGTACCCAAAGGTCCATCCCACCTATAGATTCAGTTTCAAATCTTAGAATCACCGCAGTTGTTCAAAACTCCATTTGCAGAAGTCCTCACACTCACGTTGCCTTGGACGGCTCCTAACCCCTCTATCCCATGTTTCTACTGGCTCCTGGTACCTATTGCCACTCTTTCCTTGTTCAGCTGCATCTACAGTCTGTTTTTTCACCCATACCTTACTCTTTCAAATATCATAGAATGGTAAGGTTGGAAGGGACCTCAAGGATCAGCTAGTTGCAACTCCCTGCCATAGGCAGGGACACCTCCCACTAGTACAGGTTACTCAAGGCCTCATCCAATCTGGCCTTGAACACCTCTAGGGAGGGAGCATTCACAACCTTCCTTGGCACCCTGTTCCAGTGCCTCACCACCCTCACTGCAAAGAACTTCCTCCTAACATCCAGTCTAAATCTCCCCTCTGCCAGTTGAAACCCATTGTCCCTTGTCCTGTCGTTGCAAGACCTTGTAAATAATCCCTCCCCAGACTTCCTGTAGGCCCCCTTCAGATACTGGAAGGTTACTATCAGGTTCCCTCGAAGCCTTCTCTTCTCCAGGCTCAAGAGCCCCAACTCTCTCAGCCTGTCCTCATAGCAGAGAAATACCTGTGTTACTAAGTAAACATTAATATATTGGATGAACCAAATGAGATGGGAAGTAGGACTCAGCACTATGGCTTCCTACAGGTATGACAGGTATGTACTGTTTCCAGTTGTGCCTATGCCTTGCTAATCAATCTTCTCCTCTAACAGCCCAGACAGCAGGGTTCCACTAAGACCAGGATCCCAAGACTTCCCCAAGAGGAAAATCAGACATTTACTTTAATATGAGGTAGTCTGTGAGAACATAAAGAGCAACTCATGTCAAGGAAGAACAAGTCAGTTCAAATTACTTTAATTTGTAGTCATACTTTCTGCTCAGACACAGATCAGGGGAGAGAAGATCCAGAGACTCACAGTTACACCACACTAGTGTCTTCCAAAGAATGAGATGTGGTGGCACATCTTCAAGCAGGCAAGGTGAGGCTGGGATTAACACGGACAACTCTTCCCATATATAGGAATATTAAAATTAGATGGAGAGAAAAAAAAGGACAGAAACTAGACTCTCAGTTTAAGAAGTCTTGACAATCTAAACTGCATTACAATTTCTCCTTTAAACCTTCAGCAGAGACCCAGTCCTTTCATTTCTCATTGCAGAATAACTAGCAAATTTCACCTTTTCCAAGCCCGCTATAAAAATCCACAAGATTGCTCCAACCTTGCAACATTCCACAACTACAAAATAAGATTTCTAAACCAAATACACTTTAAGGCTGCACCATGAGAAAAAGCACAGCTTAATTAAGTTAACTAAGCTGATTAAGCCATGCTCTTTCACCTATTACAGGAAGTATTTAGCCCTGGAGCCATCCTAAAGGCACCTCACACAGCTTACGACATGTTTTCCTGAGATACTGTATATATTTAGTCACTGTGGAAGGGGAAAAAGCAAACACCCCATATGTCAGCATGCCAACAAAGGAACAGAAGAAGTGAAGAAGTATCAGCTGATAAAGCAGCTGTCTTTATCTCATTCTAGTCTGGAAGGCAGGTATTATATTACAAGGGAATAGCTGAAGTTAAAGGAACATTATCCTAACACCTCAGATCTGTTATAAAAATGGTTGTAGCAGCAACGTCCTTTCCAAAAATCTCGGTCAGTGGTGTTACTACTGGGATCTTTGTATGTTTACAAGCAATTCAGAGAAACTGAATTAAAATTTAATAGACTATAGCAGCTTTATTTTAGAACAATTGAGGTTAATCTTTTTACTTTGTTGTACCTAAAATAGTTTATATCGTAAAAAAAAAAAAAATCTTTAAAGATTTCGATACTTTCAAAATGTCTAAAAGCAATTTCTAAAATCAAGACATAGCTAAATATCATCACTCTTATCTTGGCTTTTGCCAGCACAAGGCTGCTGCTCTGTGTCTCATAAAGATTTCTGGCAGAGTGAGAAAACCTGGTCAGTATCAGAGTCTTTCCTGGGACCTGTCTGAAGTGTCGACAAGCAGCTAAGCTGAATATTAATACACTCTCCATCATCAAAAGCTGTTGCATACCCAAAGGATGAGAAATATTTTAATCAGCTTTCAGCTTGTCTAGTTGAAGTCAGTTTATTCCTCTGGGATTATACATCTATGTGCTCAATTTTTTGTCTTTGCATTCTCTCTATATATATATTACTTTTGAAAACAGAACCAAAGAGTCTAAATCTGCTGTTTTGTTGGGAAAAGCCAGCTAATGCTGTGATTCAATTACAGTATTTTACATCTCACAAGAAAATGCTAAAGATGAAAAGTGGGGGGGAAGGGTGAGCAAACAGTCTTGTATTCTGGTTTTTAACAGTTGGAATTCTTAGAGAAACCAGTGGAACTTTTTTGTTTTCTTCAATATTTCTGCAACTTTTATGAGTTTAAGACTGATTCATCTGCTGTGTACCTGTATGTCCCCCTCACCACCAGATTCTTAAGTTCTCATATTGCAAATTCACAATTCCTTTAGCGTAATGACCACCTATGGAATTGAACCATGAATGCAGACATGTTTTATGTATGTCCTATGTGAAAGCCAACAAAAGATCAGTAATGGAATAATGGTCTGAAAAGCCCTGACTGCAAAAACTGTAATTACATGGTAACCTCTCCTTTCTCTACATCACTTCTCTGACAGACAAAGTCAGCTAATCTAAGTTTCTATTAATGAAGGTATCACCTACAAGAGAAGACTTTCAAAAAGTGAAAAATGGTCATAATCCTAATTATGTATATTTTTAATCCTTTTAAAAACATCATAACATTTCAGCCTATGATACAGGCAGGACTTGCATTAGCTTTTGCAAGGAGCATCTACATAAACACAATATAGAATTAATTTCATGTTACTTCATCCCTGCTTCCTTGGGAATAAATGTATTACTACTGTAATGCCATGGTGCTCCTTCCTCTTCTCCGCTAGAGAACACAGAAATATAAAGCTTAGCTGTTAAAAGACTTTTAGATACTCTGTGGGCTCAAGGAACTCTGGGAAGTACAACCTTTGTGTACAAAGTGCTCTACACATCATCATTCTAATTTGGTTTGTACAGGCTAATCTTAATTTCTGTCCAAATCTTCCATCAGCAACACAACCAATCACTAGTTTTGAGCAAAGTAGTGAATTTTGTGAAAATTATTACAGGATAAAAATTCCTATTTAATTTAATGGAAGCATGACCTTGGGCAGAATATGAGAGGCATCGGTAAAGGATGACAACGAGCACATTTACTCTGCTGTGTGTTTAAACAACAAGAAAAATCTTATAATTCACTTATCCAAGCTGCATCCCACCACAGCATTGACAAAACAATTGACCTTCCATCTGGCTAGTGAAGCTTTAATCCATTAGCATGAAGCACACAGCATGAAGATCAAGCTAAAATATAATTATTAGCAGTGTCTATATGCATACATATATACACACATAAAAATAAAATAATCACTTCAGTTTATTACACAATTATATTGATCCCTAGGCAGCTAGACAACATGAACTGATGCACTACTCCCAGCCATTAACAGTGCACTTTGCAGAATTGTGCATGCTAAGCATGAAGTCAGATTCATCTTGAGCACAGCTCCTCTCATGCCATTCCTATTCACAAGCAACAACCTGGCCTGCTCTCACCATTCCCTTAATCATTCTGTTACATTACAGAAATTCAAAATAAATCCTATGAAAAGAGAAGCCATTAGTCTGATTGTGATAAACAATCACATTATTTTACAGGAATAATTTACAAGATATGCTACACTTAAACTTTATATTCGAGGCACCGCTGTGGGAATTATATAGAATTCAGATTCACTCACAGCCCAAGAAGAGCTGTCAAAACCTGATGTTAACTAGCGACACTTGAGAAAAGCCGGTAATTATCTTCTTATTGCAGAATAGTAAACATTACATTATGTCTAAAGCTTCAGGATTATTAAGCAGAAGCATGTGTAGTTAGAAATGAAAAGTGAAAAAAAATATTCACTCAAAAGCTCCTGAGAGCAACAACTAGGAACTGCCAGGAGATAATGGGGGTCAGCCAAAACACAGTAAGCTCCTTCTGTCTTAGTGAAGTGGACATAACTTGCCTATCTGAAAATAATTTAAAAAAAAAAATCTTAGATGTGGCCCAAATTATATATTTTCTAATCATGACAGAGGGGAGGCAGAAATTTCTTGGGTTCCTTCAGCTGCCAAATATTCTCTCCCTAGCATACAGCCAATAAGTAAGTCTTTTTCAGTCACAAGAAAAAAAAAAAAATCATAGCCTCGTTTTATTGATGAAGAATCTAAGATCAGAAATAGTCTGTAATCTTAAACCAAAGTAAGACCTCAACTTTTGATTTCCACCCTGATTTTGAAAACCACACTTAAGTCACTTTCACAAGTTAAATAAAAGGTCAGTGAAAGAATTAGCACCTAATCAATCAAACCATAATGCTTTCCATGGCAAGTCCTGAAGCCGAGTTTTATTTCTTTAGATATAAAAAGAGAGGTGTAATTTTGATGAAGGATGAAGTAACTGTTAAAAAACACACTGCAAGAACACTGTTCACTCGTGATCTTGTTAGGACTGATGACACAACAAGAAAGAAAAAAAAAACAAAACGTGTCAATGCAGCCATGGCAGCTTTTTGGAAGATGTCTCCTCCTTTACTTGCAAAATCCATTTGTACACTAAACCAGCTGTATTCTATTTTACAGTGGTTACATAGCCACTAAAATACAATAGTAATAAAACCATGTTTAGTAACACCAGTTGCACTCTAAAAAATAAGTGCACAGCAATGTAGATGGTAGCATTTTAGTCATACTGCCATTTGTTTTCACTTCCATTCAGAATCACAACTTTCCCCAGTTCATAGCAATCGTAGCAAGAATTGTTCCTGCCAAACCACTGTAATTCACAGTTTGAACACCAACTTTTTTCTTCCCTGTATCTATGTAGCGTGTCCATAAACATGCATACACAATGTACAAATTCATCAATTCCATCGTGATCCCTTCTATGATTGCATAAAAGAGAACTAGAAACTGTTTCAACTATAATTAATCAAGTTCTGTATAACATATAAATACAAGTATTTTAAAAATACAGAATAACTTTCTTTTCAGGAAATGATGCTCCCATTGCTCACATATGGTCTTTTATTCAGTTCTTCTAGTAGGAAGTGTTCTCACCCTGAAATGTTGGACTAGATGATCCTTGAGATCCCCTCCAACCTGGTATTCTACAAACCTATGAAATGGGTTTCTGTAAAAGGCTTGGCAAAGAATAATTGGATGAGCCCAATACTACTACTTAATTATTTCCACAGCAAATAATAAGCCTTGACAAATATCCTTCTGATAAAAAGATTTCTGTTATTCCAGTATATGTCAACCTAAGGTTCTATACAGAAAGATGGAAACAACACACCTTTTTATAAAATCCACACTAACCCCACCATACCAAATCTACTTTCACTGAAATCAGTCACACTGTTCCCATCAACAAAAAGGACAACACCAAGCTCTAAAATAACCTTCCAGGACAGACACTGGATGCACAGGGATGCAGCAGGAGCTATGATCTAAACATTTCCTTCTCTGCCACACACTGTGTAACTGGCAGTATTATCAAATGACCAATGTTTTCTAAACTCTTAACATATTTCTGCTGCCAAAAACTGCAAGTATTTGCCCCTAGTACCCACTCCCTATAAATACCTTCTCTAAATGTAAATTTATGATCCAGAAGTTACATAAAGAAGTTAATTATGAGATTGAATCACAGAATATTAGGAGTTGGAAGGGACCTATAGAGATGATCAAGTCCAACTCCCCTGCCAGAGCAGGATTGCTTAGAGTAAGTGATACAGTTAAAATCTCCAACATAGCTGCATATGCAGTTGTGTGCAGAAGCATATATATACACATACATGCTATGGACCATGTCTGTTAGTCTATCCACTCTGAGAGTACCTTCACCTGTCATGGAGCCTGCTGTGTAACCTGCAGTGCTCAGCTGAGACAAAGACAGCCATGTACACAATTCAAATACAAGGCTGGAGTGTAACTTAGATGCAAAATTTTTCGTTTCTGCCAACTGTGTATTAAATATAGGCACATTTTTTAGTATTAAACAACCCATTTCACATGCAAGTACATGTATATACTACACACAAGCGTACACATTCAATGGTATAAAACTACAACAAAAGCAGCCCTATTAGAGTAAGGGTTAAGTACAAGACAGCAGAATTCTAGTTGTTCAAAAGCTCACCAAGATGCAGGTGCGCACAAGAACACCTACAAACATCAACCTTATAACTGGTGCAAATCCACCTAGAAGGGAATGCAGAACGAAACAGCATGCCCAGCTTCTCTGCACCATCTGGTGCAGCACACACCATCAGCCACACCACATGCACAGGTGCACAAGCCACCCATGACTCTCCAATTTGTGCTGTCACAAATGCATCTCACCTTCCCATAAGATAGAAATCGTCCTTAACTTCCCCTGGCTTAGGCCAGTTTACACTAAACCTGAATGGTTTTAGTGTCATTCTCACAGTATGCCGTGTGAGTCAGAAGATTGCCCTTTTAACAATTCCACCTTATAACTGAAATGTTAGAGTAGTTCATATCAACACAGCTTAGATCTCAACCAGCTCACATAAGGGTTAAAAATAGAAAGTGCTATCCATTGGTTTGCTCTGATGTTCCTGTAGATATTGTCACTGGATGTATCCTCAGTAGAATTCTATTCAACACCTCTGTCTTTAAGTACAAAGCTGTAGGCTGTAGCAGCTTTAGGAAACATAAGTATCCTTTTTTCTGCTGCACAGTATCTGTGTGTGAAATTCTCTAAAGGGGTTTAAGTATTTACCCTGAACACTATCAGACAGTTTCTAAAATTTTCCTTATCCTGTTGCAAAAACACTTCAAAGAGAATCATAAACACAGTCCTTTGTGCTTTCAGCACACACTTTGTTTTGGAAGCTTAAGTCTGAATTCCCTCAGAATTGCATTTATTTTGTTTTTTTCTCTGAAAGATGTGCAATACAACTTCACTTTTTTAACTAAAAAAAAAAATAAAAAAAAAAGACAAGCCTGGTAGTGATTCTGCTACACACAATGCTGAATGTCTTCTCCCATTTCTGACAGCTAGAACGATTAGGGTCAAGGAAATTGGTGCAAAAAAAATAAAATTATTTTATATGTAAAGAGAAATACTAAAAACAAGTCCTCAGGATCGAGTTTTGTTGTTGTTGTTGAAAACGAAAGGTACATTTCCAGAAACATCTAACTCCTCATGTACATAAAATATAAACTGCCCAAAATACATTTATTTAAAGGATCTGGCCTACACAGATAAGAAGAGCCTCAAAAGACAAGAAATATGGCTAAAATTTGGGTCTTTGAGCTGCCATGTTGTGCCTGCATTTCACAGCTCATTAGGTAAATAGGATCACCCATCACGGCATGGCTCTCCAGTAAAGGCTGCAGTATCAGTACAGGAGCTCTATGGGAAAGCTAAAGGAGGAAATAAAATAATACCTTGCAATTTTTTGAATTTTGGCTGACAAGGTCAAACCAATTCAAATGTCAGTTGTTTGCATTTTCTCAGAAAAAGCTAAGCAATCAGTCAGCCTGTCTGTGATCACAGCAGTTATTTAACATACATATAAAAATAAATGTAAATAACTGGCTAGCTATTTCAAGTGCCAAACTCTACAAGTCTCAGAGGCTTTCTTTTAAAAGCATATTTGTCTTAAAGCTTTTCATGATTATTCTGGAACTGCAATATTCTGATTTAAATACATATTCAAACTCTTGCTTTAATTTGGGGGACAAAAATTTTTTAAAAAAAAGTTATTGGGCTGAGATTTTGCAGCCTTGACTCAATTCTGACTGTCAGGCTGTAACCCCCTGAAATAGTGGCTTACAGCTAAAAAACTATGGCACACTTCATATGTAAAAACAGTAGTGAATAATGAAATAGAACTCAAAAAAAGAAAAAAAAAATTCCAAGAAAACAGCCTTGCTCTGAGATTTCCATTTAGCAGTACAAACTGATAGAAGCATGCCATTGAGAAGAACAGTAATAACAACATGATCAGCAAAATTTAAAAAAAAGTTCTAGAAACCAAACCAAAAGCTGTTCAGGAAGACCAGTTTGTACGAAACACCACTTTGCTCATTGTAACCAGTCAGGGGCTGCCCACTTCTGCTTTTACACTACATTTACAAATTAAAAGGTGCACTGCATTTCATTATCATTAGCTGTGTTTTAGGGTGCCAAACAGTGAAACAAATGGAGTAACGATTACTTGTATTTCAGTTACACCATCAAAAAAAAAAAAAAAAAAAAAAAAAAAAAAAAAATCAAACACACTGTTTCTTTTNTCAGTCCTCTACCATTTATGTTTCACTCCTTTAAGTAGATCTCTTATTGCAGGCAAAAGGTTTCTGCTGTTACAACTCCAAATCAGTCATGCTCTTCTTGCTATTTTAGGTCTACATTTTTTTTCATCTTGCCAAATTCCTGCATAAATAAGTGGGATTAAATGGAGCCTAGCCTACCTAACATAATTATATATGTTGTGATTTTATACTACAATGAAACTGATACATTTTAATAATCCCAGTCTTGGCTCTTACCCACTAAAGTCAATAAAGGTTATTAAGGCCAACTGCCATATAAATACATTGCTACATTGCTAAATGGACTGTCAAAGTAGGAAATACAATTCACACCGCATAACACTACCAAGGTTTCATGTATTTTATTTGTTTAAAAGAAATCTAGATATGCTACACCAGTCTTTAAAGATTCAATCTTTACGTATAGGTTGTTTACTTTTTATTCCATGAAAAAAAAAAAACAAACAAAAAACCCCACCCAAAAAAAACATTTCACTGATTTCAACTTTACATCTTAAAATATGAATCAGTCTAAAATAAAATAAACCAAAGAAGACTGCAGGACTTCAGCCGTTCTTACTGATTTGGTAGAACATTAAAAGATTTTCATAGCTAAAATAAATGTCAGATTGCAAGGTTTGTATGATATCAGACCCTGAGAGACAAATTGTCTCTCCACTGAATCTCAGAACAGCTACAGCAAGAGTTCCTCACATCACATGAGATTTCAGCTTTTCAGACTTCTCTTTACCCAGGAAGCAAAGCTTGTACAGTCTTTTTTCAAATGGTAACTCTCCCTTTGAATTCAGCAAGCATTTACCCTGATGTTGCAGGTGATAATGTGTTAATCTTGAATGACTTTAAAAAAAAAAAAAAAAACCACAACCCTCAAACATTTGAATAGCCTTCATGTTTTCAAGGGGGGAACGGTGGGGGAAGGAAGAGTAGAAGATTGGTTAAACTGCTTTGGATTTAATGGTTCATCAATTCATGAGGTAATATTGTGGGAAATGCGATGTTTTATCAGAATGTCATTCAAATGAAAGGTTTAACATTTACATCACAAGAGAGAGCTCTAAGTAAAACTATCCTCGGGGAAAGAAATGCCAGGAATAAACATTATGATAAAAGCGTGCTTGCTATAAGGTACAAAAATATTAAACAGTCCAAAGCTTTGGCGACACTGGATTAAACTTCCTGCAGTATCATATTCTGCTGTGACTCTGAAGTAAATGCAACGAGCAGAATCAGAAATTGTTTTGGAAACTTTCTTTTCTTCCTTTTGAATGCTTTAGTACAAGGGGAGAAAAAGGCACACAGGGACCCCAAAACCGACTTTTACATTACTTTAGACACACACACAATTAAAAAAAAAAAAAACCAAGAGTTGTTCAGCTCACATACTAAGAAAAATACATATTGCTTAAGTATTTTCTTTTCAGAAATAATATACTTCTGAAACAAAACCAACAATTCTAAGACATTTTTACTTTCAGTATTTTGACACTATTATTTTTTTCTTAAAAATCATCCAGCTAAAATTATAAATTTGCAGAAAATAAAAAAAGAATCGCCTGTAGCTGACTGGGTACCTTCAGAAATGCTTTTTTTTGTTTAACTTAATGCTGTGAAACCTAAGCATGCACCAAAACACTGCACTTTTTATGTTAAATTGCTGTTGAATTTGTTAACCCGCAATTGATTTCCTGTGTTATGGAATCTTAGAGATTACAGCTAACTTGAAGCAACAGGGATAATTCTTGATGTTAATGCTACATTTCTATGTATTTTTATGAAGTCAGTGCCTGCTGTGGCATTAAACCGCGGCTCAACATTGCCCCCTACTGTGTCATTTTGTGAAACATTAAAAGGACAAAACGTAGACGAAATCCAAAACCACCCCACCCACACTACCTTCAAGTCCCAAATACAGTAAGCATCAAATTTACTTAGAGACTCAATAAAACAGACCTTCTCAATTAACGTTCTCTTCTGTCTCCTTCAATAGCTGAAATTAATCGTGATTAATATGTTTTAAGTCATAAAACATTAAAGTAATTTAAAAATTTTAAATTAGAAACAGCTTCTGTCTTGGCCAACTTTGAGTTTGCTGACAAATATCATCCCAAGGCCTGTTGAAAGAAGATACACTGATGCCACCGTGTTTCTAATTAGAGCCACATGGTAATGCCACACTGCAGAAAAACCAAACCCCTGCGGATTTCTGAGTTTGCTGTTTTAACATGTTCTCAACACACAATGGATATAAAACAATCAAGCATTTTCATCTCTACCTCATCTAAGCATGTGTTACAAGGGACTAAGTTGTCATTTGGAAGAAAAACAAACCAAAAGATTTTTCTTGAATTCTAAAGGTATTCAAGAACACGAGCATGTAAGAACAAAAAAATGATGAAAAAAAAAACAACAAACCACCAAAGAACAGATAAGCAAGTGATAAATAAGTTATCTCCTTTTGTAGGGAAGTTTAATGTTCACTGCTTCCTTGCAGGAACTCCTTTAATAAATGGAAGTCTCACTTTTCCACACATCTTTTCCAAGTCTGACACCAAGCTGACAATACATCTGAGCAAGCAGCAAGTCACAACACTTCCCTCCAAACTCAAGAGCATACTCTTGTTGCACCATACCTCCAGAGATTCAAAAACAACTCCACTACAGATCTTATTCCACACCCTTGGTTACATTACAAACTTGTCCAAGCTGACTTTGAATTGAAACTTGTGCTGTGACCAGCATAAAATGACTGAGAAGAACCTCCGAATGCAGACGATGATATAAGAGGTTTGCCAACACAGTTCCTTCTGTGTACAAATACAGAAGTAGGCACACTGGCAATTGTATCAAAATCTCCCAAAGGGGTCTCATCTTGGACAACAACAGCAAGAGGGCTGACAGTGCTTGTCACTGAATCTGTCTTCAAGGAAAGCACTGATGTACTGTCAAGTATACAGCAATCAAGACCATGACAATTACTCAAGAAACTGATCTCATCTTGTTGATTCTAGCTACGGCACAAGCATGCAGGTGGACTACAGACACATAGTTGTACCTCCAGAACATCAGATTTTACTCTCAAGTGTCCTCAGATACATTTGCCACTGCTGTCACTACCAGAGTTATCTATCTGGGTGCTGAATGAATAAACTTGACAATGCATAGTGTCATGAACTGATTGGTGTAATGTAATATATGACTGTCAGTTTACATGGTTGTCAAACTTTAAAAACAAGAAAAGTCAGGAAATAATTAAAATCTTGGAGGTTTGGATCTTATTCTGCTCATATGTCTTCTGGCTACTGGGGAGAAATACAAGAGGCAGTAGCGGCAGGCTGATTCCACTTTTCATATGTTATGAATAAAGTTTAAATCCTGTTACTACAGCACAATTAAAAACATAATTGTCAGTGCTCTCAGAATTAAGCTCTAGAGGTTTCAGACTTTAAAAGTAGTTCTTACCATAATCTCCATTTTTCTCCAAAATTCTTCCAGTTTAGCCATAGGCTTAAGCCACCAATCAGTGCACTTCAAATACCGCTTGCCTTGAAACCAGAACTGCCTAAGCCATTCAAATTCAACCTGCAAGATAAAAACAGATGATACTGTAAACATCTATGGGCATTATTTGGGTCAGATATGGTGTGACGCATGAATGCAGCTATAGTTGAACAATTAAATCAAAAAGGAGAAGGTTACCAAAGTACTTATTTGTAAATCCATCCAGTTGCTTACTGTATTTCTATTCCACATGAACTTGTGATCCGAGCTACTCCCTCCAAACCTAGAGGTGCAACACTCGACTCATTTCTTGACATGTGATACATGTACTAAGAATATGAGAAGTTTGGGGTCACAATTCAGCCATGTATCGACTCCAGCTTGTTTTGATTAACACTGTGGGTTTCGAACTATTTCAGTCATATAAAAGACTGAAAAAACTTGCAGTGATAAGATTGCTAGCATGCAGCTTAGTCAGTTGCTACAGAATTAACTGCAGCATCATAATAAAGGATAGCTTCTTATTCTTCACCTAGTCCTCTGGTTCCCACAGAGACTCCTGGTCTCATTTGGATCAGTTGCATCCTGAGGCTGCAGAAGCAGGGGAATCCTGGCTGCTCACTGCTTCTCGTGTGCTGGACACACCACCATACCAGCCTCCCCTGACACAGATCTAGTCCGCATCCCAGAAGAGAAAGAGCAGAGGTTTGGGGCATCTGAATCAACAGTTTTCTAGGACAAAGCTTTTACAGAAACTGCTTTAAAAAGAAAACAAATCCCCCATGGAAGCAACAAGAAGCCTACCAGGAGTAAGCTAATATCTGTATCTAGAATATCAAAACCGGAAAATACTTTACTATAGGGGTTTAAAAAAAAATAAAATCACACATGCATGGCCCATCAACTTTAAGATAAAAGAAATATTAGGTATTTATATTCTGTTTTAGTTATCTAACTCATCAAATAGTATTTGAGCAAAATAATTCCATTTATCCTAATATCTACTGAGCCTTTTTTCCTTTAATGGTAACTTACAGGTCTGGTCTTTAGGATTCTGTATTTATCTTTGTTGTGGTAGTTACGTTTCATACTGAGTTCAAAGCTGCTTTAATCATTATTTGTACCACAAAGAAGTTTTTGTTTATCCGTGCTCAGCTCCAATGATGCAAAACAAAGACAATCTGCCAAGGTGGAAGAATAAAGAGAACTGCCCAAAGCTGTCACCTAAGCTTTCTTTTCTGCAAGGGTGAACAGAATGGCTACAGAAATCTGAATGTGTCCCATTAACACTTATATATATTTCAATATATGTTAAAAACTACAACAGAAGACACTTAAATTTGAAGTGTATAAAAAAGATATTAAATCAACTTTGTTGGCAAAATACAACAGCATCATTAGCTGGTAGACAAAGATGTTAAAATGCTATCAAAAAACTGACTGGTAGCCTAGAGTCTTTTTAGCACAGAAATTTGATATCATCCTAAGAACAGCTGACAGTAATTTTGCTACCTCCACAGTACTGAGATATGAAGTTATGGTTTCTTAAAACCAGTATGCACAGTTTGAAGAAGGCTGAGCATATTGATAGTTTGACTGGAGTTTTAAGCACTCAGTGTTATCTCCTCTCCATATTTCTATTGTTTCCGCAAGCATCTACCACAGAAAGATTAGAACACAGGATGTCTGGCAAACATATTTCATGAAGTGAATCACATGAGACCAATAATCAATGAAAAAAAAAATCTAAAAAAAAAATCTAGACATTCAAAATCAATGTTAGAATATGGCTTATCACCACGAGAGTATTTCAGTCAGGCTGATTTTTGACTGATCATATTGATTTGTTACATATTTCTGCCAAATTCAAGTCCATCATCTCGGCCAAATTTTAAATCTATCTCAGTTCTGTACAGAATACACAACTTGACACAGAATAGCTGCCTTTCAAGTAAAACAGGTAAAGTTTAGCAACAGGCTAGTTAATTTTCTGCAGGATTAGCAGGCCTCAGAGGTCAGTATACCAAATAGTAACAAGCATCTTTTCAATGATGTGGACTAACACTCACTAGGGCTCTCAAAGTGTGATCACAGTCATCTCCCAGTCTCCATTTAACTCTAAACCAAGTTAATGAAATGGGAGTTGGGGAGTAAAAATGATTTTTCACCCATCAACTTAACCATCAAACTTACTGATAAATCACTGCTCTGAACTGTCACTTCACAGAATCACAGAACTTTAGAGGTTGTAAGGGACTTCCAAAGATCATTGAGTCCAACCTCACTGCCAAGACAGGACCACCTAGGGTAGTTTGCATAGGAATGCATCCATGTGGGTTTTGAAAGTTTCTAGAGAAGGAGACTCCACAAGCTCTGAGCAGTCTGTTCCAGTGCTCTGTTCACACTCACTGTAAAGTTTCTCCTCACGTTGAGGTGAAACCTTTTATGTTCCGATTTGTAGTTGTTGCTCCTTGTCTTATCGCTGCTGACCAGCAAAAAGAGATTGGTCTCATCCACTTAAAACCCACTCCTCATTTCTGACCAGATAACTGTTGACTTTGAAAAAAAACAAAAGTCACCTTGATGAGGCAAATCAATGCTGATATTTCACCATCACTCTATCCTTGGTTTAGATACATGCAAGCATCAATAATTAGTTAGGTTAAAAATCTCCAGATTCCAGTTATGCTAAGTTTGCTTGGTATTTTCAATTAACACATGAACAGTTTTTGCACCATATCCATTACTAAGTAGATGTTTTAACAATAACCTATGCTTTCTGCTTTCCAAGGTCTCCTAGAAGTTCTCTGTCATGTTGCTTTCATTGAATACTCTTCAGGAATACCTTTTCCTGCAACAGGAAGTCACGTCTGTTGGTTTGTCTCCTTCAATAAGAAGGAGAAGCTGCACCAGGAAAAAACCCACCAGAGACAAAAAGTTCAGTTCTAGTTTTAGCAGAATTGAAGTTACAGAACATTCATTTCCTGTGACAAAACTCTCAGGTCAATAGTTCTTGCAATGGATTTTTGTTAGAGAGATTTGATCTGGAGATTCCCATATAGTTAAGAGAGAACTTCAATTATCAGAAAGTGAGTGAACAGGATAAAGCTGAAACATATTAACACATAAAAACACATATGCTGAGTGTTTGTGGAACAATTTTCACATCCGAATAAATTTTCATTTATGACTCATAATGGTGGAAGTAAGCTCAGAATCAGGCCTCGTGTCTAATCTCAACATATTTTCAAGTTGTCCATTAAATAATGATTAAAGGCTGATTTTAGGTTATAGTCAATACTGGGTAGTAAAAGGCCAAGAGTAGCATTTGACATTTTGTGACGCAGTGCTCCTCAGTCAATTATTTTAAAGTATTGGTTATTAAAAGCCACACATGTAGGTGATCCATATTTTCTCTCTGCTGTACTAGCCAGCCACCAACTATGCTGTCACCTTCCTGTGATATGCTATAACATATTAAGCTTCACTGGGCTGTAGACACCACTGCTCTTTCTCGGCAGTGACCTCAATGTCTAATACCATATACCCTCAACTCAGCTACCCCAGACTTTTCTACATCCCAGTGCATTTACCACTCTTAAATTTATCTACTGCTGCCATAAAAATAGATTTGCTGTAGGCAAAATTGACTGTCCCTCACAAGCAACAAAGCAACCAGTTCAGCCTTGAGTTTTACTCATGGCAAAGAGGATCTGATAATTAAGGCTGAGCCAAAACCCTGATGAGGACAATTCATTAATGTTTCAAAACTGAGTACTTATTTTGAAGCCCGCTACTTTAACACAGCCCCCAGACGCTAAAACAACTGATGGTAGTGTTTCACATCATAGAGAACACGATTATTGCTTTGGCATTGGTAAGTAAAGAAGTCTTGAAACCACCTCACGCAACATGAACTGTTACCAGATTTTGCATTACTCAGAGGAAGGAAAACAAATTGTCTTTGAAACATGAAGAATAGACTACCAACGATCTTTTCTGCAGATTTATTTTTATATGTGTAAGTGTTGACATAATCTGTCCAGTAATGTTTTACTAATTTAAACAGTATATACTTGCCAATGGTTTTCCCCAGGTTCCTTGTTGTTGTTTGGGATACCCAGTAGCTGTATACATTTTGGAAAGCCAAGTGTGATTCAGTAGGAGCAAGAGATTCACTTCAATGAACTCTGCAAGATCGTTTATTTCAGGATGAAGTATCACTGGCCAAACTGCAACCTGGTTGCTTAAAGGGCAACTTCAGTCTCTGTATGCGCCTTGTTCGGCTACTATACTTCACAGCCATCTAGGTAATCACTTCTGTTCACCCTGTTACACTCTGTTCGCTAGATAGCCTGCAACTGAAGCTATCTGTTCAGACTTCAAGCCCGTAAGTTACACAGACAAGCAGCACGTGAACATTCTTAATTAAGGTTACCTCTACTTACAGTGACAAAGTACATACTAGGAATGAAGTGACTCACACATCTAACGAACAGCATATAACTTGCAATTACTCAGATATTCCTTTGAAGGCTGTTTTAGGTAGAGAGATCAGAGCAACAAGGCCAAGTCTAAAGAAATACTAAACTTCTATCTGTCTGCCCACTAGAGATGCTAAAAACCTCTGCAGGTTATATTTTACTTTTTTGACAGAATTACCTCTGTCAAGACATTCAAGGCAGGGCTCTGACAAAAAAACTCTGGAAAACCTAACATCAGTAAAGACATCCCCTAGATACTTTCCCACACTTCTTTTACAGGCTTCTCTGTCCAACACAAAACCAGAAAAAGTCCCCACCCTTCAGTTCAAACTCACTTTATTAGTACAGCAAGTCAATTTTCTTGCCCAGGAATACAGAAGGGAAGGCACAGAACCATACCTCATTCTTTCAGACTTGCTCTTAAACTTTCTCCCTCTAGCAGATACAGATAATTCATCCAGGTCTCACTTGGCAAAGCCTTTAATTTGAGCACAGACTGTGAATCTCTGCTGAAGTACTGTATTTCAGCTTAGTCACATGTAGCCTGATGGCACTGTGATGGTTGTGTTCTGGTTAATGACTGTTGATGACTACTTCAAAAGGTACCACCAAGAGAGGTTAGGGGAAAAAAAAAAAAAACAACCTGTGGTCTTTCAGGAAGATAAAGAATAATGAACAATGAATACATTTAAGTACATGAGTGAAACTCTCTGAAGAACTTCGGTTAGGATAATATTTGTAAACAAATTTAGCGCCACTTCTAGAAATGAGTGTACTATCTAATTTCAAGTTCATGATCCTTGATCCAGACAAATAGAAAAAAAAAATAATCACAAAAATATTTAGAACTAGCATGGAAATCATTGCATCAGACAGAAATGAACAGGGAAAATTGGGCAGTTTGTTAATTTTACATTTGGCTTTTCATGTGATTTTTGTCTTATTTAAAATTACTAACTAAGGAAGAAAAAACCCACCAAAATAAAACACCACAACACTGACCAAATTCTGATTACATAGACCAAATTGAAGACTCATTTTCATCAATAAAAAGTCCGATTCTTTAAAGAAACAAAGTATCTTCTTCACCTGCCTGCAAAAATATAAACCTAAAACATGTATCAGTACCTGAAACTACAAAGAATCATCCTACAGAGAGTAAAAGAAGGTAGGAAGCTTTTATATGCAAAAAAGTTGCATTAGCCTCACAGATACATTTTTGGTTCAGTGATGCCTGAAAAGGAAACGTACATTTACCACAGTTATAAGTTATTAGTAATTTTGTCTTCCTGTGTAGCAAACAACTGAAATCTAAGTAGCACTTCGAAATACAGAAATTACCCTTCAAGTGAAGAAGTGACCTTAGAATAAAAAAGTAGTGAGTATTCACTTTTCAAATGAAATACAGACCCAATGTATCTATTAAGCCTAAGTGTGCAATACATACAGACTAAGCAATGGTTGCTGTTACAGTATACCCCATCTGTGTAACAGGAAACACCCCTGTATGTCACATAGCAAAATTATTCAGGTGACTGCAAACACCAGGGGCTAGTCTCTCACCTGATGTACACGGCACATGCCTTTGATGTTAAAGGAGCCGTGCAAATTTACACCAGCTGCGCATGTGGCCCTTGCTGGGCGAAGCACATATGCGTGTAGTTTTATGGACTGAGCCTGATTGATGTTTTGTAAA
Source organism: Eubucco bourcierii (assembly GCA_013396675.1). Taxonomy (NCBI): domain Eukaryota; kingdom Metazoa; phylum Chordata; class Aves; order Piciformes; family Ramphastidae; genus Eubucco; species Eubucco bourcierii. The sequence continues at coordinate 82,299 of VWZE01022658.1, forward strand.
ACCCCGCATGCATCAGACTTCTTTAAATTGCTCTAGGAGCTGTTTTGCTAAAAGGAAATGGTGCAAATCTTTTGCCATCACCATACTCAATTTTACCAACTGTGAGCAGAAGACAGATAAAAATGTCTTCTAGGAAGTTTTAGTAAGAATGCAGAATATTAACTTTTTCAGCAGCAATTTAAACGGTTTACAAAAATTCTGAAAGTTACCTGTATACTTCTAATAGTGATCATATTCATCTGAGTAGAAATACAGCACAGCTCCTACTAACTGTGTGAACACAGGATTGATAAAAAAAACAACCCACTGATATTGAAGCAAAAAAATTATTCAGAAAGTTGATGTTTCAAAGAGAAATGACCATCAGAGCTATAGAGTTAGGAAGAGCTGAAAGTTTTTTCAGGTAGGACAGCTTTCCAGACCCAATCTCAAGCTGTCATTTTAAACTCCTAATATATAGCCTTGATTACATTCTCTAACTTTACTTAAAAAAACAAAACAAAACAAACTACTAAATTTATGACTTGTACCAACACTGTCCTTGTAAAAAGATCCAGTCCATTGTGCCAAATTCCTGAACTACCCAGTAACACAGAAAAAATTGAATTATATTTTTTGTCATACTGTCTACTTCGATATCAGAAGAAAAATTACCTGCTTAGTTTCCCAAAATACTGTCTGATATTTCCAGTTCATTTGTCAAACCAATGTGTTTAAGAGTACACATTTGTACTTCATGGAATAAAAAGTACAGCCAGTTTCAGAGTAAAGTGCATTGTTACACTTACGTATTTTGTAGCACAAAATGACCTGCAATGACCTGCTTAAGTACATTCCTCACAAGTATTTCCACTATATTTTCTTCAGAACATACTTTAAAGCAGATACTTAAAACTGTGCCACACCTAGCACTCTGTAAAAACACTGTCAAACACCTGACTAGCAACTGAAAAATTCTACCTGCTCTTAATGATAGAGTAGTTTGATTTGTCCACCACACCATCAAATTTCAAGTAATGCTACTAGAACTACTCTTATACTCTACCAGCAGAGGGATCTAAATACAGGAAATAGAAAACTTAATAAGAATGAAGTGAATTTGAATTACTGTACCCACGTTAAAAGGTCCTAAAAACACATTTCAAACTTACACAAAGCTTGTGAGCAGCTTAATTATGGAGGTAATGGCTTAACTGCCATTACCTCCAGAAGCAGACTGCATCTCTTAGAACCCAGCCAAAGCATTTTCAGTGCAGATCATCTCACCTCATTATGTATTTCTTCTACTTGCTTTACAACTGCAGGTTCCAGCGATTTCAAAGATAAAGCCAATGAATCAGAACCAGTTTCTAAATTCTGGAGCGCCAATTCACATTGTCCAAATATGTATTCCACTGTTCCTCTTGAACACTATAAAGATACAATAAAAAAATCCCAAAACTATATATAGCCACTCCAGAAATTACATATATATGGACTGACCTGTTGGAAAGCACCAAAGGGGAAAAGGATCTGAGGGTCCTAGTGGTTGGGAGGTTGACCATCAGTCAGCAATGTGCTCTTGTGGCCAGGAGGGCCAATACCGTTCTGGGGTGTATTAAAAGGGGTGTGGCTAGTAGGTCGAGATAGCTTCTCCTGCCCCTCTATGCTGCCCTGGTGAGGCCACATCTGGAGTACTGTGCCCAGTTCTGGGCCTCCCAGTTCAAGAGGGACATAGAGCTGCTTGACAGAGTCCAGCGCAGAGCCACAAGGATGGTTAAGAGAATGGAACATCTCTCTTACAAGAAGAGATTGAGGGAGATGGGGCATCTTGAGCTTGGAGAAAAGTGATTGAGAGCTGACCTCACCAATGTTTATAAATATGTAAAGGGAGAGTGCCAAGAGGATGGAGTCAGGCTCTGCTCAGTGATGCCCAATGACAGGACAAGGGGCAATGGGAAGTGGCAGTTGAGGCATAGGAAGGTTCATGTAAACATGAGGAGGAATTTTTTACTGTGAGGGAGACAGAAGACTGGAACAGCCTGCCCAGGAGGGTTGTGGAGTCTCCTTCTCTGGAGATATTCAAAACCTGCCTAAATGCATTTCTGTGTGATCTGGTATAGGTGACCCTGCTCTGGCAGGAAGGTTGGACAAGATGTTCTTTCATGGTCATTTCCAGCCCCTTACATGTTGTGATTCCATGACATATGCTACATACGTGGCGCATGAACATTACAGTTATGAATGACCAAACAGCAAACTATTTTTGATACTTACCTCTGCCACTCTGTGAGTTGAGCTGAATCGAGGTGAATAACCAGCCAGAACACAGTGCTGATGTGTTGCGTTGAGATCGTCTAGGGACAGATTAGAAAAACTTGAATTCAAGGGAAAGTCGCACCTAATAAAACTCATTCTGGCCGAATATGAATTAAAGACACTACAGCAAGTATCAAACAAAGAACAAATAAAAATAAAGAGAAGCTATTCAGACAGTATTGCCTTCTAAGCAGAGCGCAATTAACTGTGATGAAAAAAAACACTCGACAACAAAGAAAAGAACATAAGAAAAAGCAGTTTCCAACATAAAAGGTATGGCAGTTAAAACGCATAAAGATACACTTGCAAGGGCCACTGGACCATTATCTTGGATCATTGCAATACTGAAATATTACCATCGCTTTCAAGAAGAATTACAACAGAAACCAACCCTAAACAATTCCACCAGTCTATTCAGGACCCATTCACTGTGCTGTGTTTCAAGTAGCAAATAAAGCGCTAAAAGTATTACATTTAGATTTGCACCTTTATTCAAATCCTTGGCAAATCTTTTCATTGTAGAGCTCCCCCTTGAAATTGCTTCCAGCTGTCTCTAATCCTTTATTACTCTTAGAAAGAAGCCTGTAATTTTAATTTAAGAGTTTATAGTTCATCTGAAGCTGTAATTGTACAGAGATAGTTGAAGCTTCATGGATTGCAAGCCTGAAAGGATATTTGAAAAATATATTCTAGGTCTTAAAAGATTACAGTTAAGATTTTTCTTTTTCTTCGAAAAATATATTAATTGGCCACTGTCCATTCGGCAACAAACACTTTTATTCAGATACAGAACACTGTATCCAGATCACTACTATTTTGGTTTTAGAGGCAAACCAGAACTGTTACTTCCTTGGACATCTGTGTCTAAACTATCATAGTGCTGTTATGGATTTTGGTAAAATAGTGTTAACGTCAGTTGTATATAATTGGCGAGGCTTGGAAAACAAAAACACAGCCTCTCCAGTACTATACATCACATAAAATAGATGCATATAAAAGTAGGAATATATCTATCTGTCCTGCTTAGGACAACTGCATGCAGGTAAGTTACCAGTCAGACAGTTCTGAATTTGTGGTGAGGTAAGAGCCAACGCAGAGTCTTTTTCTGCTACAGAACAGCGTGCAATTATCTGGCCACCAATTCTGAACAACCATGGCAGGGACATCTGATTTCTGTATCTATTATGAAAACAAATCCCCACAAAGCTTATACCACAAGAAATGGCTTTTTATTATAAATCACCATTAACACCAATACAGCGTTAAACCAGTATGGTTTCCGGAATCCCTTCTCCTTAAAACAATCTTGTCTTCTATACGGGTGATTGTGAGATGCATATGCCAATTAACTACTAGGTCAGAAAGAAGTTTAGAGAACTGGACTACAAATTTCTGCTTACATGAGCACTCCTCTCCCAAAGCTTTTCTAAAATCTAAGAAATAAAGTTGTTGCTCGCACAGACTATTTTTCTGAAGTGTTATCAGGCTTTTAGCTTGTTTATGGATTTTAAAACACTGAAAAATTATCCACACTTAAAATACTGATTCTGGAGAAAAATCAAGAAGAACTAATAAAGTCCTAGACATGCTAGAGTGCTATCCTGACCAAAGAATTTCCTGAATCAAAGCCTCATCACACACATCCAAGTTATTCACATTGACCTGCATCGACAAGATACTACTGAGGCAGCAGTCATCATGCAAATGTGGATGATTACTTACACTTCAGGCACTGTGATGCACAAATCAGTTCTTCCAATCTGCTGACAATATTGGAAAGATCTTGTCTGCATTCAAAGGAACACAACTTGGTAGCAAACACTTGGTGTTTCAATGTTGAAAAAATAGCAATTTTTTTGTCTGGGGTAGGGTACCTAAAAAACAAGATTCTTATTTCCTGCATATGGGTACATGGCAAAATCTTTATTTCTTTTAAATGGATAGTTTTATTCTTTCATTCCTACTACTTTCTGTTTGCCATTTCCCAATGAATTATCTGCATGGCTGAGGTAAGATTTATTAAAAGAAACTAATCACACATAGGATTGTGTACAGGTGTCTGAAGCCACCTTGGAAAATAAAGTTATCAACTTAAAGTATTTTTAAATAATTTGGAGGTCACATTTTGACTTTCCAGATAAAGTACTAAGAAGTCATAAGAACATCTAGCAGCTGAGCTGATTAATTGCAAATGCAGCTGACACAGGATTTCTAGCTACAAAGACTTTGGATAATACACTTAGTGTAAAACACAGTGACAATTCACATTCCTACCCTCCTCACAGACAAAGAAAAAAAAAAAAGAAAAACCATGCCACCACCAAAAAAACCCCAAACCCCCAAATAAACTCAGCTAAGGTACATAATGCCTTAATCCCTTCATACATGCAAGGCCTCTGTGAGTTGGCAACTAGAAAAATCAAAAACTAAGGGTAAGAATAGGTTAAGGGACTTGCCAAAATTTGCATGGAAATTACGTGAGGGAAGCACGCCTACTGCTCCTAAAACTAATGCTATTGTTTTAACACCTGATCACTCTACTACTATCAGATGTAGACTATTACTCTCTATGTGGATGCCCCTATCAGAGGTAGATCCACAGTCAGCAGATAAATTTCAGAACTTGGATGTAGCACATTCTTTTTCAAATTTGAGTAGTATGTCTTTCTGATCTCTAACCCTGTTCTCAGCTCCTATACCAGCTTTGTCCACATTTTGCTGTATGCTTTCTTCTACACAGCTGGGCACCACCAGAAGAAACACTGAGAGCCCTGTGATTGCACAGCCTTTGTCAAAAGAACAGACTAATGGATCATATGTATGTACATACTTAACTAATCTTCTATTAACTAATGACCAGAGCACAAGTGAGGTGAGCCAAGGTATTGGTTCAATAAAAAGAATGACTGTAGACCCACGTCACTGCAAACTATTACTACATAATAAATACGAGGCAGAAAGAATATTAATTCTTAGCCAATCCTTTAAATAGGGAGTAAAGGCCCCAAATTTTATTTCTAGCAAAGTACCCTCCAGGAAAACAAAAGTCACAATGGAAAATGCTCTCAGAATTAGCAACAGAGATTTATATAGTCTTTTCTATCTTCCTACAGGTGTTCTTCATAAACTTTTTAGACATTTGTCTTTTTATCACTTTCATAAAATGACAAAAGATACAGTGGGGTTTAAAGCACTGGCAAAAGCTTTGATAATCTGAACACCACAAATAACTATAAGTAAAAGTGAAAGAGACCTTGCTCTATTACCTTTCTTAATTACCATAAACAAAAATAAATACTTATCCTTTTCAACATATTACAGTGCAATTTTCAAAAGCACAAAAATGCTTTCCCTCCCTTTTTCATTTCTATGTGTAGAACACCCAACCAAATTTATCCCAGCAAAAACATCAGGAAGGTATGTCTCCTTCTCCAAGAAATTATGGTCAACAGAATTACACTTTCTTAACAGAAAGCTAAAGGGATCATCTGTCCTTAAGTAAGAAAAAAGTGTGCACAAAGAAAACAGAATGAATTAAAACCCAAACCAAAACACTAAAAATGAAGAAGCCTAAGATTTGTCAAACTTCATGATCAAGGTTGAGTAACAACAAATAATATTTCTGGGGTCTGAAGTCTTACTAATCGAGGAACATTTGGATTAAAAAAAAAAAAAAGGTAAAAAAAATTCCAACACATTCAAGATGCTAAAGAGCAGAGAGGGTTTAAGTTATTTTGTGGAAATAGAAGCAGATTAAGTATCTAGAAATAGTTTAATGAGCCAGTATATACATGTGGAAGTGTTTCCATTAAATCTTGATCTTTAACATAAGCCAACCTCTGCAATGTGTGCATCCTACTTCTGGTTGGTTATGAAAATAACTTTTTGATGCTTCGTGAACTATAATTTGCTGAGGATGGGGAGTAGCTTAAGATTCCAAGTTCATCTTCATGCTGTTTTAAAAACTCCTCCTTCAAGAAAGAGTTTGATCTATGGGAAACAGCTGCAGAGAAGTAAATCTCCCTTTGAAAAAGTCCAGAATGTATTTTTGTTAAGTATGTTTTGAAGTCATGGTAGGAAAATTAGTGAAAATTGTAAATCTGCTTGCAAATCTGGTCATGTCCAAGTCAAAGATTAGGGGAAAGATTCCAATTTAAAAGTAAGACCATGACAACCCTAGTTAAGCATGCTCTAGGACAGAGCAGATGGGGCCCTTTGCTCACCTCCACGCGTTTTGGATTTATTGCATGCGTCCAACACGTTTCATATTAGACACCCCTTGACTGTGTACTTGAGACAGCAGGGTTCAGTATGCACTTCCTCTGCAGACCAATATATTATTCTAAATTGAGCTAAAGTGTTTCCGTTTTATGAGTGATACAAAGTTCAGATTTGAGTTTTTAGGCAGCAGACTTGCAGTCATTTACCAGATCTGTTTTCTTCATACAAGGAAAACTAACCTTTACATATGTTAAAAAAAATAATGATCTGTTTTACTGAAAGTAATTTTGGATTTCGTTTCGTTTTCCTCAAACGATATGCATTCATATTATTTTAACAACTTAAGTGGAGAATGGATTTGACCATGTCATGTTTAGTACCATCTATTTATGGCTTGGGATTTCATCTGAAAAGGACTGCTGAGAATGCAGGTGCAAATTTAAGACTGCATGTTATTGAATTCTACCCAGAATAACATTTTACAGAGCCAATGCAGAAAGGAACATCTAAATGCTTAGTAGAAACACTAAAAAGCATCCCTGGACTTTTTGTTACTTGGATATACCCATTGATCAGGATTTACAAGTTACTGTAACCAAACATTACTACTAGAAATGTCAAGTTACCATATTTTCTTACCTAAGAAATAGTTGTGGTATCACAGGGACAGGAATTGATAGGATCTGACCTTTTAATTATAAGCAACATACTGGATTTGACATTTCAGCATTTTACAACATTCCAATAAAACAGTAAGCACTATACCATTTCAACAACTGGAAGAACAGACCTGCACAGTTGCTAGGTTTATTGCCAGAGCTGGATGAGTCAAAAGTTCCACAATCCTATCAATCAGTTCCTGACAATTCACTGCTACTACTAGCTGTAGTACTTCTATCTTAATGTTCTGTTCTCTAGAAGCCTTAAAACCTGCTGCCACTGCCTTCAAAACTATACCAGCAAGGAGACTGCTTACTGAAATGAGACTGGAACATAAGGTGCATACATGCACAAGATAAATTAATCTTCTCTTTTTTTTGGACAAAGTTACTTTTTAGATTTTTTCATGTTTCTTCTAGATGGCACCCTCAAGATGTTATCTCTTAAACGTCAGTTAAAAAAGTCCCATCACTAAAAAGACACACTAAAACTGTACATGGACACTTATACTGTCTTAGAATATATCTTGAAGTAAAAAAACAAAAACAAAACCAAAAACCAGTTCTGCCGTACATAGAAACCTAATAAAAAGACCAGTTTGAGAATACTCTCTGACTACATAATAACTTTTGTAAACTAATTGAGGAAAAAGAAATACAAAGGCTATGGAAATACAGAAGATTTTCAAACACCTGGCCTACAGAGCTCAAATAGGTAGCGTGCCACAATGTATTAATAAGAAAGTGGCTTACACATCCTCAAAAAAATGCTTAATTTCCATCTAACACAACATCGTGATCATGTTTAAGTAATGTAACTCTCTGATCTGCCCTTCATATAGCATCCCTGATAATACTTTAGTTAGAAACACAGAGAACACTGCAGAAGCTCTCACTCTGCAAAGATGTCTGTCATTTTATTATGGGCAAACATGGTGTTGTCAGAACCATTGTTTTGTTTTAATTTGCGTGATTTATAACTAAATTTGTCTAAAGAAATAAAATATATAACCAAGAGAAGCATAAGTCAAGAGAGAAAGCAACAGATTGTGTGTCAATAAACCTTAGCCACAGTTCTTGCTTCATTTCTTTCAATGGAAAAACCTTAGTGTGTGAGCTCAGCTGCTCAAACAAATGAATTCAATTTAATTTTCTCCTCTTAATCCTTCACAATTCAGACACTGTGACTCACTCTTGGAGCATGACAGTTCTATTCACTACAGTTTTAGTATTACAGTGCTACTAGAAAATAGCGTGTTTGAATACACATAAGGAAGTGTAGCATGCTGGAGGAGAGAAGTATCATCTCTAAAATGGTGACCAGTAAGACATCCACAGACTGGCATAATGACTGAAACTTCAAGAAGTATCATATCCCAAACCTTTAAGACTGCTGTAATAACTGTTTACATAACACAGAGCCACTCTACAGGCCAAACTCAATTGGATGTCTTTTGTTGTTTTTAAGCATAACCGACAAAGATGTTTGCAGTTACTCAGAAGAAACAATCATCAACATGTACAAGAACGGGACAGACACAGCTCACCTTCTTACAAGGCCCAGGAAAATTCTACTTAAGGACTGAAGCCTCATTTGACCAGCAATTCTGACACCACAACAGACAGAAAAGGCTAAAAAAAATTATTTCCTTTCTTAGTTCTGAAGTGAAAGAAAGATCAGGGAAAACAAAGCTCCCCAAAATAGCCTGGAAATAGGCAGGGAAGGAGAAAGCTATTCTACTCTTTAGCCAGATCTCTTGTCTAAAGTGAGGAAAGTTCTAACTAAAAGGAAGGTATAGCAATATATAGAAGTCTAATTTGCTCCATTTTCAACAGAAAGTTTCTCTTCTCAACCCTTAAAAATTACCAAGCATCAAGTAGAAGTCTCCTTGGTGAAGTGGTACTGCCAATCCAGGTGTCTCTATGTCCCACGCTACCTTCAAGCCTACGTGCCAAACAGCTGGGTCTCTCCCCTTCACATTTTGTTCATTACTTTCTTCTGTGATTGAACCTTAACACAGAGAGAGGGGACAATATCACAAAGACAGCAGACAAGGTGAGAACCAGCAAAATACAAAATCTCGTCTAACAATACAGACTTACGATATCCCACATTGGTACAATCTTAGTAGGCTTTAAATGTCTACAATTTCCATTTGGTATAATCATCATCTCCAAACTCAACAGCATGTAATTGGTTAAAAAAACCCCAATAAGCTACATAAGACCAGGTCTTTCTGGTGAATGACTTTACTAAAATGAAAACTTCACTTTAACTACAAAAGAAAGGTAAATCATGGCAAAGTTTGTAATGGATTCATGTTTTGCTGAAGGTTTTTTTTTTTTAACATTACTAAGCTACAGGCATTAAAAAAAAAAAACAAAAGATAAAAAAAAAAAAAACAAAAAAAAAAAAAAAAAAAAAAAAAAAAACCACAGCAGCAATAATATAAAAATAAACAACTTCTGAAAGAATTTCAGCTCAAAATGACAAAGCATTTTATCATAGAATGGTCTGAGTCAGAAGGGACCACCAAAGGTCACCTAGTTCAATCGCCCTGCAGCAAGCTGGATCATCCCCAACTAGATCAGGCTGCTCAGCACCCTGTTGAGCCTCACCTTAACTATCTCCAGGGATAGAGCCTCAACTACCTCCCTGAGCAACCTGTTCCAGTATCCTACTAACATTATGAACAATTCATACTGCCCAAACCCAACCAACCAACCCCAACTTTTTATATAAGGGGAGGGGGAAGAACTACTTATAAATTTTGAGAAACGAGCATTTTAGACTTGTGGAGTTAATTTTTTGTAGGGGTTCTATGGTGGGGCAAGTATTTTCAATTTTTATCACAAGATTTGACAATTCTTCCAATTTTTACCAAAGCATAAACTGAGGCCAAGTAAGAAGAAACAGTGGGCACAAATTGCAATCTAGACCAACACGGTTGAGCGAGTCTTGGAATCATATCTGCCATTCTTTTCTCAAAATTATTAGTCAAACATGCTAGATAACACGTGCAAGAGCCGATAAAGCTTCAATACATTTGTCACAACATTTTTCTCATCATTAAGCAACATGAACGTGTTGAGCTTGGGGAAAAAAAAATAATCCAGTGCATGGAAACAGTAGTTAGAGCTTAATCCCTCAAAACTATTTTCATAAGCTTACTTCACTGCAATATAAATTGAAAGATACAGTCAGCATTTATAACCAGGTATTTGGGAGCTTGTGGTGAACCAGTTTTATGGTTAAAGTAACAGCATTTTGAGAGAGGAAGGATGCAGTTTTAATAAGCAGTTGGCACAAAACAGCAGTAAATGGCTAGAAATCATCAACTGTGTAGCATGCCTAATTATTGCTTATAAGTCAGTCACTGTCCATTTCAATCACACCTTCATGGAAAAATTTCTAAAACATTTGTCCTTGATTCTTTAATAAAAACAATGAAATACAGATTTTAAACTTATTGTAATAGTCACAAAAAAACAGAGCAATCTTGGACTCAATGTATTTAAGTCATTCATCTCACACTGTTATTGCAATGTTAGTTTAGTTGGGAGTAGCCTTCCTTAATTTTCTGTCAATTAAATATATCTAAATTCTAGAAGCAGAGCCAAAACCTTTTAAAAAGCCAATCAGACGTTCTTAGTTAAAGCTCCTACTGTAAACTCTGTCCCCATATTCCCTCCCTTTGCTGATGTAGTTATCCAGCTGCAGCTTTGGCTCAGCAGCAGTCCTAGGCCTTTCTATCAAGGAGTACACAAACAAGGAAAACAAGAGCTAGCAAATACTCAGAAAAATCAATACTAAAGTCTTCAAGGGACTTTCATATTTTCTGCCCTGTTCAGATAAATCGTAACTTAATTTAAGAAAAATGTTTTCTGAAAACTGCAAATGGGATGGCTTTCAAGGCATTTTTAATGCAATACATCATGGATATTATAAAAAGAGGTAACCTTTCTGGGTTAACTCTGTTATGCTGCTTTACCATTCACTTTGGCAGCAGCACTGTTCACAATATGGCACCAATAAAATATAGAACTACAATCAGAGACAGCAATTTCAATCAAAGTTTCCTGGGGTCTCCTCATAAATCCAGCACCTTTGGAATGTGCTCGTTAAAATGACTTATTTTTTGCAGTTTGATAAATTTTTTATTGCTTAAGTACAGAGTTCAAATGTAGCTCACAGTCTCCTTTTCTCTATATTCTCAATTATTGCACCTTATAATTATCAGCAGCAATTGAAACTGATTGCTCCTACCATGTCATTTTGGTAACAAATGGAAGCAAGCTGCTACTAGCTTTAAAATGCAAATACTTGTGAAAGTGAGTGCACGGAAAAAAGACATACAACTTCACATTTGTAATATATCTCTAGGTAGCACTGACAAGCTTTTACTTAAAAAGACATTGTTATTAAATTCTCTATGCCACATCTCAAGCCTGACTGAATGTTGTGTATTTACCAATAATTACAGTTCACATTTAAGTGCAAACATTTGGGTGCATCTATATCAGAGATATTTGAGAGCAAATTATGTGGAGTTTGCACACATACAGCATCTTAATAACATGAATTTATTTTGGAAGAGTTCAAAGAAGTGGTCACATGAAGCAGAATTTAATGGAAATGTAATAAAACTGTCTGCAAATCTGAATTCTGTCCATTGCAGATCCATACAACATGGCCTGAAAGAAACCTTTCTGCTTGCATCCCAAATGAAATGGTGCAAACAGATAGCAAGCTTACCACAGCACAACAGCAATAACTCATCAAACCTGTAATTAAGGTAGAACCATGAGAAAAAGAATGTAGCTTAAGTAAATTGGTCACAACATTATGTTTCAACTTAGATTTCAGAGATGTTTCAGCTCTAAAACCTGATCTTACCAGGTCTCGGTCATGACTAGATTCAGAACATTTAAACTTGGATCTAGTTTTGGTTATTATAACATCGCACAGAAAGCAACATTAGACTTGAAAGGTCTCTTTGCTGTCTCCAACAAAGTATGTCAAACAAAAAATTTGAGAGTTACTCTACACTCAAATCTAAATGTTCCCTATCCAAGTCAAATCACAATGCTAAATCGCATCCTAAATATAATTGTGAATCAAATATGAATCCTTAGATAATAATTACACTCCTTAGCAGGAGTGTAAACATCTGCTCTGTCACTAAATCCATCAGACCATTGTTATAGAAATATAAAAAAAACCTGACAAATTGTTTTTTCCAGATTTTAAAAGAATTCAGGCACATGTACATATATCATTAATCGCTGAACAACATTAGTGCATTTCATAGCAATTTATACATGTTGTATGCAAGACACGAAAAAAAGTAGGGCACACTGTTTTCAGCAGCTGGTGGGAAAGAGCATCTACCCATAATTTCTTCTACCTCATTACTGAAAAGTCATAGCATAAGAGGTTAATTAGAGCTTACTAATATTTTAACTTTTTCTTACAAATTACATTCACAACATTCCGAAGATTTGCCAACATCATTTGATTTGAAATACCATGCCTAAATAAATCATGAACAAAACCACTAGAGCAAAAAAGAAAAAAGAAAGAAAGAAAGAAAAAAAAAAATATTCTGCAGCCCGTTCCTGAGAGATTTTAGTTAATCAAGTCAGTGACCACATGGTTAGAAACCAGTGATTCAAACCTATTCTTTTAAGAGTAATTAAATTAAAATATTGTGTTTCTCTTGCAATACAATTCCAATTGTCCAGAACCTACAAATTACAGATGTGACCATGTTGCTCATTCACCTCCTAAGAAATAATATATCATTTCCTACACACCATTTCTATTCTTTCATCAAGCACTATTTCCATACCATTACTGACATTAGAAATAATTTAATGCAATTGTACCTATCCTGTACAAACATGTAGTCCATGACTTCTACACATAAGCAGTACCTAAAGAGGATTATTAGTCAAATACAAATTTAGGTTTACTTTGATATCAAACAAATAACTTCTGTAGTTACAGAATTTATTATTTTTTTTAATCTTAGTGAGGAAACATACATCTGTAGTGAATATCAATCTTTTATTTTTAAGTATTGTAAAAATTAAATAGCTGTCATTAAGTTAGTGCTCGGATATTACTTCTAATACCATTGTGTGGCAGTATTTTATGTGAGAAAGTAGCGTAAAAGCTCCTTCGAGATCAGTCATTAGTTGGTTAAACCTTTCAACACTACCTGAAGAGAGTCAGTTGTTTAGTACTTCAAGAAATTTATATCTCAAGTAGACCTTCCAGCAAGTAGAGAAAGAAGATACAGTAAAGAACCTAGAGAAAGTTTCTTATCTAACTTGAAACACAGTTTGTGCAAAATCCAGGTAAGAGAATGACACTTCAGTGACTGTATTATTTTCTATGTCCTTTCAGTTGGCGACTGAAACAAGTTTCCACTTCAAAGAACATCTTTAGAACCGACTACTGCTCTGCTAAACAATAAAACTTCCTACAAAACCTGAAAAGACTTGAGGGAAAACTGTTCATTAGGAAATTCTCAGAGATAAAATTCAGTTTTTAAAAAAGCCCATGTTCCATTAGTATTTGGATTGCAATTTACTTTTCTAAACAAAACAGGAAACAAAAATGGATTATCAGATAACTACACTAAAATCCTGAACAAGTTTTCACCTTAACATTCTCATGTAATAGGGTATTTGTAAGTTAATGTGCAACTAAAAACTATAAATTAGTCCAAAATTTGGATTCTTGTTCCATGGTATATCCTGAAAAGTAAATTTATCCTGAATAGTTAGTGACAGAATAACTGAGCACACATTCTTGCGTGTATTCAGTCCTGTGTATTCACCATGACTACCACCCATGCAGTGCCATACAGTATACACATAAAAAAATTTCACTCCTTTTAGTGAGGGTCTGTTCTTATCACTCAATAATTTACTTTTAACCTAACAGTGGAATGCAATGCTTTTTAACGTAAATAAAAACAAATACTACTCAGATGAGCATTAAGGAAAATGTCTATGTTATTTTGTTTTTAGAAATGTATCTCATTTGTAGGTGTTCTGAAACAATCTGACACTGGAAACAAGAAAATAAACAGTGATGCTAATTAGAATATCAGCTTGCTCCAGTACCTTTATGTTAGCTCTCAGATTTCTATCATTTTACAAACTGCTTATACTTCAATTAACACTGATCAAAGTTTCAAACATAAAATTTCCATTATGGCATCAAATCTTGAACAAGCAAATGAGACAAAAAGTTGTGTCAATTACACACAGTAGTATCTATTTTAATACTGTTTAATAAAATGAGTAGGTACCAAACAAATACTGATTTAAAACACAAATTAAATTTAAAGAAAAACACAGAACTTTGGTTGTGCACCCCTAGAGAGTCCAACAAACAGCTGCCATTGTCATGGTAGGCCTAAATAGGCCCAAGGTGGGCTTGTACATGTCCTGGCTTGCCCAGGCACGTTCCCCTGCTCCCCCTCCTGTGCTGGGGGTGGTGCCCATGGGAACGGAAACAAAAGCCCCAGCTTCACCTAATATGGGCAAACTGCCATTGTGATTGGCTAATCTATGTCCAAAGGCCCATCAGTCTCAGGCTGAATGGATATAAAGGATGAGCAGGTAGCACAAGGTGCTCTCTGCTATTGTATCTGTGCCTGCTTACTACTGCATTGATCCTGCACTGAGGCTCTGATTCCTCCACGTGTTCGGCCTGCCCAGTCAGTGTGACACCGTGCTGAGACTGCACACCGCAAGATGTCCTGCTGGACATGAGAGCCTGCTGCCAAGAGAGCCAGGACCAGGTCAGAGATTGTCTGCCTTCTTACTGAAACGTCCAGGAGCCTGAGGAAGCTCCAAAGCCTCTAGCAGCTTCCGACCTGGCAGCAGCCCCACCACGTGCTTTGAGTATTGTCCCATGTCCATCATATTTGAAAAGTCATGGCAGACTGGTGAAGTTCCTGCTGACTGGAGGAGGGCAAACATAACACCCATCTTCAAGAAGGGTAAAAAGAATGACCCTGGAAACTACAGACCAGTCAGCCTCACCTCTGTGCCTGGCAAGATCATGGAGCAGATCCTGCTGAAAGTCCTGCTAAGGCAAATGGAAAACAAAGCAGAGGTGATTGGTGGGAACCAGCATGGCTTCACCAAGGGCAGATCTTGCCTGACAAATTTAGTGGCTTTCTATGATGAAGTCACAGCGACAGTGGACAAGGGAAAGGCAGCTGATGTCATCTACCTGGACCTGAGTAAAGCATTTGACTCTGTCCCACATGACATCCTGGTCACCAAACTGGAAAA
>VWZE01022658.1:98403-120090 GCA_013396675.1 Eubucco bourcierii
ATGTTAGGAGGAAGTTCTTTACAGTGAGGGTGGTGAGGCACTGGAACAGGTTGCCCAGGGAGGTTGTGGATGCTCCCTCCCTGGATGTGTTCAAGGCCAGATTGGATGAGGCCTTGAGTAACCTGTACTAGTGGGAGGTGTCCCTGCCTATGGCAGGGGGTTGGAACTAGATGATCCTTGAGGTCCCTTCCAACCTTACCATTCTATGATTCTATGATATTTTTGTGAGTAAATACTTCATCCTCTTGTAATCATTAATTGCCTTCTGCCATAAGCAGAAAGGAGCTTCCTGCGTCTATCCAGTGGTTAAGCAGGATAACTAACTGCAAGCAGTATCAGTGACCGCACAAACCTTCTCTTTCAGTAAAAATGTTTGCTTATGCTGGGTATCTTTAAAGTGTTCCAGTTTTGCCTGTTCCCTGTATGTATAAATTTCCAAACCATGAGTTTTCCAAACTTGTATATAGGTTTTGTGGTGAGATTTAATGTTAATAAACAGTTTTCATAGTTATTAAAAATCTCTGCCTAGGCATCAAAATTAGTATCATTATTAAATTTTGAATCATTTCATTACAGCCATAAGGAAAATTGACTCCTAGACCTCCAGAAAACCCATGTGTGGCAGCAGACTGGTACTAGCCATGAAGCTCTGAACCCTTAGCTTTCCATGCT
Organism: Eubucco bourcierii; assembly: GCA_013396675.1. Classification (NCBI taxonomy): domain Eukaryota; kingdom Metazoa; phylum Chordata; class Aves; order Piciformes; family Ramphastidae; genus Eubucco; species Eubucco bourcierii. The sequence continues at coordinate 99,076 of VWZE01022658.1, forward strand.
AAAAGGCTGACACAATGGTTCGGAGTACCACAGAGGTCAGTGAGAATTTAGAGAACTAAGAGCTGACTCAAGAGTGTGAAAGTCTGAGCAGAAGAGACAAACAAGCCAATTTTAACAAAAATCAACATACTGTATTTATGTTTCCATTTCTCACAGAATTGGTATTCCAGAAAATTACTAATGCCATTTAGATGGCATCATCTAAGGAAAACCTATTGCATGAAGAATTTCTGACCACCTCTACAATTTTTACGTATTCTGTAATGATTCTATGATAGTCTTTATGCAACACAGTCACAATTCAATGCTGTCAATACTACATGAATTAATAAACCATTAATAAAAGATATAGTATATAATGAAAATAGGTCTATGGAAAATAGGAAGAAGAGTAAAGACACAATTTTACAAAGATTTTACAACTATGTTCTAAAAGATGTGGGGAATTCTTGATGCTTGACAGTTATGGAGAACTTGGTAAGAGACATAGAAATATTGGTAGTCTGTGAACTGCAGAAACCACTAACACATTGAAGTGCTACAAAATGGGAAGGAGTAGTATAAACCTAACCCTAACCACCAGCACTTGAAAGCTACAAACATAAAATCAGAAGAGGTAAAAGATAATCTATTTATTTCTCTAAAGTCAGGTAGTAATTACTCCTCTTGGATGCACTGGGTAAAAGATTTCAACACACAAAAGTATTTTCTGTCACTTTAATTACAATGCCACATTCACAAATTATAAGCAGGTTCGTAATGAATAAGTAGGTCAAATATAAATGCAGGTACACTGACAACAATGTGAACACAAGCAGATGGCTGAACTGTTTTCACGTAAATGACAGGACATTTCTTCAGGATGCCCAGGAGCCGTGCTAGGCACCTTAAACTCCGTTCCACAGTTATGAAACCAACTTGAGCCCCACCCCTGGAAATTTTTAAGGCCAGGCTAGATGGGGTTCTGAGCAGTCTGATCTAGTGTGAGGCCCATAGCAGGGGGGGTGCAGCTAGATGATCCTTGAGGTCCCTTCCAGCCCTGACAATTCTATGATTCTATAAACAGTGATCAAGCAGAACTCATTTTCGTTCAGATTTAGATTTGTCTTTGTAAAAACAATATTAAGCACGTGCATATTTAGGAAAAAAGTGGCAAATCTATTAATTACAGATAGATGTAAAAATAATTTAGTCTAAATATATCAACTATTTCCTCATCATTCAAATTTTAATAGAATTTGAAGAAGTTTTTAAACAGTATAATTTTTTACTCATCCAACTTGCTGAACCAAATGATGAGTTCTGAATAAACATAGCAGTTTTCTTTTTTCAGTAATTTACAATTCTCTGAACTTAAAGGGATACAATATTTCCCCTCAACAGGCAAGGCTTATGTTAAATTCGAAAGGTCTAAAGCATGATTCTGTGATTCTATATTGCAATAAATCCTCATACAAACTATTACTACTTCATGTTTAAGTTTCTTTAACTTAAATTATTGTTGAAAAAGTATTTATCTAGTATTACTAAAAAAAAACCAAAAACCACTTCAACAGACATAAAATATCAACATCTTTGGCAAATAGGACAGGAAAAACTTCATTCTACAGTTGTACAGATCAGGGAATCTTGACAGTTTCCCAAGCCAGATGATGCTTTATGTGGAAGAAAATATGTATATGATTATTTCGGCAGAATGTTAAGTACCAAAGTGACCAACAGTTTCAAAACAAATAACAAAACTAACTAGAGAATGCACATGAAAATGTAATCTGTTATTTTTACATTACGTACATATTACATTACAATATTTACATATTGTCTTAGGTCAAAGCCTACCCAAGCCAATGTGAATTCTTCCCACATTTTGAAGTAAAAATGAAAAGATATTTTTTTTTTGGAGGAACCAAAAAATTAGTTGAATTATGAAATACAACAGAGCATCTGCAAATTCAAATCAAATCTATATTATAATCTTGCATTTAGAAAACTGAAAGCCATTAAAAATCTCCAAGGCTTTGTTCAAAAATTGTTAGAAGAAAAAACAAAAATCCATATCCTCATGTTTTTAAATAAGGACAAAAATGTGGAAGGTACTTTAAAACATTTAATGACTCTTCACCTATACCTCTCTGCCAAACACTGCTTTTCAACAGCTTTTCACTAACTTAAGAGTCTGCTAAGTCTGTCAGACAAAAGGTCTTTTAATGGAAAACTTCCACCTTTCCCAACTATGGAAACGTTGCCAAAACCTTCACAAAATATGCATCAGCACTACAGCATGCCTAGACAAAACGTGTTTCCTTCCGAGCAAATACAGTACTATTTTTATCTAAAACCAACCTAAAATGATCTTTCCAGTGCAAGAATAGTAAAATCAGCATAAAGCAGAAGTGAGTCTGTAAATGATACATAACATGGTAAAGATGGCGATGGCAGGTACAATGATACATTTTACAGGACAGAATATATGCACATGCTTTAACCTGAAATAGATATTTGACTGACTTTGATTTCCTGGCTCTTTGTCAAGAAGTTAATCATTCCAGCTTTTAAATCTACTTAGAGAACAAGTGATATGCCAGCTGCAGTAAACAAGTATATTTTGTACAGAGTACAAAAAAAAGTAAAGTACCACTACTTAACTCAGAAGCACGTGACAGCTCCAGACTAAAATGCAGGTGTGCTTATGGAAGTACACAGAAAGAAACATAAAAGAGCTTTAGGGATTTAAAACATCTATATCACTAGTCAAATCATACCTCATATCACTCACCTTCACAGCTATAACTATACACAGCAACAGTTGACCTTTCAACCAGATTCTCGTCATGGTGCCAGCTCACTGCCATGTTCCCCATTCCAAAATAAGGTTCTTGTTTCAAGTACAGCATTTGTAGTGGATCCATATAATTTAATAAAGTCACATTATAAGATGTTCTGTTCTTTAGACTTACATAGTCATTCTCTGGAACACCACAACTGCTTTGATCTTTTGAAACAGACTCTTTCTTCGTAAGAGAAGTAGAAAAATTTTGCTCCCTATCTATTACAGTAGCATCTTTCGTTTCTCCAGTCTCAACCAAATTCTGTCCTTGCAATGCCTTGACTGCTTCAATATGCAAGTAGTCATTAAGTTTAATTAATGCTTTACAAGCATCATGTATTTGAGGACTGCAGTATTTTATGTCATAACCTTCAGTAGGCCAGGGGACTGTAAATAATCTTGTGTTCAAGTACTTGTAAGTGCATCCTGGGTTTCCAATTAATATACGAGACACTGGGGTAACAAAATCTTTTCCTTTGATCCTTACAAGATCTTGAAAGAAACAATTGTGTTTTCGCAAGGCCAGAAAGCCTTCTTGTACCATTTGATGGAGTTCCTCGGGTACTGCATCGGATTTTCTGAAAATCAGCTTGGAATATTTGGTCTTCCACTAAAGGAGAAAACAAAACAAACCACCAGCAAAATTATTCTTCTTTTTACAGAAACTGAAGTACTTCATACATTCAATAACAGATCAGGCTAATTTGACAAGTTATCAGGCATGAGTCCACAATATGGTGAAGAAATAGATGCCAGTATTTGTTACTTTATTGTCATATTCCAGTATATTGCACAAACTGTGGATATGTACCAGCTGTGTGTGTAACCAGAGAGTATCATTAAGACAGATCTCCAAATAAACAAATCTGCAGATTCTGGCATAAATCAGTAAACATATAAGCTTCCTTGATGAATCTGTAGATAATGCTACCTTTAAGCAAACAAACAACAGAATAGTGAGCAAATCAAATGCTCCTATTGTCATGGTTAGAAAGGCCATTCTGTCTTATTCTGATGCACAGAATTCTGAACGGAAATATTTTTAGATAACAACATTTTTTAGAGCAAAAGTAACAAAATGAAAATGTAAATGTTCAAAACAGACCAATGTTCTGCTGTGCTGTACTTTTACCTTCAAAATAGTCCTTGCCATACTGGTTTGTTCTGTTTCACATTCTTCAATGCTTGCCAATTACTTGGGTTTTTTTGTTTGTTTGCTTTCCCATTTTATTTATTTAATATAGCAATTCCCCTTTTATCTAAAAGAAGAATTCTGAACTCTTGCTCCTCCCCATCTTCCCACCTGTAATATTATTCTTCCTCATGCACTCTTCTTGGCACACCAGTTTTGATATCAACTGGAGTTCAGAATCCAGCACTGTGTGGAGGCAACAACTCCCAGCAAGATAGAGTACTGATTGACAGTGTTATCTCACTTTCCATGCAAAGTACTGTTGTCCACCCCAGGAAGGTTTGGCTAATTTCATGTTCTTTAACTGGTTTTCTAATCAAGTGAGTATCACATAATCATACATTTTATGGTTCCCTGTAAACCTGCTTTAACTACTTCTGAGACTATTTGGCAAAGTGGACGAAAACTAGAGAGTAGGTTCTTTAAAAGACTAAGTTGCTATGAATTTCTTGAAAACTAATAGACAAGAAACCTGAGGCAAACTAATGCCTCAGTACAGGAAACGCTGTAATATAAGCCTATCAGGTATCAGTTAGAAGTCCTGAAGCTCTGAACACTCACTGCACGTATTTCTTATTGCCCAGAAATCTGGGAACAGAAGTCAGTCACTGAAGTCTCAAGGAAGGCACTAAACAACAGGGCAAGTGCATATAGATGCATAGCACTAATCTATCAGAACTTTTTATTAACATAATGGTTTATAACCTAAGTGCTTTCAAAAAACATATAAAAGCATCACACTGACCTATGATCCACCTGTGGGTTCCTTCTGGTACAACTCACTACCACTTTATTAGTACTATCTACATCCAAGTCAGATTTTAACCTGTTTTTCAGAAAATTAATTTTAAAATTCAGAAAAGGTGCCTTAAATAAAACCCACAAACCAGGCAGTAAGTTAGAAGAGACATTTTTTACTGCTCAAAAATAGACTTTTGCATCCTAACACCTTGTTATCTTACAACACTGAAGAGGCAGCTTTATAGGATCATTTGTTTCTACTAAAAGTGGAATACAAAGTCTATTTTAAAAATGATTACACATAATAAATCTTAGTTTATCTATAAGCCTTGCCACCATTTCTTGTAAATTTTTAGAATGAAGTTGACTCCCTTTCTTCATTGCTTCCTAGAGAAGGAAAAAAACCAACCCCTAATAGTATCTGCAGATAATAAATCTGGACAACAGTATTTACATGCTTACCTTTAAGTACCACAGACTGAAAACAGTCCCTGATAACTGCTTGAAGGTCCTTCCACAATCCTCAGAACAGAACACTAGATCTCAGCTTTCATTAAAGGAACTGAACGTGAACTTGATAAATGTAATTTGCCTGAGCTTGCCGAAAGTCCAAAACTACTCTTATAAAGGTTTTTAACTTCCCTCATTGTTTCCATAAGTCCTTTTTATTGGCAGTCTTTGAACAGTACAGTGAAAATAAAAAACAAACTCATAAAGTACTGAAATTATTAACTGCAAATTTTAAGGATTTACTACAATTTTTCACAATTTTCAAGGATAGGTTAAAGTAAAATATGTGGGTCTAGGTTGACAAGAATCATAACTATAACAATGACAGAACATTTATGTTGTGACATATAAAGATTATTACTTGCTTGATTTTGCAAATAATGTGCATAAAAGCCAGTGTACTAGCTGTTCCATAGCAATATTCTATTATTTCTTTAAACAATTCTGTATATTGGATGTACTCAAGTCATACTGAACTTCTGACAGGAAGTGCACACATGAAATTCCAATTATTGCAAACAGGAGAGCAGTAACGATACAATGGAAAGCAACTAAATGCCTGAAAACATGCACTAGAAAGTAAACACACAAATTTTATAAAGGTAACAAGATTGCGTTTCCCTCCTGAACTGCAGAGGTAATGTCTTCCACATTTGGTTGCCAGCCAGGTCAGATGCATGTTACCTTTCGGTTGTGTTTTAAAATCACATGCTTATGAACTGCTCTTGAGTTTTACACAGTATATTCAGGATTCTAACTTAAAAAAAAACAACAAAAAACCCCACACAAGCTACGCTGGTATCTCAGAAGAAATGAGGAAGTGGAAACACGTTTCTGACACATCATATGAAACCAGTTTGGTCTTCTTTAAATCTCCAACCAGTGACTGTGTTATGTACTACATACGGAAAGCATTTACGAGATCAGAACAGAGAGTGAATGCTGGGTTCATACTGGACACCTTACTGTTTGGGGGGGATGGGGAAGAAGGGTAATCATGTACTCTGTGTTGTAACTGAAAGCAAGTATTAAAGGTCAATTCACTATTTGCTCAGAAAGAAGCAGGTATGTTACTGGTAACTACAGGACAATTCCTCATGTGAGTTTTATGCATTATTTCAAATGTACACATGCTTTCACTGCTAATGGTGGTATAGAACACAGAATTGCCCTGTGGGATGACCTAGGTTAGAGAAACCAGCAATAAGGGCCCTTGATAAGCAAACTGCCACTTTGTACTCCAGATATTTGTGAGTTGCCTTGTTAACTGATGACTTCCTGTTCATAACTGGCTTTGAATGCTACATTGTTTCAGCCTAGGGTTTGGGGTTCATTTCCAAAATCCCTTATCAGGCAAGACACATTGAAAGAGAACACCAGCGAAGTTTTGCTTGTGATGGATTTTTTTAGTTTTGTTCAGTCTGTACATTTCCATACTTGACAGAACACTGTAGTTTTAAAACTTGCATTCTACCTAACCTGTCTAACATGCTCAAAGAATACTCCTTCATAAGATGTGGATTCTTAGAGGAATAAGGCAGGTCTCTCCAAGAAAGTAAGACGGTAAAACTAAACTGTGTGTGATATTTTATTTTGTTATTTTGTGGTCTTCAAGCTCTCACCTTTCTTTTTCCTCCATCTGTAGTATATTTAAGCACCATGGAGCCTGCAATATCTAGAGCTTCGATTAAAGCAACATTTTGTAACCACAGTGAGAATTTAGAAGGTGTTTGTGATTATTATGGTCATCACCTGTACTTAAAAAAACCTACCATGCACACAAACAGTACACAAGAAGTATATTGCAAAAATAACGTATTAAACTCCTTTGAGATCTGATTTCACTGCTTATCTTGTTCCCATCATCTTCTATATTTACAGGTTACTGATACTCAGTAAGTGAGATGCCATTTGGGTAACATTGGATGCATCTTCTCCTTTCACATCAGCTTCAAAAGATTATGGATTTGGTAAGATAGAAAAAAGATGTTTGGAATAACAGCTCTTAGCAATTGATATATAAAATTAGTGAACAAACAGAAGATATGTTCACAGGACTAGGAAAAACAGTAAGCTGTCTGAATCTCAAAAGGGGAATAACTTTTTCAGCATCAGTTTCAGACTGAAAGGAATGTGCTTGTAGTTTATTTCTCTCTTAAAGAAAAAAAAATTCTTTCGGCTGTTCTAGATTTCTCCTTGACTTCAACCACAGAGGTGCCTTCATGGTTCACAGCAAGCTATGTGTTTTTATATTGTTAACCTTACAGCTGTTAAAGATCCAACTAAGAACTTACTTCCATTGTGGTCAACACTGCACTAGGAACCAGAAGGACTGGAAGTATACAGATTGCTCATTATCACAGCTGTAAGCCCAACACAAAACTGGAGTTTGACTGAGTCACCAATATATGGCACATAAACACACCTTTCCTATGCTTTGTGCTAAGCTTTTCTGGCCTTTGAATCCTGTAAAAGAGAAACTCATCCTTTCAAGGGAAGAGACAGACCAATACATCTTTGAGCCATATATCAATACAAGAAAGGTGACATGCCTGCAATGTAAGCATGCTTGCTGTAGCCGTTTCAAACTACAAGGTTCTTCCTTATGCTTTTCATCTTACCGTGTCCTGATTTGATCTGATTGAAACTACAACTCTTGCCATATGTTTTGTAGTTGACCTACAAAGATCCATGATAGGTACATAACATACCATTAATTTCATTATACTCTTCTGTACACTTACTTGGTTAAAAATTCATGTGGCTGCTGGGCCTAGTTTTAACCTTTATTTGGTTTCACTTGAGGCATACATTCCAGTCTACACAGTTCCTTTTTTAAGCAGTCATAAGGATTACTTTTTTCTTTGAAAGAAGAATTAAACCAAATCATTGCAAATTTCCATGTTAATATTTTTGCTATTTTACTACAGCCGAGACAAAGAACAGGTCTCTTCACAACTAAAGAAAAGCAAAACAACACTACCCAAAACTTAAGAGAACCTGAAAATAAATGACACTCACTAACTGTTTATTCTTCAACATCCCAAATCTAGAGATCCTGTTTTCTACCACCTGCAAGTACATTATCAGCTATCGAGACACCTTTTTCATATTTCACAGCATCTCTTTGAAGCAAGATTTATTTGTTGTTCCCTGCGAACAGCCATTTTAGATTAAAATAAGTACAGTTAAAAGAAATACACTTACCAGTTGCTGAAAATTTGCATCAGCTGGTGTCATATATGGAAGTTTGTTCTCTCCAATTTCTTCAAGAAGCTTTTTTTTCTGTTTTGGAGGGGTAAAATTGAAACAGAAAATTAGACCAAAAATCAAGATATCAACAAGCAAGTATAAAACTAAATACATTAAAGAGACAAACATGTGCAATTATTTCTATGATCTAGCAATGTAATTTCTCTAGTTCTCTTGTCTTTGGGGACAGGCTGTTGGTATGTTGATGTGAAGTCAGTGGTGAAACCAAGCATAATGTAAGTTCAGATTAAATTGGCAGAAAAGGACAGGTTAAGTTGTCGTGTTTTCTAAAATATTAGCAGTTCTTATTACAAAAAGCTCGCTACATTTGCAATACACAAAATCACTCTAAATATTAAATTGATATTATCTGCAAGATAAGTCAGACCACAGGAAAAAAAAAATTTCAACACAGACTCACATCTTTGGTGGAAAAAAAAAATGAAAGAGAGAAAAAAGAAAAAGAGGTGGGAAGAGGAGAGATTCTGACAATTTCTTTGTCAAGTATCAGCCTCTTGGCAAAAAGCACACATTAAAATGCACTCTTGTGTATAGGTAGTACTAGTTCACATTTGATTGTCAGATCTGGCTAAGTGCTGCTCTTCAGCTTGATGTACAGACTAATACACACAGCTGGGTGGTATAACATGCTGCTCATCTCTTATGCAAGAAGCTGTCACACAGATGTCAAAAACATCAAGCTACTCCAAAAAGTGAAAAAAGAACAACTGAAGATCTGGCTATACCAACTGACTGATGTGTTAAGTCTAAGCACTGTTACATAAGCATTATTTATAGGCTCTTCCAACACATAAACCCCCTAAGTTAAAAAAACCCAAATAATACAATAAATGTCTTCAGTTAAAGATATCAAGTTATCTTAAAAAGTGTTTTTCTAAATCTGATTTGTACAGTTCAAAAATAGACAGTGTAACAGTTTATTCCAGTACTTGCATTATGTTTCTTACACTTGAAAAAATGTGATTTTCATATATACATTAGCCAAACCAATGTGTAACAATCTTGTATGTACCAGCTCTACAATGTCATTATGCACTGTGCCCTGCTCAAGAAACCTTGTTAAGTCTTGTACTTGGGCCTTCAGAAAGGAGAAAATCTCTACAAATATATTATTTTGTAGGCTGCTCTGAGTGTTAGTAAATCTATACCTGACTCTGGTAACTGGAATGAATACTGCTAATAATGCCTACTCTTAGAGTCTACAGTGAACTTCCTGAATATATTAGCAATCTATTATTTTATTAAACTGATTTATTAATGAGATGGTTATTCATAGAATTTAGTAGGTGGAATAGTAATAAATGGAATTTATTAATTACACATTATTTTTACTCGTTTTTCCCCTAAGTTCCTATACAGCAATAGAAGTAACACATTGTATTTTAGAGCAGAAGGAATAGAAACACAGTTAATACACATCAGAGTCACAGCTACAATGCAGTCATGTTACATTGTTGTTCTCAAATTAAGTGGTATAAGGGAAATATGGGACTTGATGACATTTTCCGGCCAAGAAGCATGACAGTGTAAAAAATTTTTGCAGATGACATTTCCCTGCAGAGTGTCAACACAATTCTCAAAAGGTTCCATTTCTCTCTTAATTGTAAAACAAAACCTCAGTACTTAGGCTATAAATGCTTGTGAAGGCCTTAGCATTGCAAACAGAATCCCCACTGAGTTTCAGCATCAAGTAAATCAGAAATCAAGACTCACCTTCCAATTTCTAGATAGCCACCTTGGTCAAAATAATGTATTATAAAAACTATTTTTATTGAAATGGCATTGAAATCTTATTGAAACTAGTTCTAACAAAGTTAAGATTGCAATGTCACAAGAATTTCTAATACATGAAAACACAAACAAGCAAAAGTCTGGGGTTTTTTGAGTACTTATCATAAAATGCCCTGAACAGTTAAGATATTGTCCTTTACTCAAACAAGCAGAATGTCAAATAACATGACTGTTACTACTCTGGAAAATCTAACCTATTTATTCCCTAAAAAAGGTTGTTTTTTTTAAACAACAATACAGTATTTTGAAGTTTCAACAGGAATGCTCCCAGTAAGATATTTAGCAAGGGACTGGGAATGCATCTTGCCATTAAAGAAAGACCTGGATCACAAGGGTTTTTTTGTTTCATTTTGGGTTGGTTTTTTTTTTTTTTGGTTGGTTTGGTTTTAGGTTGGTTGTTTTGTTTTTTCCCTCAAGCACAGATTTTTTTCAAGTCATGCATAGAGAGCTAATATTATTAAGTGAGACCTTAATGGCTTTATAAAAGAGGAAGACTTAATACTCTATACAGTAAAATATTTGTGACAAAACTAAACCCCCATCTAGAAAAAAGGCATCGCTTTAGAGGAACTTCCTTAACTCCTAACATTCTTTCACATATTTTTTCAAAAAGAAAAAAGACAGACAACAAATTTGGGACAGTTTCTTAAAGAAGGAATGTAATTTTTGAAGTAGTCATTTGTTTAAAACTACAGGGCTTTCCAAGTGTTAGCTATTAAAACTTCAGAGCAACCAAGACCACTGAAGTGGCTCACTACAACTAGTTACATCAGAAATGAATCTAGAGTAATTAAAAAAAAAAACCACATTCTAAAAGCACTACTATATACATATATTAGATTTCAGAATTTTTTTCTCTTCACATGATTTCTGTAAACTCCACTCATTGAGATCTTAAAGGACTCGCCAATTTTAGAGCACCATTTATTCGCATGAAAAAGTTGCATTTCCAGGTTACCCTTCGTTACACTCAAGTTTTACCAAAAGCCTTCTCTATGTCACATTCTTTCTATAGTCCAGCCTGTCAAGAACACTGGCAGACACATGACCATACTGTACCACACTTTGCATCCTACGTCTGCCCCCTACGTTTGTATTAAGGACAAAAATACGCATCATTGTCATAATTATTAGTATAATATATTAATTAATCTGTCTACAACTCTCTAAAAATACTTAATAGCCCATAAATCCATTTCCTAACTATACTACAATACATTATGCTGGTTATTTAATATAACCAATATGTGTCTTGCTCTCCCACTGAATAAACCAGCCTAGTGACAGAAGTAGCAGGATGCAGTTCAAGAGATCTGGCCATGAAAAATTGGCTAACAAACGAGACACTGTAATGCCAAGACCTCAGGTCTAACACCAGTATTTGTAACTGAGCAGCTTTCTAAAAGACTACTTGATACTTCTTCCCGCACAGGTACTGTTTGACTTTGCTTGCACACTTCAATCTCTTTACCCTTTCTCATAAATCAGCTGGCCCAGATTTTGGTTCACACACACATGCAGACCAGTCATCCATATGCACAATATACTGGACTGATGTAACTTAACTCAGAGTTAATTTACGCACTGAAGCAACTTAGCAAGCTGTATAAAATGTCTTTGCTACCACTATTCCCTCTCTCCCCACCTTGACATGTTAAAGGCCCCTTAATTGTTGTTTTAACCTACAGAAACATTGTTCTTTTGGCTAGTGCCTGTTAATGGAACAGAACTGACAATTTTCTTGCTCAGCTGAGTGTAGATTTGTCACACATGGATTAGCACTTTAAGTAATCATTTAAAAAAGTGAAATAAATTGTTCAAATTGCCACCTTTTTTCCATGACAAAATGCCCCTAAGCCTCCTCAGTACACCCATCAATAAATTTCTACCATCACTGGAAGCATCTTGACACCATCATCCATTTCTTGTTCCTGCTATCATTTCTGCATTCTCTTCCAATAGGTATCAGTTGGTAAACGAGTCATCTATTAGGTGAGACGCAAGAACATTCCAACTGTTTCAAAACAATAATCAAGTTTCAATCAGATCTCCAGTTCTTTGGTTTTCCTCTTATACATATGGACACTAAAAAAAAAATACACGGATCTAAGAAACTATTTAAAACAGTGGATTCTTTTAGAGCAACATGTTTGTGAATCACAAGAGACAGACAAGGACACTAAACCATTTCTGCATATGATGTTTTGCATAATTACACCAATAAATAACCAATAGTAGTTGAAAAATTTAAATTTCTTAGTTCTTAGACAGTCATGGAAGAACTTACATGACTGTCACCAATAACTGATTCTGCATGAGGTGGCAAAAACTATCTCAAAAAACCAAGTGGGTTCGATCAGATGTGAAATACTAAGTACAAATCTTTAACAAAGATTCAATAAAGATTAAAACAAGATAAAATCATAGCTTATAACCAAGGTTAATGTTGAAACAAGGATACAACTGGCATTGCTGTCAGCAGACCTCTCATGTTCTAATGATACTAAGAAATTATTGATGTTGCCTAAATTCTACTGACATTTATTATCGGAATGTGAGTACTAGTTCTGTGTAGCCTCAGGAGCCACAGAAGGAGTTTATGAAAAGGAAATAAGGTGCTGTTTCTCCTTGAATGGCCCAAGCAAACAAAAAGCAACATTAAGAATCACAACATTTTGGAAAACACCACACATCTGCAACGTGGAACTTTACAGACTTCACTTGAGTATAACATCTAATTAGTGCAGCAAAGGAGGAGCAGACATGCTGACCGACACCAAGAAAATGAACTAAAGTACCTTCAGAAGGAAAAACAAAGGGCTGACGGAGGTTAAGGCAAAGATTCAGAACCTTTGTGACAGGTTTACAACTTCTGTAGATGCAAAGATTTTTCAAACACACATACAAGCAGGTCACATTAACAGATTTTTTCAGAACAACCATCATGTTAGAACATGCAATTAATTTTCCAGCAGCTTTTATTAACTTTCATGAAAACATGAGCCTAGCAGGATTTCTGGTCCTGTATATTTTGATAGGTAATGGTAGAAGTATCCAATGTGTGACAAGGATATTTTAAAGAAGGGAAGGGAGGAGGATTTTAAGTGTTAAAACATCACTCAGAAGCAGTGAAAGGTAACGTGAAAAGTAAATGGATACTCGGGGAAAAGAAAAAAGAAAGAGAAAAAAAAGAATATATTTCCTTAAACACTTACACATAGTATCAAGTGTGGCTTCCAAAATCCCCATGATAACACTGCTGAAGACAGTGTTAATGTAGAAAGAGCAGGTGCAAAGTGCAAATGCTTGTGCCATGCAATTGGCTACAAGGAAGATCAATAAGGAGCTAGAGCATTAAATTTCACATACTGTAACTGTCATGCCCATTACATAGCATTTGAACATCTCTGTAGGCCATTACAGTATTGTTGACTCTTGATATTTACAGAGCTAACTATTTTCCAGAGAATTTATTAGCACATTAAGCACTACAGAAGTATAAAAGCACTTACAAATTTGGTGAAGAGCTTTACAGTCTTACAAGACATCATACCTGATTACTCAACTGTAGTTTCAACTCCAGACTGAAAAGATGGAGAGATGGTTGAAAGCCTAACAGTAAATGTATTCCAAGACCACTTTCCTTTTGTGTTAGTTGCATTTCACCAGATACCTGCTCAAACATGTATCAGCCCTGTATGTACAAGATAATTAAAATCACCTCAGACAGAATACCCAGAAGGAAAGGGTATGCTCAGTGTCCTGGGTTGCAGCTGCAGAAGCTGCTTCCTCTTCAATCTCTGTGACTTGTCCTTTTCAAGGACATGATAAACAGATTTTCCCTCAAACATTTCTCACACTAGAGAAGCCTCTGAGCAGAAAGCAGAACCTTTGTGCAATTCCCTGTCCTCTTCCCAAAAGAATTTAAAGGCTGCCATCACCCATTTTTTCATCATGCTTACAACCAATCTGCATCATTCAAACAGTCAACATACTTCCAAGCCAGCACAACCACTGAACTGTTATTTTGGAAGCTACACAGCAATACAATGCAAATATAGTTTTAATCCTTTTTTCACATAAAAATTCACATAAAAATTACAGACCACACATACATAAATGTAACATTTGCAATGATATTTGCACAATGACAAAAAGTGCAACTTGTAACATTTCATGCATTTATGAGAGCGATCTCTGTGTTGTGAATGCACAGATTATATTTGTAACAATTGCCTAATTCTGCACAAACTACACCATTGGTTAAACGAGGACTCAAAGCCTACGTACTGAAGTTGCTGCCACAGCTTAAGACAGCTGTTACTGAAACTGCTGAATTAATGGCACTGAAGTTCAAGAATGATACTGCTAGACAATGTTTTTTTTTAAGAATGGGTGTTTTAAGAAAAAATATGTAAAAGGGGGAAAAAAAGCCTTATAGTGAACAATGTAGATTTAGTTAATTTTGTTTAATTTGAAGCCTTTGCTTTGTTCACAGTCACTGGAATAAGTCACATGGGGAACAGAGAGCTAACATTTCAGCTGACAAAATTCAGAGTCTGAAAGGTTAGGCAAGTTCAGACCAGAAAAAGGGAGCACAATTTAAAAGAAAATATAATTATTGGAGCTGTTCACCACTGTGTGAGATGAATTCTTCCTCACAGGAATTGCTTTTTTATATCAAGTTTGGATGCCTTTCTAAATGATACATTTCAGTGGTTCATAAATTGTTTAGACCAGCAGACTACAATGGATTACCCATATTTCCTAAAGCAGTTCTGCATATGCAGCCTAACCAAATAAACTGTAGGCAGTAGAGCCACACTGACTGAAAGTCTGATGCATTTTAGTCCTCACTTTGATTTTGTTTCATCCCCCTGCCACTCAGCAGTGATCCATGAATTGGAAGAGCCTAGTCTATTTCCATAAGAATATATTTTACTGATGTCGTAAGAGTGGTGTTAGAAATTCTTTTCTGTCTCAGAACTCAAACTTGGACAAGAGTTTGTCAGAATCTGTATTTCACAGTATTTGGAACATTTACAGTTAAGGTTGAAGAACTAGAAGGCTGAAGAACTGCAGTTTCGGGAAGGACTACTCAATTTTCTTTTACTTGGATCTTATTCTTAAAGTCAGTTTAAGAGTAAGTGTGGGGTATACTAAGAAGTAAAATACAAGAAAGGATTGATCTGCTGTGAAATATATATGTGAAGTCATTTTCTGTGTACTGAACCTAGTCAAATCTCAAAATGCAAATCAATATTTTGCTTCAGAATACATTTGCTGAGCAAACTAAAATAATTGCTACTTTTTCAAATAAAATTGTTTTGATAAAACTAACTCTTGCAAAGGCTAATACTTCATTTCCAGTTTTCATTTGTATTGCCTGCATATACAAACCTTTTTTCTTGCTAAATTTTTCCCTCACTTGTAATGATCAGGTATAATTATGCAGAGCAGTAACACTCAGCTAAAGTGGACATACACAAAAGCTATATAAGTCTTCCGTGTACATTTGTTTAGGGAAACTTTTATCTGACCTTTCTCCCCATACAGATATTCCTAACTGCTCTAAGAGTCTAGTTAGTGATAGATTCTACCACTGCGATAGCAATTGAGAGTAGTCCAGTGAAGTGGTACAGAAATGACAAGCCTTTTTAAAAAAAAAAAAAAAGGTCTCTTCCATTTCCTTCACTGTTTTCAAATACAGTCTGGATTTGTGAAGGCGAAAACAAGAGATACTGGCTGAGGACCATTCCACATTTCAACACAATTCTCCTTTCTCTTATTTGTTCCTTTCTGTTGAAAAAAGATCCTAGGTTTGTACTACTGTATATTTTTACTGCCAAATTTAATGAACATACAACTCCTACATTTCAGAACAATTGGGATTTGTTGTCTAAATAAAGGAAGAAGCGATCCAGACATACTGATCCATAACAGATACTAAGGTTGCAGTAGATTGCTACATGCTTAATTGTGCAGTAACAATATATATTGAATCCATGAAATGACCCAACGACACAGAAGAGCACCAAATACGTCTAACTGTATTTTAAGTAAATATTTGTGTAATTTACGCAAGAATATAATCAGACAGCCCACAGGTAAATTAGCACAAGGAATAGAGATAGTGAGAAGTAAAAACCCTTTATAATAAAACACACGCACACACAAAAATCTAATGTAGAAGTACATTTTCATAAAGAACAATTGTTCTAAACTACCATAAAATTCAAAGCACACAGGCAAGTCTCTGTTCAAATGAAAACAATGCAGACACCTTACAATTCTAAACTCTCTTGCCTTCTTGGAGGGTATGTCAAAAAGAATAATAAATATATTTAATTTCCTTCAGAATGTGTACAAGGATGGAAGTCAATCATTTTTTGACTTCATACATTGGGTTTATATGTTGGGGTACTCTCAAACTTAAATTCAAAGTTCCAGGCCACTCTTTTTGACACACAGTATGCAAGTCTGCGTCAAAACCATCTGAGTGACAGCAGCTCAGATGCATTAACAATTTGGAAGGCTGAGGGCAAGGAACTGACATTAAGAGAAAGCTGCCAGAGTCACCTTTGTTCCTGCTTGCTAGCATAACATGCTGTATTACGTCCCCTTTTAAAAAAGAGTTGCTGTAGTGATAACCAGAAATCAAGAAAGACTCAGTGAAAAAGAATGAACATTGTAATATTTAAAAAAAAAAAAAAAAAAAAGCACTGGAAGGGAGGACTCTAAAACTAAATTATGTTAGACAGCTGCAAGACCAACATTTAACACTGCAATTCCCATCTAAACCAGAAGTGACAAAGGTTTGATGGTCTCCATGCAGAGTTGAGCTTCTATATGACAAGTGTCTCTAATCACAAGTATCTGAATTAATTCATTATATAGGCATTTCAGTAGTGTGGGGTTTTGGGTTTGTGTGTTTGTTTGGGTTTTGGTTTGCTTATTTTTTTTATTTAGAACTTCAACTAAAAAATACTTCACCTAAAAATTTTGGGAATCTTTAACTGTTATCTGTCCTTGCCATGGCATTTGGGAAGAACTATGACAGGGATCCCTATCACAGTATTTATTCATTTATTTTTACTTTTGTCAAAGTAATTTTCAACATATATATTTCCAGCTAGTAAAATAAAAAAAAAAGCAAACAACCCAAACAAACATGAAATGTTTAACTCAGACTTTCCACCTGTATTTCTATACTAAGCAGAGTAACTCAGTATCATAGAATGGTAAGGTTGGAAGGGACCTTTAACACACATAGAAGAATTGTTCCTCTCTAACGAAGTACTGAGATCTCTACCGAACTTCATAAAGCATTACAACAGGGTTCTAAAGCACACTACTGTTACAAGACTGTGTGCTTTAATTGGTACAGGTCCTCGTTCAGTTTCCTTGGTTGTTTAAAGTTGATAAATTAACTGTTCTGTGCTTACAAGTTCTCAATAGCCTATTAAAAAAAGACTCTAGTTTGTTTGTATTACGCACCACAGGGATTAGAAAGAAGTTAATATGTATCTATTCAAAACTATTGTGCAGAAAATAGCTCTGTTGTACAGGGTTTAGGATGTGACCTGCTTAACTTCATTCACAGAATGCACAATCCATCACGTACAAAAACACAGAGGAAAATGTGAGGTGTTGGTAAGTACTGCTGTTAGTGAGAAATTCTGCTAATTATTACACCAAATAAGCATAGTCAACAGGCCAGAACTGTGAGAGGGCATGTTCCAGGGCATTAAATGGCTGCCATGGATGGAGATGAATATATTACACTATGCCCCTTAACAATAAAACAATTTCCCTGACACTTAGAAATCCAGGCAGCTTTAGCAGCAGATGAGGAGCTCGACTGTACTTGGCATACAACGATGCTTCAGTGCCACCTAGTGACGGCCGCTTTAACTTTACTATCTCTCCTGATTTATAGTACACGAAAAGGTCAAAAGCTAATTCAGCTCAAGTGTGGAGTCGCGCAGCACCCAAGAGAAGCCACACTCTTTGCCAAGAAAAGACAAAGAGAGGTCATGATGAGGCAAATCCCTCCCCTTCTTTGTAACTCAAACATATGCTTCCTTAAATAGCTGATAAAGTGTTACACACATTTTTATTACAGTCTGCACTTAGTGTCAAAAACAGAAAGCAGCCTTGCGGGAAAGGACAAAACCCAGTATATTTCAGGGCCTAAACTACACAGAGGACTAAGAGAGCTTTGGATACTTTACAGAACTGATTTTAGGAAAATATTTTACTTAATTTTCAATGTATTTTTTCTATTTGAATGGACTTGAACTGCTATTATTTTTATCTCGATGCTTTCACAGCCTAAGAAAGTGGTTTAGAGACTATAAACTTTACACATTTATTCCTTGCTTGCATTCTGACACTTTGCAAACTTCTGCTATCTTATTTATCAACACTTTAATGGAGATAACAGTTCTTTCACATCTCAGTTATCCCGTTGTGCTTCTGCTAACTAGTACTGCTGTTCATTGCTTAGTTTGATGAAAACTAATTGAACTTTGCAGTTTAGCCCAAGAAAAGCCGTGATGAGGCTGAAATATGTTTCATGGTGAATATAAATTAATGTGAGTGTTGAATGACAGCATGATTGGTTCATGTTCTTAGCTTCATTAAGCTAAATGAAACCAATGTATTTTTGGATACATTTTAAAATTGCTTTCTACAGAACAAGGAATCAAAATCTTAAAAAAAAAAAAATTTTTTTTTAAAAATCTACAATCCCCACAAGGCAGACTTACTACTACAGGAGAACACAAAATGCCTTTTCTGATTGAAATATAACCTGTACAACAAAATTTGAAGAAAGATGCTTAGAAATTGCTTTAAAAGTCATTTTCTCCAAATTTTGAAGTAACAAGAAGTATGAAGGGGAAGAATGAAGAGGAAGAATGGCTTTTAAAACATTGTTCATGAAAACTACATAGGCTGTAAAAAAAAAAAAAAAAAAATCACACTTGGAAACAATCTGTCTGTTGTGATTTTCATATCACAGACTCCATCATCAAAATACAAGTTTTTCACTAAGTTTTGCATGTGCTCAGATCCTGCCTATTACAGAGTCTGGAACTTGAAAGTTATATTATGAGTAAAGAATCCTTATTTATGTATCTGCATTTAAAAAAATTTTTAAAAACCCAAACAAATAAAACATTGAAAAGGCATGGAATGAAAGAAGAGTCTCAAATTAAAATTTCCACATTGATGGTTAGAATGCGATAGCACAACCTTATGGATTGAACTTTCTGCTGTATTAGGCAAACAGTTAGGATATAAAATGTTGAAATACTACAGGACTGAAAAAATCCTTAGAAATTCAGTGGGGAAAGACTCAACTCAGTGAATGGGCAGCACAAATCTCTACTGCAAAATATACTTCAGATATTTTAATCTACACCCTGCCTCAAGATCCAAACTGCTGTTGCAAGAACTGATATTGTCCCTACCTTAAATAGCAAAAAAAAAAAAAAATTTAAAAAAAAAAATCTTGTTCCTTGCATGTGGTACAGAATTTTAGTCATGGCTTCTCAAATTACACTTCCAGCTTCAAAAAAAGTATTTGGGCTTCATAGAGAAATTTCACTGTCGTCATATCTTGGAAAGCTCAAATGTAAAGACTGGAGGAAAGATAGACTGACACAAAGCAATGTTAAGGAACTGCACCAACACAATCACTGCTGTACCAAGAGCAAAAACCTCCCGATGACCACAGCAATAAAAAAGGCCAAAATCTGATGATCATTGAATTATTGTTGTCCACGTTTTTAGGAATCTGTCATATTTTATTGCTTTTTACAAGAATATTTCATTTTATCTACTAGCAGTTGTGTTAATGGAAGAAGAGGATTTAGACTAGAGTAACTCCTATCTATGTGCTAGGTGTTTTTATCCAAAGCAGCTCCCCAACTACTAGCTGCCTTGAGACATCTACTCCAAATCAGGTATCTCGTATCTTTAAGAATCATGAGATGTGCAGCCTTCCAAAAGCCAGGGCTATGATTTCAGACACAATCTTAAATTTAAATGTTGCATTACTTTCAACACTCGACATCCGCAAAGCAGACAAGAAATATGGGGCAAGGTTTAGGCAGTGGAATGAGCCCATTTGGGCCTATCTTCAGCTCAGGCCCCTCCCAACACATCTCTGCTTACATCAACATTCTAGCTATGTAGCCCACATCAATTTTACAGCCACAAAGGAATGCTTCTTAGAAGAGCTATCATCTGCAAAACTTTTTACCTCAAAGTAAAACTCAGCCAAGAAGAGAATGTGTCACATTTCATTTCTGTCGCATCTTTATAAAACCTATTGTTTACATTTTTGCAGGAAAATAACTTTTTCCCCTTGTAGTATAACAGTCCTTTTCTCTACAGAATTAAGAGTCTTTCCTCATAAGCTGAAAAAGTTTATTTGCCATTAATACCTCACGAAGAGAGCATACCTGGACAAGAGAAGGTTCTGGAGAGACCTACTCTTTAACATCTTCATTGATCATCTGGACGAGGGCATTGAGTCAGTCACCAGCAAATTTGCAGATGACACCAAGCTGGGGGCTGATGTTGCTGGGTTGGAGGGCAGAAGGGCTCTGCAGCAGGACCTCAACCACCTGCACAGATGGGCAGAGTCCAACAGGATGGCATTCAACAAATC
>VWZE01022658.1:120395-144855 GCA_013396675.1 Eubucco bourcierii
AGAGGACACAGTCTCAAGTGATGCCAGGGGAAGTTTAGGTTGGAGGTGAGGAGAAAGTTCTTCACTGAGAGAGTCATTGGCTACTGGAATGGGTTGCCCAGGGAGGTGGTGGAGTCACCATCCCTGGAGGTGTTCAAGGCGCGTTTGGACATGGCACTTGGTGCCATGGTCTAGTCTTGAGGTCTGTGGTGATGGGTTGGACTTGATGATCTTAAAGGTCTCTTCCAACCCTGGTGATACTGTGATACTAGCAACCTGAAGTGGGTCTACAAGAAGGATGGAGAAAGACTGTTTACAAATGCCTGCGTTGACAAGACAAGGGCCAACGGTTTTAAACCACAGAAGAGCAGATTCATCTTTACCATGAGGGTGGTGTAACACTGGAATGGGTTTGCCCAGGGATGTGGTTGAAGTCCCATCCCTGAGATATTCAAGCTAAGACTTGACAGAACTCTGGGCAACCTTATCTAGTTGAAGATGTCCCTGTTTCCTGCAGAGAGCCTTGGACTAGATGACCTTTAGATGTTCCTTCCAACCCAAACCATTCTATGATACGGTTGACTAACCAACACTCAACTGGTCATATGCATTAGGCACTGAAACACTGAATGGTCACCTGTTTTCCAAGAAAACAATTCCTAAGCATCTTTCCAACAACAGCAGTAAGCAGGGAAAGAATTCTACACAAATATATTTCCCCATTACCACATCTGAGGATTATCTTTGACATAAATATCAAAATAAAACACAAAACAACCTCATTTAGGATTTAAAGCAATCAATTCTAAAATTGTGGGCTATGTTCTCTTTTGCTATTATAAGACAATGAAAATATGAAAGAATGGTTTGATAGTATTCCATTTTATTTCATTTTCAATATTAATTCTACAACATGACATCATTAAATGCAAAAAGGTTCATCATAGTAACACAAGCTTCATAGACTGTTTTTTAAAAATTCTATTTACTGTCACTTTCATTATTTCTTTCCTGTATTGAAAACTATTTGGAATGCACTAAAAAGAGTAAGGGTCTAACAAAATTCATCTACCCTTCAGTATAAAAATTGCTATCCTATGCTTCTGGTACACTTATTTCCTTTCAAAATTCTGTGGAATTTTAGGTCAAATGCGATCTACATTAAAAAGTGTAGTGCAAGCAATACTAACTGTTCTACAATCACAATTTGCAGGTTTCCACAAAAAACCCAAAAAAAAAAAACCCCAACCCCCCCCCCAAAAAACAAAAACCNAACACAAAAAAACACCCAAAAAAAAACAAACCAACCAAACAAAACCACGAAACAGGACACACAAACAACTATCATGTGCTTGAAGGATTTGGACATCAGTAAAATGTTATTTACTCCCAAACTGCAAGGCAGTAAACAGGACAGGTAAGAGGATACTCCTCCTTGCCTTCATAAATTCTTTTGAGTATAGCCACAGCACAACTTGCCTATGGACAATTCTGAAAGCTCCTATCTTAGAAAACCTGATGTAAAGCTGATTCTGAGCTAAGATACAGGTCAAAATGTACTTTTGGTTACTATTAAATGTATTAAGCATCTTACTATTATCCAGTTAATTCTTATTTAGAGTAGGGTTATCGGTTTGACTTGGTAACCATGAGGGTCTTTTCTAACTTGAATGTTTCTGTGATTCTTGAACTTAGTAATCATTATTGCATGATTACAGTAGGCATGGAATGGCAGCAACAACAGATTATACTGATGAAGTCTTGAAAAGTGTCTTGTATGAGAGTGTCATAGATTTTAAAATATTACATAAAATAGGTAGACTGCAATACAGCGGTTGAGTCCCACACAGCTGTTTTTATAATATGTGCCTTACAGAAAAAATACTGCTAGTTATCAAAACTGTCCTATAGAAAGGTATACTCTGTTACACTAGTGTTATCCACCTCACTGCAGAGACAGTCTCTTTTCTGCTGTCAAGATGCTTTTGCTATATGTAAATATTTAATGTTATTACCATCATTCACTCAGAGCTCATATTGTCTGTTCAAGCATCTATTACTGTCTGCTACATACACTTGAGGATAACATTTATTCATGTCTGCTGCTCAGTCACACACAGGCCCCCTGTTCTCAAAGATCCTGTGAGGTTCAATAATTTATTAAACATTGTGCACAAAGGTCTGTACCACTTCCAACAACACCTAAATGTGGAGTACGCAAAAACTAGGATTTCACTTGTGCAGGCATGTGCACTGAATGCATGGAACGTGCAACTGCAGTTTTTATATATGTTATACACTAATTTTAACTCAGGATCCTCTAAAGTAATTTAAATTACACAAGTTCATGTTACTAGAACTCTTAGGCAGAAATAAAGATTTTAGCAGGAGTACACTGAACATATTTTAGTTAACATAATTCTCTGAAAACAAATCAAACATCAGCAGTCAGTTTTACCACTAGTTGTCATAACATGCATCACAGTATTTTTTATCAACCTAAATTCATTATACTGTAATAGATGCATCATATAATAGAAGATTTTATCATCATCACTTGATACACTTGCCAATAAAATACCTTGGAAATTGGATTTCCAAACCACTGAAGTCCTGTTAAGACAGACAAGACAAATTTGCCAGAGTCCTCACAGGATTTGTCTCTTCTAATCTCTCGATTCATATGTACCAGACAAATCTGGATGTGAAATACGTGAAATGCAGCATAACACTTCATAATCTACATTATTAATTTCACCTGCACATAAAACAAACACATGCAATGCAGCAGTGACCGGGTTTTTACAGTGCTTAAGGCTGGTTAGTTCATTCAGCCTTTAAAGACTTAAGCACCTAAGCAGGGAGAGTTTACAACTCTAGTTCAAAAAAAAAATGAGAAGCCTTTAAGAAGATGACATTAGAATGTCACACTGCCGTAACTTTTAAGAGGAAAGTAATGTAATGGTCTCTCTAATGGTCTGATATAGGTTTTTGTTTCAAAGCTGAATTTTAGTTTACACAAAAGGTGTTGGTTGGTTTTTTAAAAGGAAACAGTAAGCATCACAAACAGATCATCCTAGAAAGTTCAAGAACAATTATTCCTTGTATCCCAATGGACCGTCACCCTTTACGAACACGTGACAAGATCCAGCTATTCATTTAACATCTTTGTCAGTGACATGGACAGAGGAATGGAGTGCACCCTCAGCAAGTTTGCAGATGACACCAAGCTGTGTGGCACAGTCGACTTGCTAGAGGGCAGGGCTGCCATCCAGAGGGACCTGGACAGGCTGGAGAGTTGGGCCCAGGCCAACCTGATGAAATTCAATAAGGCCAAGTGTAAGGTCCTGCACCTGGGTAGGCACAATCCCAAGCACAAATACAGGCTGGGTGGTGAATGGCTGGAGAGCAGCCCTGAGGAAAAGGACCTTGGAGTCTGGGTTGATGAAAAGCTCAACATGAGTCTGCAGTGTGCACATGCAGCCCAGACAGCCAACCGAGTCCTAGGCTGCATCAAGAGAAGCGTGGCCAGCAGAGCAAGGGAGGTGATTCTGCCCCTTTACTCTGCTCTCGTCAGACCCCACCTGGAGTACTGTGTGCAGTTCTGGAACCCTCAGCACAGGAAGGACATGGAAGTGTTGGAGCGGGTCCAGAGGAGGGCCACAAAGATGATCAGAGGGCTGGAGCAGCTCTCCTATGAGGACAGGCTGAGGGAGTTGGGGCTCTTCAGCCTGGAGAAGAGAAGGCTTCGAGGGGACCTGATAGTAGCCTTCCAGTATCTGAAGGGGGCCTACAGGAAGGCTGGGGAAGGATTATTTACAAGGTCCTGCAATGACAGGACAAGGGGCAATGGGCTTAAACTGGCAGAGGGGAGATTTAGACTAGATGTTAGGAGGAAGTTCTTTACAGTAAGGGTGGTGAGGCACTGGAACAGGTTGCCCAGGGAGGTTGTGGATGCTCCCTCCCTGGATGTGTTCAAGGCCAGATTGGATGAGGCCTTGAGTAACCTGTACTAGTGGGAGGTGTCCCTGCCTATGGCAGGGGGTTGGAACTAGATGATCCTTGAGGTCCCTTCCAACCTTACCATTCTATGATTCTATGATCAATGAGGCTAGAAGGAAATGAAGACGGTGAATTCAAAAGATCTGCCTTTCAGTTAACATCCTTAATGTAAATTAGGGTTAAATGTGAATAAAATTAATATTTAATCACTTGAAAAACTTCCATTCCTTTCTTTAAACACTAAAACTTAATTATAAAATAATGTAAAACAAGTGTAAATTTAAAAGAATCATTTTGAAGATTTGCATTAATAGTTCAAGACCTATTGACACTGAAGAAAAGAAGGGGAATCTCAACATTATGTCACTTTAAAGTAATGTGTGATTCTATTCCTTGCTGACAGACAGCAGGAGCCCAAAGACGTGGGGGAGTGCTGTGGTAGGGGAAGAAGTGAGACAGCAGCAAGGAATGGCATCACAGGAGGACAGCGGAGAAAGGCCGGCCCAGGGCAAAAAGGTTATCAAGCACAACTGTTAAGAGTGCAGAGCGTTGGAGAGGAGAAGTGCAATGTTCAGACTGCTACGAAGTCTCAAAACATGGGTTTACATACCACCACAGAGTAAGAAGCTCATGTCACATAGGTGCAATATTTCATTATTATGTATTATGATAAACAGAAAACAGTGCAACATCAGGAAAAAAACATCTGACATCAACACAATATCACTCTGAAGTCTTAGAGTTGTTATGTAAACTAAACTACTGCACTCTCAAATCTTCATTATTCAGTCCCACACAAAGCAAACCCTACTTGCCTTGTGGTTTTGCACAGTGTTTACTGTTACACAGTCTACACTTACCATTACTTAACATGCTGTCACATGAGAAAGCTAACAATTATCCTCTCTTCTAAAACATATTTTGGTGATTTCTATCTCAATGCAGGGTAGTTTGGTCATAAATAACTGAAAGGGCTTGTTCTACTTCTGTATGCAAATTTCGAACTAAACTCAGGTTAGAAGTTGTTTGCACGAATAGTAATGAAATTCAAAATCTCTGAAGTGTTTCTCATTTCTTTCCAGAACATAACTGAAGCAATTTGTCACTTGCAAAAATGACACACAAATGAAAGACAAGAATGAGCTTTCATGGGAAGAAGCAGTCACACAAGGTACGTATTTGAATGCTGAAAACCCAAATCTACCAATTCCTTTGAAAACAGCTTTTGACTGCTCCAAGTTGAAATCTGTACCTTCCTGTCTTACACCCTAAAAAGCTTCCTCTGCTCTTGCTAAACTTCTTTTGACTAGAATTCTCTTGAAGTTACAATCCACATTACAAAATTTTGGCTTCTATGAGGCAGCACCATGCATGTAACGAAGTATGTAGGTAACATGCAGTTAGCACATAGGTAACTGAACTTGAACATTTCCTTCCTAAGGGAAAACTCAAAACTACTTGAGTATTACAGTTAACATTTCCAAATATGGACAAACTCAGTTGCATTGCACGGGTGTGTTTCTCCTTGGAACAGGTGGAGAGGGTCATTTAATTTCTACCTTTCTCAAGACAGAATGTATTTATATAGATATATAGAAAGAGTTCGATTTAGCAAGTGACATTAAAATAAGAAAGAGAAAATTGATTATCTGTAAAGTTGGGGCGTTGTATTTTTTTTCACTATACAGAATCCAATATTCTACCAAAAATTTGTTAGACTTGACCATCGCAATGCTGGTATTTTGTTAAATCCCTTTTTCTAGATATTTAACTGAATGTAAGTTCAGTTAGCAGAACTTACTAATACCTAATAAAGAAAGTAGCCTCATTTCTTGTCAAACAATGGGTTTTCTTGCTCCCTTTTGCAGTCACTTTGTTTACATAAACTTTGTTGACTGTACTCTACCATAGAACATTTTATAATGTGAATCCAAATCAGGGTTACCCTCATTAAAAGTATGACCTTTCACCTTCTATGAAGCATGGCTATCATAACTTACATTTTGTTGCAGCACAAAGGTGATAAGAGACGAGAGTAGGATAAACAAGGTATAATACAAAAGTCAGTTGGGTCAGTCTTTCATTATGGTCCTCTCAAAAGCTATCAATCTTGCTTGTAGTCAGTAGGCTCAAAATAATCACTTCTAACCTATGTTGTACTCAAAAATAACAATAAGGATGGGTCACACAAGATGCAAATAATTCTTGGTCTTCATAAAACCACTTCAAATGGTATTAGGTGAACATCATGGCATGTTACTTCAAATCTGACAGAAGGAATCTCAGCAATATCAATAGTACATTGCGCTACATCACAGCAGCTGCATTTGGCCATAATGTATTACAAAGTATGGATAAGAATTAACAATGGTAAATTTGAAGTGGCTATTAAAAAGCTCTTCAGCTTCTAAAATGCAAATAGAAAATGCCATTCACCAAGTTCAGCTTTCAAATCAGTGTCCGCAATAGTAGAAGAAAAGAACCTTACTTATCTTTAGTCTTAGTGTGTGTTGGTTGACTTGCACAGCCACATCACTCCACATCAGATATACTTTTAATGACATGAAAATAAAGATGATAAAAGAACACAACAGGTTTAGTGCTCAGCTATATGACAATCAAACAGCTGAAGATTCTGCCCAAAGACAAAGGCAGACATGCCAAAATCAAAAGGCAAGTAACTGCAAAACAAATAGTAACTAACATTCAACAAAAAACAGGAGCAATTCTGTAAGAGTTTAATGTGACTACAAGCATTTTAGGATTCTAGCCTCATTCAAGTAGTGTGGAAGGACCCAGATAAGGGTCCAATGCTTTGGAAATCTCTTCATTCCCTCTTCCAAGTAAAAACAGGGATTCCTGCATGTCAAAGAACCAGGCACACACAAACCTAGGTGCAAGCCAGTCCTTATGAAACACAATGACAGATTTTAGTAGTAGGCAACAATGATTTTGTCTACCTGCATCCTTTTGGTGCTTCATGGCCAATTACGGTAAAAGTTGCTCAACAGGATGCACGCATAAGAAAATTCCTGTCACAGAGCAGATGCAAATTTAATTACTTTAACTTAAACCTTCCATCTTGTCTAGAGGTCCTTCAAAAACGCAACTGTAAACAAGCACTACATTGCAATCAGGTGTCAAAGGCTTATTTGATCTCTTACAAAATATGTCACAAATCACTGGCAGAAAGTGGGTCGAGAAGGAGAACAAAGGAAAAAACTGTCAATGGACTAGGTAGCTCATGTGAGCGTGCCTATTAGTGCACTGGATCTTTCTGCTCCTGTCTAATGCTGTCCATATAAAACCTTCTTAGTTTGACAGTGTTCTGTTATCCTGCATTTGATGTAATTTTTCTGTAGTAAGCAAAAAAAAACCAAAACAAAAAAACCCCAAACTGATAAAGTATCCAGAAAAAACATTAAAGACATGAAAATTATTCTGCTACAATATCCGGGTTTTGCTTTTCATTTGCTATAAGTTACGTAACTTCTAAACAGCTCTATACTTTTGAGAAAACAATCACTTAAGAGCTGGAAGTAGATTTACTTTACAATAGAATTACAGATGGCGCCAAACAAATAACAGGTAATGTTCTCTTAAGGAAAAGAATGACAATGTTGGACAAGTGATTGGAAGCAAAGCACACACACATGGTGCACGCATTGCATCTTTCACTAAAACATTAGGTACTTTCTAGGACTAGAAGAAAAATACCATTCAGGTCTCTGAATTCTCTGGCTCTCCTAAAACATTAGTAGATCACTGCTCATTATGCATCCCTGTACTTCAATGTAGCTCAGAATGGACAGAGTTTAAATGCCAAACTACTGGTAACATTAAGAAACTACACCTTACAGAAGGAAAACTGGATAGGTATTTTATTTAGTATAAGAAGCCACTAGATATACATAAGCATACAGACAGTTTCCTTTACACACTCACTTAAACCATTTACCACATAGTTAAAAAAAAAAAGCCAACATTAAAAATTCAAGACTGAATGTGCCAAATGTCTCTTGGAGTTCTTTTGACATCTGGGGAGTTAAACGATAAATGAAACGTGTTGCTTCGTCAAGAAAGACTAACTGGTCTGAACAGCACAACTTGTCTGTTATGAAGTCCATGTTGAGAAAGGTGGAAAAACTAATCCAAAACACACTATGGTACAGCAGCCATGACAGCTGGCTGTAGATATAGATAGACAGGCTGAGAGAGCTGGGGCTCTTCAGCCTGGAGAAGAGGAGGCTTTGAGGGGACCTGATAGTAGCCTTCCAGTATCTGAAGGGGGCCTACAGGAAGGTTGGGGAAGGATTATTTACAAGGTCCTGCAACGACAGGACAAGGGGCAATGGTTTTAAACTGGCAGAGGGGAGATTTAGACTGGATGTTAGGAGGAAGTTCTTTACAGTGAGGGTGGTGAGGCACTGGAACAGCCAAGGGAGGTCATGGCTGCTCCCTCCCTGGAGGTGTTCAAGGTCAGATTGGATGAGGTCTTGAGTAACCTGTACTAGTGGGAGGTGTCCCTGCCTATGGCAGGGGGGTTGGAACTAGATGATCCTTGAGGTACCTTCCAACCTTACCATTCTATGATTCTATGTCTTTTGTAAGATCACTCAGAATCCCTAGGCAAAGCCAGACTAGCTTTAGGGCACACAAGCCTCTCTTCAGCTTTGTCTAACTTTTAACACCTTACAAGCTTGTCTAATACATACTACCTCTATCTATAAAACTTGTCTTAAACACAGCAAATATCAGAACTGCTATTCTTACATTACAGAAGCTTGAATCTCATTTGCTCTGACTCAAATAACATAACTTCTATATTAAATCTCCAATTAATGTTAAGTGCCAATCCTGAGAAAGTAACCAAAAAAAAATAGCTGTGCTAATTATGGTTCATCTATGTATTAAATTAATAATCCAAAACATATCCTTACTACCTGTGATACAATCACATTTCAAAACCAGAATCACCTTAGAGAAGCCCTACTCAGACAAAACAGGTTACAGAGTTTCTCCTTCATTCAATCAGGACTACCAAAAATAGCAACAAACATTAAATTTTAAAAAATATATAAAATTTTCCTCTTAGGTGTACAAAGCCAAGTCTTTCTATCTTGATTTAAGTTGAAAGAGCAGGTAACAAGAAAAGCTAGAAAGCTGACCATCTAAAAGTAATCTCCACTTAGCTAAAAATTTCCACTAAAATTTTATTAATACCAACTTTCTGATGCAAGATTCATTAGAAGCAAAAATAACTTGTACTTGAATAAGACACAGTTATTTTTTACTTTTAGAACACAAAACTAAAGATGAATCAAAGGCTGAAAGCAAATCTACATATCCTGTGTGTTAAGTCCCAAGGCTATTTATTTACCTTCTTTCTCTAGTAGTAACAGAAACTAGACAACCCAAACATAAACCAGAATTTTACAATCTGATGTATTTCCCTATAGAAATCTTCCATTGCTGCTTTAGAGGTGCAGATCAGTCTCTCCCTTTCATCGTGAAACTCACAATCCCAAACCCATGAATTAGCAGTAGGAAAAAACCCAAATGATTAGAGTTAATATAACTGCAAAAATAGGATAAGCACCACTGTACAAGCTTCTCAAATTGATAAATGTATGAAGTGAAAAATGAACAAAACTAAGAAACTCTCAAATTTCCTAAACTGAGAACAGACAGCACATTGGACAAGGCCTTATTTTGCTTTCTATTCAGGGTGCTATTTCTACTATTTAAGTAGACCTGTATTTACCAAACTGGCAAAATTAGTTGGGCTGTGAGGTAAGATCCGCATCTTGTGCACTTTCTCACTACTGGGCAAAGAAACTGAACTGCTCAAGTTGTCCCACCTGGTTCACCTCATAAGCAGAATACTCTCCTGTAAAAATGAAGTTGAACAGCTGATACTTTCACTTCTCCCTCTAGGTTCAAAAAACAAATAAAAAAAACCAAAAAGACCCAACACAAACTCAAAACAATACCACAAAGCCCTAACAATTTAAAGTGTAAATTACTTTATTAATATATTAGAAAGCAAAGTGGTTGCAACCATTTTGTTTAGAATTGACTTCTTTTAAAAATCCTGATGGCTTTAACACTGCATTTACCGTCAAAAATACACTAGACTTATTTATCTTGTTCCAATAAAATCTAAATAGTGCAACCCATTATTCATCTTTCCATATTATAAACTGTTGTGTACATGAAGTGGATAATACTATTAACACTAATGTTTCTGTAGGCTATTCATAAAATAAATGGTGGACAAAGTAATTCCATCTATTACACATGGAGCTTAATAACAGCTCTAAATGAGAAAATTGCAATAGACATATTGAGTAATAATCAGAACTAAACCGACAACTGTAACAATATATCCATTGTGTAAATGTTCTGATTATAGAAACAGAATAATCTGTAATTTTTCATCACTGATCAACATTGGTAGCCAGCCAGAATTCAGATTACGCTTTATCCAGTTACTGTCTAAAATGCAGCTGCAAAATCTACTGATTTATTAATTTAATGAGATGGTTATATTAAATGTTTTCTGGTTTATGAGACAGAAATGTGTAGCATGACATCAAATTGCTATATCTGCATAAAAACTACAGTTAGCAAAACATACTATACCTTTCCACATATTTAACTACAAATGTGACATACAGAGTTTTTCCAGAATGTCATAAAGCTATACTGGCTTGTCAACAGAAGTCCTCCAAGCCTCCCTAACATTTACAAGCACCATGTGATCCCAGTTTAAAGCCTGCAAGACCAATTGCTCACGTCAGAAAAGAGACTGAGGTAATTTTCTAGTTTACCAGCTTTGGAGGTCTTTGTTAAAAATACTTTAATTACTTACAAAAGCTACACAAAAAGCCTACCACAAAACAGTAAATGACACACTGAAAACACAAGTGAATAAAGCTGCAAGGTTAGCCAAAAAGAAGTCTGGGTCATTTCTAAGAATGATCACGACAAAAGTTCTAATACTGGGGATGTGAAGCACTAAGTCATCTGATACAAAATTGCTGCAGTCAAAACACCAGGCATGATTTTCTGTAAACAACACTGATTTATGAACAGGAAAAGACTCAATGTGTCAGACACCAAGGATTATAATATAAAGGTTCCTTAGGAAAAATACCATCTATCTCGGATTTTCCGTCTCTTTACCAAGAGTCACACAAATTTGTCAGCTAGAGATTAAAGAGGTGTGGTCCAGCTTCATGTGTGGTACTGACCAGACGGGGAAGATGCTGCGACTGGCATAGAGCCCAAGGAGAAAGGAATCTATGGGGAGTTAGATAAAGGCAAACATATCTGACAGCAAGACAAGTGCTCGCTTCCAGACATCATCCAGGGGGATCCTTCATTCCCCTTTGCTTATATTGTCACTGCATATGCACAGGATGACTGCATATATTATGCATGGGAATTAATCATGTCACTGACACTGTCAAGAAGTTGCTGAGTTTTTATTATGCATGCAAAATTCTGCCATTTTGCGCACACATAAAATTTCAAATTCTCAAACACAGAATTCCAAAACTAAACTAGAGAGGAAACATCAGGCTCAGGGTCACAGGAGCAGAGAAGATTTAACAAAGAAAGCAGATTTTCTGCAAAGAAGTGAAGAGGTCCAAAAACACTCCCTCCTCTGACAGAGCAACTTCAGATTTTTTCAGCCAGGTAAGGGACTCAATGGCCAAAGCTGAGCAAGTGCTTATGCGCAAGTAGGTTGTGTGTTCTCTCTAACTATTTGTTTGGAAATTGAATTTAGTTAATTTTAACTATGTTAATGTTCCTTGTTTTAAAAACCTTCCATTTTTTTCCTCAGTGTCAATTAATTATTCTTGCTAGATACTTTTCATAAAACAAGAATTAGATGTCCAAGTGAAAAAAATAAGTGCCAATTTTGTCAAAGGCAACTCAAACAGTCCCTCCAGAACTAATATGAGCATGAAATATATCATTAACCACAACCTCCTTTTTCTAAAGTTCTGCACCAGTGTCACTTAAGGTAAGGTAAATGAAGAGAGAGGCAAAAGTGTTCTCCTTATCAGGCTGCTGAGTTTGCAAAAGACTTGTTCCATCCTGCTTCTCTTGTTGTGTCTTTTGAATGTATGCCTGGTCTTGCCCAGAGTAATACAAATTTTTCCCAAGACTAATACGTTGAGATCTGCCCCAGAGCTAGATAATCATGATTGGCAGGGCATCAGGGAGTACGGGTAAGTGCGTAGGCTGGTGGTCACCTCCTGTGTTTTGGAATTTCACCTCGAGCAAGTGCAAAATCCTGAAAAGCTGGTGAAACGTTTGGAAAGAGTCCGTTGTCAGCCTAAGGCACGGTAACTGCACCAGAGAGCCAACCTGCACCAGTATCAGTTGCTCCTGTATGGAAAAAGCAACATACAAGGAAAGTAGCTTGATTCACAGCGGATGAGAAGGAATCAAGGTCATCAGAGGAACAGCAGAAAGAGCCAAAAGGTGGTCAGTTTTTCTCTGTGGTCTTTGGAAGATGGCCAAGGATGGAATGAGTATGGAGAATGGATGGAATGAGTAGCAGGCTCTGGCAATGAGGGAAGTCTCTCTTGATCTGTCCAGGCTTGCACTTTAACTGTGAGGAACTAGCTGGAAGGCTGAGAACATCCAACAGAACATGCTGTATTCCCCACCTGTACGGTCCCATGCTTCAGCCATGAGGAATAGGTGCTTCCCTATCCAAGGCAGAGAATACAGGAGGTACACACTCAGGCGTACCCCACAGTTTTACTTACACGACCACAGGGAAGACATGAGGAAGTGGGACAGAAAACCCGCTTCTGCTCTTGGCTGCACAAGTACGTGAATTCTGTGGTAATGGGTTGGACTTGATGATCTTTGAGGTCTCTTCCAACCTTGGTGATACTGTGAATTACAAGGGAATTCTCTCCTAAAGAATGCAGCCCCAGCTTCCATGGGAAAACCACCCAGAGTGAACAAACTGAAGAGACTCCCAACACATCTTCACAAGACGCAAGTGATTCCAGTCAGAATTAGAGGGGTCCTGCCTCCAACCAGACAGAGAAGAGGAACAGCTGGGTTTATTGGACTGTATAGAACCAACAGCTTGGCCAGGTTGAACCCATGAGTAGAAAGTTTTAGTAGATAAAGATGCACAGTGTACTGTGATGTATGAGTATGAGGGGTGGAACCCATCTGTGCTTCTGGTCTGACAGGAGGATCCAACAGCAAATAGCCACAATTTGCTTTCACTTGAAAGGGTGGAAGAAGTCACTGAAATCAATTGCCCCACAGGTCGAACACAGCCCCCACCATATGGAGTGGTCATGGACTGATCCAGACTGTACTGGAACAGGGTGAAGCTCCAGAGTATCTACAACATCTGCAAACAAGCTTGTTTTTTAAGCTTGTTGCATCCTACTATCTGGATACACTAGTCGAGAGCTAAGCAAGACAAAGACATGCTCATGAGGGAAAGTTGCCAAGTACAGTTGTTTCTTCTGTTATGAATCATTCAAAATAAGAAAGTAGCTATGTAGAATAGGAAGGTAGTTACATTAAACAAGGATGTAGCATAGCAAAATAGGGTGCCTAACAGTGACCATGTTGAAGGTTTTTACCAGTGTGTGAAACAGCTCGTGAAGAGTTGCCTGTAACCAATCAGGGAATGCATAACATGCGACCAGGCAATCTATCCTGTATAAGCACATGCTGACTTTTGGCAATAAAGGGGCCATCTTGGATGTATGACATGGATATCAGTGGTCATCCCATCTCGTGTCAGCCACACCTACGGATCCCCGACATCACATGATTCCGCCACATCTGGTGATCCCTGACATCAGCTTTGTTTTAAAACGCTTCCACAAACTTTCAAGACATTTATTCTCTCATAGCGTCACCTCATTCATCTGAAAAGTATAACTTTTTTTTTTTTTTTTAATTAAAAAAATCACATTTTGGCCATTGACTTTACTGTAAAAAATTTTTTTTAAATGTTGACTTCTGATGCCAAACCAACTTCCTGCCCCCTAGAGTCTCTTTCTTATAAGGTCATTGTTTTTTTAACACTAGTCAGCAAATTAGCCCATTGAAGGGGACAGATTAAAAGTTCATAATTTATTTTTTAGCTTTCAAAAGTTACACTATATAAATGAAGCTTTACACACTTTAATTATTTTGACAAACAACTGAGTCTTTCCCAGACTTTAGCTGGCTAGGAGTAAACTGACACAGGCATAAGGCCCATAAAGTTCCCAATAAAGCACTAGTAGAAGACAGAATCATAGAATCAGTCAGGTTGGAAGACACCTCCAAGATCATCCAGTCCAACCTATCACCCAGCCCTATCCAATCAACTAGACCATGGCACTAAGTGCCTCATTCAGTTTTTTCTTGGACACTTCCAGGGACGGCGACTCTATCACCTCCCTGGGCAGCCCATTCCATTGGCAAATCACTCTCTCCATGAAGAGCTTCCTCCAAATATCCAGACAAGACCTCCCCTGGCACAACTTGAGACTGTGTCCCCTCATTCTGTTGCTGGTTGCCTGAGAGAAGAGACTGACTCTGTGAGGTCACCCCTGAGCCTCCTCTCTTCCAGGTAAACAACCCCAGCTCCCTCAGCCTCTCCTCACAGGGCTGTGCTCCAGGCCCCTCACCAGCTTCGTCACCCTTCTCTGGACACTTTCCAGTACCTCAACATTTCTCTTGAATTGAGGGGCCCAGAACCAGACCCAGTACGCAAGGTGTGGCCTGACCAGTGCTGAGTACAGGGGAAGAATAACCTCCCTTGTCTTACTGGCCACACTGTTCCTGATACAGGCCAGGACGCCAGTGGCTCTCTTGGCCACCTGGGCACACCGCTGGCTCATGTTCAGCTACTATCTACGAGCATCCCCAGGTCCCTTTCTGCCTGGCTGCTCTCCAGCCACTCTGTCCCCAGACTGTAGTGCTGCTTGGGGTTGTTGTAGCCTAAGTGTAAAACCCTGCACTTGGCTTTGTAAAATCATATCCAACTTGTCTGGGTCCCTCTGCAGGGCCCTCCTACCCTCCAACAGATCAATACCAGCTCCTAACATGATGTCATCCTCAAACTTACTGATACGCTCAATCCCCTCATCCAGATAATCAAAGATATTGAACAGGACTTGGCCCAGCACTGATTGCTGGGGGACACCATTAGTGACTGGCTGCCAACTGGATGTGGCACCATTCACCACCACCCTCTGGGCCCGGCCCTCCAGCCAGTTCTTGACCCATATCAGAGTAAATCTGTTCAAGCCACAAGCTGCCAGCTTTGCCAGGAGTCTGTTGTGGTAGACGATGTCAAAGGTTTTGCTGAAGTCCAGGTAGACTACATCTACAGCCTCCCCCGCATTCACCAGGAAGGTAACCTGATCATAAAAGGAAATCAGGTTACTGCACTTATCTTCTAAGAAGATGCTGTAAACAAATCTAACTTACAGGTTTGTTTCATATCTCAGAGAGAAATCTTTGAGTTTTCAAAACAAAGAAACATATTATGCAAGGAACTCACTCAAGAAGTTTCTGCTGCAATTCATCACTGTCCTGTAAAGTGGGAATTAATGTTGAAACACACCCAATTCTTAGATATTGATAGAACATATCAGAAATCTTTCCTTCATGCTTGAGTTTCTGATAAGCATGAAAAGCACCTTCATTTAATTTACAGAATGACACAGAAATATTACTAATAGCTTGAAGTACACTTAACAGTTTGAGATGTTCCAGTTCTACAGTTTAAATCAATTCTCAGTTATTTATGTATTTCATCACTCAGTTACAGTAGATGACTAACCGCAGCAACTGCAACATTGTTACAAAACTATAAATCCTTTGGAATACTACATAGAAGGGGTCTTCAACAGGACACTGATTATTTCCCAAACAAAAGAAATACTGCTACTCGTAATACCTAAGTGCAGAAACTAAGTCACACAGCACACAGGTGTACAGGAATTCCAAGACGTTACTCAAAAAACATCAGCTTTTTGTGTACCAAAAGGCCACAAATACAAAACAGGGCTAAATGCAGAACTTGAGCCCTGAGTGTCTGAACTAGTCAGAAAGAATCTCTTAATATGCATTACATGTCCTATGATATCAAGGGTTCACACAATACAGCATCCCTGCATTTCTTCACAACATTGTTTAGAAGCATAAGTCAGTTCTTTCTTTCTACTTCCAAGTTAAAATTTATCAGTTAAACACTCCATGGTAAAAAAGACCAGGATATTTCTGTTTATTTTCCTACATACTGACATTAAAGAAGGTGACAATATAATCAGCCCCAGGCAACTCTATCACCATCCACAGCAGACAGGTCATTTTCCTTTTTATCAAAGAGGAGACTAGGTCATCACATTTTAGTACATGTTGACAACACTGCTAGTAAAAGAAGATAAGAATTCACTGCCCTTAAGGTGTCTTAACCTCTATTTTACCTAATACAGATATTTCAAAGCTTATTTCAAAGCTATTGCATTAAACTCAGAAGAGAGACAGATTTGTACCCTGAAAGAATGCACTACAAAGGTCTCAACCTTTGTGACAAGCTGCTATTTGTATGGCAGAGAGTACAGGTGACAACAAAGTACCTTCCCTAAGGTATCTACTCCTCTTATTTTGTTTAATAGGCTTTATTGTTCTCCTATAACACCACAGAGGATCATGGACATTTAATCTTTAGGGCACGTATGCAGTATATGAACACTTCTGCAAGTTAAATTAGAAAATGCATGTACACATCCTGTCATCCTGAGAAGAGCTTCAGAAGTTTCTTAGTTTGATTAACACATTTTGCTTTCAGTCAGGATATTCTTAATTCAGAACATGAAACAAAATAATGACACTTAGCTGCTCATCTTTAATCAAGTGCTCAAGTATTTGACTCTAATGTCTGCAAAATGCACACTTAATAGCAATGGGAAAACAGACCACTTTCTAATTGGTAATGCTTAAACATCTGCACACAACTACTTACTTTTTATTGCATTTTATGCCAAGAAACTTTCTCCATATGCTTTTAAAATTAGTGATAAGTTAAAAAACTGGAGAGCAAGAGTAAGAACACCAATGCAAACTGCTTTTTTACTACACATTTTAATTCACAAAAGAACTTTTTACTTGGAAAAATACAAAGCCATGAACACACTTGCAATAAATTGCATAATGATGCTCAGTTTCTTCTGCATTTAAGTGTAAAATGTTACTTTTTATAAAGGGCAAAAAACCAGCCTCTGTTTAGAGACAAACAGGTATTCCATATTTTAAGTAACAGATTTGTGCTTTTTTCCCCATGGAGCACAACTACAAGCGGTGTTATTAAGTCCCACTAGAAATTAAATCCTCATTTCCACACTAAGAGGAAGAGTAACGTCCTTCTAAAATGGAAAGTAACATTCCTTTATTCTGATAACGGTCTGGTCAATTTTATTTGTTTCAGATTTTTTTTTTCTCTCCAAACTGTGGAGGCCAAGAAAGTAGTTTTGAGTTCAGAGTTCATTTCAACAATCACAATGTCTTATTATTTATTTGTATACTTAAATGCATTTAAGATTGAATATTTTTATGCATACACTTTCAAAAGTCCATCTTCCTTCAACAAAATAATGTAGGTATGTATTACTCAAGACAACTGAGACAAATCAGAACTTAGTAACACCATCTCTGTGATCAGAAGTGTTCACAAGACAATGATTTTAACGAATGACCACATTATTTGCCAAAGAATTTTATACATTTATGACATGCACATATATGTATACAAACAGACATCTAAACACATGCATAACATACTCCATTTCAGGCTAGGCACAGATTAATGTGTTGGCAATAGCTGAAATCAGAGAGCTAGACTGTTATTAAGCAGCAACAGCATTTAAGGTTAAGAGCGAGAAGACTAAAGACTAAGAGATCTCTGTAACAAAACCTAATTTTTTTAGTTCAGATGCACTGAACTGAGGTCCTTGCAAATGACACTGCAAGGAGAAAAAACAAAATCCTGGTTTGGAAAATGCACAAAGAGGAAAAAAAATATTATGCAAATACTTGAAATATGTAAAAACACTTTTTGTTTCTAGGCAATCTAACCACTAACCACTCTCTACGATTTTATTGTTTTTACTAAATTAGCATGAAGATTTTTTGAAGCTATGGAAAAAAAGTTATACCAGTTACCAACAGAATACTATTTTTATGCTTTTCATAGAAGTCATTATGAACAATCCATAGTAGAATCTCCCTTTTTTTGATGTTGATATTTACATCTTGTGATGTCATTTTGATAAACCATTTCAATATAAAGGAACTAGGATATTTTGACTGAACAAAACAGACATGTTTGAAAGTCGATAAAATAAGCTGCAGTTACAGATCACTTTTGCCCAAGTTAATAGTGAATGTTACACTAGAGAAGAATATGACTATTCAAACATAATAAAATCCCAAGTATTTGCTAATCATGATAGTTTACTTAAGTGACTTACCTACACAACAAGCTTACATTCCTAATTAACCCAGGGGTACAATTCCCATTCGTTAAATTAAGCATGACGTTAAGCCATAAGAGTCCTCATCATTCATTATCAGAAGATAATGCTAAATAGCTCCAACATCAAGCATTTAGTACTTAGTGACTTTCAGCCTTACTGACTCTTCATATTGAATTTTGATGCTCTTTTATGCACTGTATTCTTTTCTTGAGAAAAATGACCAGTTTACATTGCCTTAAGTTTCTTGCTTTTTCAATGATAAATTCTAACCTCCTCAAATCTTTCAAGAAAGAAAAAAGTACCTGAAATAAACAACAGTTCAGTCACTTTAAGTTCACACAACTGCTTTACAAATCACACGGGCTGACCTCCTTCTACAATATTACATTACAGCAAGATCCAAAATAACATTCCAGTTTGACAGCTAACCTCAGGCACCACTGGTCTAGTGTCTCGCTGCTTACACTGCCGGCTGAAAAGCTGATAGGATATGCAAGACAAGCTGAGAGTTTAACTGGCAGAGCTGTTCAAATCTAAATTGTGCTATTTGAGACTTAGACCACAGGAGACAACAGTTCAGTTTTTACCATGGCAGCAGATTCAACCTCTTGGCCCTGTGAAAGTCATATGAATACATTTAGCACACACAAAAAAAATACCTCCCTATATTATGACCAAAGACTTATTCAACATATATTTTTTATGCACATTTGATCATTCTGTTGACAGTCTTGGAAGTTAACTAATATGGACTGCTGCACATAGGTTTCAAACCTTGATGGAACCCAAAGGCAGGCTACTCTTGACAGTCAAATAATGACAAGCACGTTGCAGGCCAATGCCCGTCATTCATGAACATCTTGGCCTGCTCCAACCGTTGCGCAGCAACTAAGTGGACGGTCAAAGGTTAAGTTCGAAGACGACAGCAATGAAGGGCAACTGTCATGCACCACTGAATATTGTGAGGCAGCAAGGAGTGGTTGTCTTCTGAAGAACATGCAAAATGTTCTCATTCTGTCCAGGCAGACACACATTTGAAGGTCCTAAATGAGACCACTGCCAATTCACAAAGAGTCGAACTGACAGTATGCCATTCAAACTGTCTCTCTCAAATTTGACTTTTTTTTCCATTTCTTATTTCAAATCACAAATGCATGCAAAGTATAACGTTAAACACAACTCCCAGCAGCTGTTCTAAGCAAGTCAGATGTAGCAGGGCAGGAAGTATGAGGGGAAAGACATGCAAACTTCCCCCCGCCTTAATATTTAAGAAAGTTCAAGTATTTCACAAGAAATTATTTTATTGAAATGCCATGCATTTGTTTCTAAGATTACACCTGTTGTAGCCCTTTTTCTAAGTACTCAGGTTTCTTCCAGAATTAAAAAGCAGAGACTAATATCTTACAATTAGGGCTAATAAAAACCAACTGAAATTTAAATTCTGTATTTGTGTATTAATACTGCAATAAAAGCATACATTTCAAAGCATGCAAAAAAACTAAAACAAAACAAAAAAAACAACTTTACATCAGGCTAAATAGCCTAAACATTTCTGTTATAAATGGTACAATAACAGTACTTTCTATTTGTTTAAAAGCACTATTCTGTGTGGATTCATGGTTTGAACAGCATGATTAACAATGAAATTGTATTATTTTGCATAAAACATATACATCTTACTTTTAACCTATTGCCAGTAGAGATGTGGGGTTTTTTTGCTTACACACTTAAATTATATTATCATATTCACATTTGCCTCTATTAACATATAAAATACTTGAGGAAAAATGGAAATACTTTTTTATATTGGATAAACAGAGATGCCACTCATCTTTCATATGAATGAATGCCTGACACAAAATTTCATCAAGCTGACAAAGGATCACATGGGTTAACTCTTCATGCCCTTTTCATGAACAGTCCACTTCTCCTGCATTTACAGGGCCAAATATTGCCCTTTAACAAAACATATGAACATGCAAAGTGCTTGTTTCTTTTTGCTGGGTCACTGATATCATCCCACATGTGACATTACTGCTTTGTACCAATTTCTGTCAGCATAACAACACATTACAGGCCCTATTCACAAACTGCGCTCCGCAAACTAAAGAGAAAATGAATTATCATTATTTATGAGGAATAAGTTTGGATCATGAAGCATAAAACCATTTGTCTGTGACATACACAGAGACACACACAACACAAACTCTTTAAAGGCAGGGACTACATTCATACGCCCTATCACACAAATCATACTATTAACATGTTTGAAATCATAACCACCAACACACTGTCCCGGTCACAACGAATGCTTTCAGGAAGCCAGAAGCATAAAGTCATAACTCAGCTTATTCTGGACTGCACAACATATTTCAAAGCTTTTCTACATAGGTGAGAGGGTCCTATCTGTAGCATAAATTTGATGTTTGGGGAAAGCTCATTCTCTATGTTTAATGTGTATCTAGGGCTAAGCTATAGCAGTCACTTTATTACCCAATGACCCCTCCCCAGGCAGTAAGCAGCAATCACGTAAAGGAGAGGAGGCTCACGGGTTGAAATGAAAATAGATTTAATGAAACAACAAAACTAATCTTAGTAGTAATGATGGTACAAAGTATACAAACTATACACAGCCCTATGAATGTACAGTGGTCACCATAAACAGGAAGACAGTCTTCAGAATCGGAATAGTAATCAAGACCCCTCTAGGGATGGGAAGAAGCATGTGGATAAAGAAGACAAGGAGCACCAGTCCTTAGCAAACTTCCCACTTCCTAACAAGCATGCCATTTATCATCTGGGATACACCTGCAGCCAGCTCAGGGCAGCTGCCCTGACTGACTCCGAGCAGCTAATTGGCCTAGAATTCTGCCCCAGCAAAACCAGGACAGTTTGACAAATGCTTATATGAAACATGATTATAAATTTCTATCTACACTCTGATGCTAAGTAAGTTTTCCAACACAGAAAGATAGTCATTTCACTGTTGTTTATATGCACTGCTTTGGATGCAGAGGTCGAGTAACTTTCTCTTACCCATTTTCTTTGGATAAAGCAATTGGTTCTGTTTCACTCCGCAGTTAGATATACACATATGCACCACAGTGTGCTGCTCAGTATTTTACCATCTGCAGTTGTTTGCCATCAGGATTTAGATAACAGAATTATTTCCTTTAAGCATGAGGCCATCATTACCTGCTGCAGTGACATCAGCTACATCAGAAGTAGATATAGAAGAAAGTCACAAGACAAATAAAGCCAAATACAAATTGTTTCCAGATTTGCAAGCTGTTGCTTAATTGGCACAAATCTATTTGCTTTTACACAATCTTCAGCCAGTCCTTTCCCATACAGGTGGAGGTTTCAAGAGGACTACTGCTTTCAGAGAATCAGATTTTTAAAAGCTTCTTACCCAGCTCAAACACAGATTCAGTGTCAACAAGATTGGGATTCTTAAGTCTTTTAA
Source organism: Eubucco bourcierii (assembly GCA_013396675.1). Classification (NCBI taxonomy): domain Eukaryota; kingdom Metazoa; phylum Chordata; class Aves; order Piciformes; family Ramphastidae; genus Eubucco; species Eubucco bourcierii. Next base: position 142,374 of record VWZE01022658.1, read on the forward strand.
ATGCTTCTGAAAATCCTACCTATTGCAATTTAGACATTTAAAAAAAAAATAAATCTATTAAATACATATTTGAGCACAAATTTTGCCAGTTACACTGTTAGAAGTATATGTAATGTGTGTGATGCCAGAGAGCAGTAACAATAACATTTTCCAGACCCAAAGATTCTTAAACTACTTGTTTACTCTTTGGTGATGAAAATCTTCTCTGATCTTTACATCCTTCTTAGCTTCCCCTAAAAGCAGATACTGTTTAACATTTGTGATCTTTCAGTTGCAAGATTCAGCCATGAAATTTTTGTATGATAACAGAAGTGGGAGGTTTAAGTAAATTCTTTTGCCATTATAGACTGAAGGCTCTCCAGTGCCTTACAGGCAGAAGTTTCAGTCATTCTAGTATCTGTACAGAAACACGTGACTCAGACCCTAAATTTATTGTTATGGGATGTTTGATTTCAAAATAATTTTAAACCTTAGAATAAAATCAGCACTGTATTTTAATCAAGTACCTTTTCAAGTATGCACTGCATGAAGTACCAGTTGCCTGAGGGTTATGAAATAATACTAAAAACTTTATAATCACTCATTGATTTAGTTTTGAGCATAGTATATCATTTGAATCCAATGGGAACATAAAGAGCTATTTGTGAGGTCAACCACAGTACAGACAGAGGCTGACGTGATATCGATGGCAAGGTGGAAAGAAATTGCCAAATACAGCAGATCGATACCTCGTTTCACTGTTACAGCCTTCTAGAGACATAAAATATATATCTTTACAGCTACGAAAATAATAATAATGAAAGTGGGAGATAAATGCTTCCCTCAAGGTAAACTATTTGATTAGCTGAGGGTAAAGGTGACAATAGCAGTTACACTAAAGTAACTTTACAGTCTTAAATAAAAACGGTGAGATGAGCAGCAGATAAAAGAGCAAAATGAAACTGAACAAGTTCTAGGAGATAAAGATGTAATTCTACTAGAAAGTAGTGTAGCATGTGCACAGAGGCAAAAAAATGGCATCTAAGCAAGGCAGAGCAAAATGTCCTCCCACAGTAAGACTCCAGTAACTAAACCCAAAATATTTTAAAATTTCAACACTATCATTTTTGATCCAGAATATTTCAAAGACATGTTTAATACATCCCATACTTCAAATGCCAACAAATATTCACAGCCACCTTTTGCACTTCACTAGTGACCCTACAGTCACTATAGTTCTTTTTAGTCTCAGCTGAAAAGGATCACCTGATATTTTGGATGTTGTTGGTCATTAAAGCCTAATTAAATAATTTTAAATTTTGATGAATTCTTAAAAGCATGAGAGCAAATCCTGATTTAGGCCAAAGGTTGCATAAGTTGATCACCAATTCCACTGGGAACAGAAACTTTAGGCATTCACTTTGCCCTGCTTAGTTCTCACTAAGTTTGGTCTAATGAAAACTGAGTCCTATGTGTCATAAAAGGGAAAAGTGTCACAATTATGTATTGAGTGTTTTCAAAATTAAAGTATGCCCAGTACTGCCTCCAGCAGGAACATTCCATTGTGTGGAAAAAAAATGCCAGTTTCCCTCCGAAACTTTTAAGTTCAGAATCAGATGACAAGAGAGTCTGGGTGACCTACACCTGACACTACATAGCTTTCTGAACCTCTAATCAGTGGCTTTCTGAAACTATAATCACCTGCTAACATCTTTCAAAATATTTCTCTTCAGAAGGATGTTTATTCAAGCACTCCACATGAACTTTTTACAGAAGACGAAAGTTTTCCATAATGTATTTTCATTTTCTTTGCCTCTGTGTCACTGTTTGAGAACATACTCATGTTTAATCAGACAACAGTAAACTTCCAAAGTTCCTCTTATATTTTGTAGCATATCTTTCTGCTGAAGAATGGGAACTCCAAATCACTGTATCACACAAGATGCTCCAACACACACACATCCATTTAATTTGCTGTCTTGAAAATCACGAAGAGACCGTTCAATAAGGAAACTGCAATTAAGCAAATAGCATACAGTCTGTTCATACTCTTTATTAGAAAGGGGGAAAAACATACTTCAGTGTTTTGAGGCAGACAAGGAATCAAAATTCCTGCAAAGGTATTAGTAATGAAGTTCCTTTTACGAAATGCAAAGTGTCTCCAAATGATACAAACTGAATCAGTTCAATTAGAAAAAAAAAAGGGAAGGAAACAAGCAAAAAAAAAAAAATCAAATTACAACAAAAATATCCTGAAGTACTTGGAATATCACCACATTCTTAAAGTAAGACACCAATTCTGCACCTTGTCTCTCTTCCAGGACACCACTTGCCTCCCACACTATAAGCTGGCAAGACAGTAATGGCTGTCATATAGTGGGAACACATATTAATAAATATAATTAAAGGTCAGAGTTAATGGAACCATTTCATGCAGCCATGTCCTACAAGGTGTAAACATAACAGCTATTACACTAGTGGTATGCAACCAATCCAAAGTTTC
>VWZE01022658.1:144863-158087 GCA_013396675.1 Eubucco bourcierii
GGGGGGACGGGGGACGGGGGGGACGGACACAAGACAGATGAATGAAGAGAAGCATTCCTGAAAGAGCATATTCAGATATGGAATACGCACAGCTCCCATACACATATCACATTGTGGATTCACTAGGATCAAAGTAAACTAAAGACCCTTGGGAACCTGGCATTGCACCTCTACATTACTCTCATACACAACAGCCTGGCAGGCCACAATCAACCATAAGTGAATTAGTGTTTTCTGTATCCATGCTCATCACATTCTAGCTCCAAGATCTTACAAGATTCTAATATGCGAGCACAGATCTCTTATTTACAGCAAAACCAAGAGATTGAATGTAAAACAACATGTTTAATAAATCTGCAGAGCCTGAAGTGCCAATATAATTCAGAGCAGCAAGATAGACACGCACTTCTTAATTAAGTGGGTGATGTTCTAGTTAAAACAAAAAGACAACCTTGGGCCATACCGAAGATTAAGTACGCGCTCTTGCAAAGGATGCTCCTGCTATTATCACTATTAAGGCTTTAAATCACAAAAAATAAACCATCTAATAGTCTGTATTCAATAGTAAGTAGAAAGTCAGGACACAGACTGATTTGGATTAACACATTTTCAGTTATAACAAGTAATTTTACAGAGGATTAGTATCTTGATGGTCTGATCAATACTAGGCACTGCTGCTATTACAGATGAAGAGAACATTATCCCTCCAGTAATAAAGTGTGTATGTCTTGGTTCTCCTTCATTTGCTGAGTCCATTACTGTAATGGTTCCAGCAGTAGCAGCTGAGGCAATTTAAGCAGCAGGAGTGTGATTAATATAAAAGCAAGGAACATTTGCCACTCATTCTTTCTTGTATTTTATTCTGCATATGCAAGGCTTCTACCTGACCATTTCCAACATACAAATTATGTATTATTTGACTATCAACACTATTTCTTAATTATTGTCTCATTAATAACGGAAAGGGCCAATAATGTGATTACCACAAAAATTGCTACTGGTGTATTGGCTGCTGATTCTGCTAAAACCTGCACACCATCTACCTAAACAGAAATATGACATGACAAGAGCCTTATTTAACTGCATCTAAGCTGTTTCATTAACTTTCATTTTCCCAAATACAACTTCTAAAGGAATCTATTCAAGCTGTCAATTAGAAAATGCTGTATACTTTTATTTTAAGAGGAAGAACAATGACAGTAAACATATTAACATAATATTTGAACAAACTATAAGGCAGTGTTAAAGTTTATCTTTTATTGCATGATATGGGTGATATTCTTCAGCATTAGCCTGAAAATCATTCCCCTGTTCTTAAGTACTATGAGAACACTTGCCTATTTTTCCCTATGAATATGTTGAAACAATTTATTTTATCTCATAAATACACTTAGTTTTGAGACGGCAAAAACAAGGATGACGCTGGAAATACTTTCATTGAAATCTCATCCACACTGTATATTCCCTTTTACCCCTCACAAACAAAATTCATGCAAAGCTTCATTAAAGCTTTACATTTCCTTGTCACTTTGTCTACTAAGTCAGACAAATACAAAATTGCACCATATCTCTGGAAAAGCCTTTATGAATATTCAGATATGTGCATACTGTGCATTTATTATTTGTATAGCAATAACTTTATTGGATTGCGGTCCCAGCTGTGCTGGGAGCTGTACGAACAAAACAGCAGTGTCTGTGGGATACATTCTCTGTAGTCAGTTCTAGTTTCACAGTAATGAGAATTACCATAAACAGCTATATAAGGTAATTGTCAACTGATCTTAGCAGTCTGTTCCAAAGACCCACCAATGTAATTTTTGCAAATAAAAGAAAGTACTACTCCAGACTAGCCAAGTATCTTGTCTTTCACGTGGTAATGACACAGTCTTAATATGTAGAGTGGCAAGAGAAGCATATAGAGGCAATTACTAGAACTTGCCACCTGTCACATTGAAACTAACAAAAAAAAAAAAATCAAGCCTTGAGAACATTAAAAATTTTAAAATAACCTGTGACTAATAATCAAGATAATGAACATGCTAAAAGCAAAAGAGCTTCCTTCTCAAGTGCAACAAGCGAAAACACTTTAAGCAGACTACCAAATAGGAGGTTTATGTTTCATTTTAATATGCGGTACCTTTCTTTAACCAACAGGAAAAAAAAGGTTTACTGCAAGCTGACCAAAAGTGCAAAGAAAACAGAATCAAAGTAGCTATAAACTGTACTAATTAAAACTGAATTCTAAGTTAAACAAAACATAGCCCAAACGGACCATTTAATTAAAATGCATTTACTGCCAATGAGAAATACCTACTCCAACAGCTCTAGCTCTATGCGCAGAAGTAATATTTGCTATCAGGAGGACCACAGAAACTGGACAGCATACAACACCTCTGAAGATGTCTTTAGAAACTTCAGAACAATCACACTTTGCTGCCCATTTAAGACTCAGAATCATATTCAACAGGAGACTAGCATCCTGGACACGCTGTTTTTAGGACACCTGAGTAGCCCTGGGAAGAAACTCTGAAAAAAGTTGAGAAACAGAAGCCATAAGCTGAATTTGCATCCTTCTCCTCTTGGGTTTGGAACACCAAATACTAGCATAAACAATTTCATTTCTGCTATGCACTCAATTCAACTCCATCTAACAGAGTGATGCACTGCACTGCAGTCTACAGAATTTCCGCCACACATACTTGGGACAGAAACATTCTTCTTTAAGAGCATAAATCAAAACTTGCCATACACATAAAAATAGAGAGAACAGTTTATCACATATAAAAAATGTACTGCATAATTGCAAAGCAACAGCCAGTCCCAGGCTTCTGATAAATAGCATTTAGCCATACATGATTACAGCAAAACAAGAACTTTTATTCAGGATTTAATTCTCCAGAATATAGACAGTGCCAGGAGATACACAATCTAAACCAGCTCCTTTATCCAACCACTTCCATCTCATTAGTAGGCCTCATAAATCTTACTTTCCAGAAGAGGTTGGGTTAACCTTGCCAATATTTGGTTTGCTATGACATATTTTGATCAGGACCTAAATGGAAGCGTTGGTAGAACTACTGCAATAAACACACGGTTCCTTTGCTTCCAGTATTTCTTAGATGAACAACACAAGTAAACCATAGTTAAACTTACAGGCTGAAGAGTGAATTTACATAATGCCAGGAACCCAGAGAGTACATTTGTTATTCAATTGTATAAAATACCACCAGTATGAGGATGCTGCTGTCAAAATAAAGTATATGCTTCTCAAAGACTGGAATAGGCTCCTCAAGTAAGTTGCTGAATCCCCATCCCTGGAGGTGTTCAAAAGACACAGAGATGTGGTGTTGAGAGACATGGTTTAGCACCAGACTAATTTATTAGAGTTAAATAGCCGTTGGACTTGCTGATCTTAAAAGATCTTTTCCAAACAAAACTATTTTATGATTGTTCTATAACCCATCCTCTTCCCACTGTTGCCTTCCTCTTTGACATTCCAAGAAATCCTCCTTTCATTTCACTCAAAGCTAATCTCAAGCACTACCCAACTTACATCATCCTCCTAAGGTACCCTATAAACATCCACACCTTCAGATTCTCTATGAGGACCCCTTCTTAGTTTTCATCTTTCTCTGTATATAACACTTGTTATATACACCTTATGTCTATACCTACAGACATAACACTTGTTATGTCTATAGCTATAACATCTAAAAGTGTCTATAGAAGTATTCTTTTACTTCAGCTTCGTTTTTTAATACACACTGCTCCACTGATACCTCTTCAAGCGCCTTACTCTTCCTACACAATGCAGTTCCCTCATACTTCCTCACACATGTTCTTGAATTATCTTATCAATACCAATATTCTTCTAATGCAAATGGCTACCAAAAATGTTTGGGATACATTACAAAGCCAAAAGCCCTTGAATAGATAGCATAAACATACAGGAAGAAAAAAAAAAGTTTGGTTTGGGTTCCCTTCCACAACATAACTGCATTGGATTGGACGTAACAGCTTACACCTGCATGCATTTTTACAAATACAGGAAGGGTAGAACACAAAGGAAACTGAAATTACTGTCCTGCAGCAATGAGGGATAGCAGCAACACTAATTACATAATGACCAGGGTGTCCTTAAAGAGTTCTTAATAATATTACTACTGTGAACATGCTGGAAAGTTACTTTTCTAATGAACTAGTTGCAAACTTATGTCAGACCTTTTCCCTGCCCCTACTATTTAACTTTTAATGTTAAATAGTCAATTAAAAGCAATACCAAAACCAGAATCTTCTGTATACAAAGACAGGTAAAAAAAATATTACCATCTTGGAAAGCTTTTTTTCTAAATTTGTAATAGGGTTTTTTTTTTCATTAATACTTCTAAAATGAGCTCTAAGCTTTCAAACAAGTAACTTTCCCCTTCTCTGTACTATTTTGTAAATAAAACCAGCCGAAGTACAACAGCAATCAAGAGTTATAGTCAAACATTGTACAATGTAGTAAAAACCTGCCCTTCAAAGACACCTGAAGCAACAAAACATTCACCAACGCCCATTGCTTAAATAAACAGGCAAATGACAACTTCAATGCAAGCATGTAACAGGATTGCATGTAAACATATGATTAGAAGGCGTAAACTTAGAATGGCCTAAGAGACTTGAAAACGCTTATTTTGGTTAGGTTTGGTGTAGAGTAAGAGAACTTCCACATTTGAAAATGAAAGCACAGTAACATAACCCATCATCTCACTGAGTTTTTGACAAAGCCATACAAATTTACCTGTGCAATTTTTGTCACATAAAACAGATCTGCCCTTTAAAGTATTTTGCTCAGAAGGTAAAAATCTTTACTACTAGGTGCTACTGAAGCTGCATTAAATTCCACTCATTAAGGGAAGAGTGGAACCGAAAATTTCCTAGTTAGAGCAGCAGCCCGGCCCCAAGCCGCCAGACTGACTTCGGCCACGCCAGCTCTCGGGCACTGACCCCCCCCCCCCCACCGTGGGCTCCTTCCCTCAGGTACCGGGAACTACTGCACACCCAGAGCACGCTTAGCGAAGCAACTGCACAGCCGCGAGGAGGGGCTACAGGCCCGGGCCGTGCCTTGCATGGCGCCGGCGTCAAGTACAGCTGCCTCGGCCCTTGAAAGCCGCTGCGGAGGCTCGGTGAGGCTGCCACGGTCTCCTGTGGGCGCAGCGGCGGTCCCCCCAGGCAAGGCAGGAAGGCAGCGGCCGGCAGCCCCACGCTGGGTACCCACAGCGCGGAGCCCGGTTCTTGGGCTTCCCTTTCACAATAAACTTCGCGGCGCCCTCAGAGCCCTCGCAGCCCCAGCTCCCATTCCAGAATAGGTGCAGCCGGCGCCCGTCCGGAATCTCTCTGCCCTGTGCAGCCCCAAAAGCCGCGTAAGAAAGAAGGCTAGCCATAGGTACGCTTCTCAGGACTGAGGGGGAGCAGGAAGCAAAAAGAAGGTACCTTCAGTTCTTTCTCCTGCTCCCCTGTTCGCCTCTTCATGATGCCGCCTAGCCTGCAGGAACCGTCCTATCCCGCTACTCCGAGCAGCTCCCGCCAACAGCAACCGGACGCCGGCTCCAAGGTGACTACAGTTCCCGACACGCACCGCGGCACCAGTAAGAAAGCAACTATCGAGACACAGTTTTAGTCCGGCATATAACTGGGAGGCCGCGCCGAGGCCTACCCTTAACTACAGGTCCCGGCGAGCAGCGGGGCTAAGGGCCCCGGAAGTGGAAGTGTTTGTGTAGCAACGGAGACAGTTGCTAGTGGAGTGCTGAAAGGAGCCGTAATGGTGGCAGGGAGCTGTGAGTACAAGCGAAAGCTTTCCCTCCTCTGGGGCATGGTGGGGGTAGGGCAGCGGCCCTGGAGCTCCTCAGGGGGGCTGAGGTGCCGAAGCAGGGCTGTCCCAAGCCCTGGAAAATGGAACCCGAGGCCGTCGGGGTTGATGTTCTGCTGCTCAGACCTTTGAGGCTGCCTTGCTCGCAACTTAGACCCCCTGGGGAAGGCGGGCTACGATGCTTCATCCGATATTTTAAAAGTATCTCTGAAGCTCTCCTCAATTATGGTTTCTCTTATGTGTGTAAAAAGGCTGCCGGGCGCAGTCGGGAGTTGTATTCCTATGCCCGAGGGCGGGAGGAAATGGGAGACGTCGGCGTGCCTTCAGGAGACAAACGCGACCAGCCTTCCCCTCCCTGCCAACTCCAGTCGTGTCAGTTATTGTCAGAACTGATGGAGCTGAAGTAAAATTTGGAAAGCACTTAAAAAATATGTTAAAGACAAGACACGGCTGCTTTGATTTTTCTGTGTTGCATTAGGATTTACAGGTCTGAGATGTTTCTTTCCTCAGACTGCAGCAAAATGTTGTAATCTTGCTTCCTAGTATCTTCCATATATATATATATATATATATGTATGTATGTATGTATGTTTTTGTTTGGGTTTTGTTTTTCCTTGCTAAAACTCATGACAATGCAACAGATGATGTTTGAAAGAGTGTGTGTGTGTGTGTGTGTGTGTGTGTGTGTGTGTGTGCCTACCAAGTAACAAATGAGGTTATTTTAGATGACAAGCACAGTAGAGTGCAAACAGTTGTCTTTAATGAGTCAAAGGAGGAAGAATGTAAGCTGGAAATAGTTTGTGATAGGCTAAGATAAGGGGGTGGCCCGCCTCTCTTCTTCCTTTTTTTTTTTTTTTTTTTTTTCCCTCTTAGAGAAATTTCCCAGAAGNTTTCCCCCCTCTTCTTCTTCTCTTGCCTCGACCAACGAAGAGGGGTTAGATTTTGTGACAGAAGCATCATCAGTTACAGAATTCTGAATCGATGTTGAAACAAATGTTGTAATTTTTCAGATTTCACTAGAAACTGTTCCTGCTTGCCCCACTGGCTGAGAACTTTTGGAAATTTAAGTAATCCCTGCTTAGATTTGCCTACATTTGAATGATGTTGGGAGAACAGTATGCTTCTGTGAGTTATATAACAAATTGGACCTAAAGCATGAGCTTTGATACTTTAAGAATTCATGCTCATTACTCTCTGGTCTTGCATAACACTGCAAACTTGTATGCATTTTTTTGGCAGTAATTTCTTAGATAGATGTGTTGATAGCATCACTTTTGCTAGTGCAGTGTATAAGAAACTAAGTTTCTTCAACTTCTTTAACTATACGTAATTTTTTTGTGTAGACCAAAGCTGAAATTCTTACAGGTTAATCTCAGAAACATGGCACATTTTCCCCTCTTTGTATGTGAACTTCTTTTTTTTTTCTTCATTTTTAGGAAAAAGAAGTGACTCTGGGGTCACCTTTCTTGGAAATTAAAACAATTTTAAATTGTTGAGGTCCAGCATGATGTGTGGATCTGTCTGGATGCAAATATAAATTTATGTATCTTGATTTATTATGTTTTATTTTAGGAAATGCTGGTCTCTTAAGCACAGTCACTTTTGTAGCAGTGTTGCTCTGTCAAATTTAATCACTTTGGAAATGCTTTTCAAAGTAGTGATATGGAACTGTATGGACAAATCTTGTGATTCTATAAATAAAGCTCAAACTCTTGACTACAGGGAAAGTCATTTTGTTTCAGTGTTTGTAATTGACACTGATGTAATACTTGAAGAGTAACTGTAATGTATGTAACACATGATTTGCTGTTTGAAGTGTCTTCTCTCAGAAAAGATGTTTAAATAATGGTTGCTAGTGATATTGAAGACATAGATGGCTCTTATGTTACTAATGGGGGAAATAAATTGCCAAGCCTTGTTCTAAATCTGTGATGGCATTTTTCCTCGCTTAACCCATGAGGCAGGTTAATAAATTTTTTTTCATAAAAGCAGTTAATTTGTTTTATTATTTCATGTCCTTTGCTCTGCTCAGGACAGAAAACAAAACTGAATATTTAATTTCTGTCATTTTGTAATGAAAATAAAGCAACTAATTCTTAATTTTCATCTTTCTAAGTTTTGGGGATTTCAGGTTTGCAGCAGCTGTTTTGTCACTTGTCTTAAAATCATGTCATATTGCCAGTAAAAACTGGAATTTCAGTACAGTTCTGTTATGTTAATTTGCTTACAACTTAAATATTTCTCTGGTTTTGGTACAACCAGTAGTGGATTGCTGTTGACAAAGGCTTACTTGTTTGTGTGAGGGACAAGCATGTGCGGTTTTGTCTTTGTTTTTTAAACAAATTATTTTCTTTTAGGCTGAAAATAGCAGGTAGATACCCATAGCAAGTGACAAATAGTGAAAGACTGTGCTGATAAAATACTTGTTTAGCTCTTGACCTTTGAGAAATTTGCCAAGAAAACACTGTAATTTTTAATTTATGAAGACATGTACACTCTAGAAAGATGTATCATAGCATCTTCTCCTAGCTACCATCATAACCAAATTTGGATTGATCATACAGAAGTAAAGGTTTCTGTTTCAATTTAACAAAGCTCAGAACAATTTTGAGAGATTTGTGTGAACAACACAAAAAGAGCTTAGAACACTGAGGAGCTGTTATGGAGGGGTAATTAATTGATGCGAGATAGGATTTTTCAAAGATTAATATTGTTTATTAATATTTAGAACTCTCGCCACCCTGACCACTAATTTTAATAATAATTGGTTCTTTGCACAGCCATGGTAACTTTATACAGATAATAATGCTTGATCTAGAAATAACTAGCAAATATATATATAATTAATTGAACTTAATTGAACTGGAACAGAAGGTTCCTGCAGTCAATATACTGCTTGCAGTCAGTATACCGCTTGTCCACTAGATGGACTCAAGGAGCTCCTTTCTCCTTATGGCAGAAGGCAATGGTGAATTACAAGAGGCTTTAAGTATTTACTCACAAATATTAATCTCCCAACTTGCAGGGCTAGCTACAGCTTCAGACAGTATCCAAATGCTTTCAGGGAATTCTGTTACTGTCTTGACAGCTACTGAGACTTCTGATTCTTCCCAGGAGGCTGGGAGTCTAGCATAGTCTCTGACCTGGTTCCTCTTGACTCGTATCTCCAGGATTTCCCGTCTTGGGAGGAGACTTCCAGGTGTAGGCAGGATGTCTTGCAATGTGCATTCTTGGCATGGATGTCATGCTGGCTATGCAGACCTATCGTGTGGACGCGTTTAGAGCCTGTTCCTGGTAAACTCGAGGCAGTGGAATTTCCAGGCAGTTCAGGATACGTTAGGGCAGCAGGCAGTAACAAGCAAGCACAAATACAATGGCAGAGCACATTGTTACCTGCTCATCTCCTTTTTATCAATACAACCCAAGACTAATAGGCCTTTGGACACAGAATAGCCAATCAGCATGGCAGTTAGCCAAGCTTGACCATATTAGTGAAACCATAGGATTGCTTTACCCTTTTTAGGGCAGAACACAGGCCTTGCACCAGGCAGGCACAAGCTAACCGTGTGTATCTTGTTTACCACAAGATGCAAAACATGTCTGGGCAAGGTTCTTTGTCTTCTGTCCCGTGATTGCTTCTCCCCGAAACAGAAAGAAGGAGAGCAGAAAAACATGTCTGAGGAAGCCAGGACATGTATAAGCCTATTTTGGCCTGTTTAGGCCTACCACAACAGGAACTGGATTCCAGTTGATACCTATCTGTCATTAGGTTACAGTGGCTGCATGTCCTGGGCCTCAGTATCACAAAGTGTTATTCTTTGATTCTGTGACTGACAACGTCAAAACTGCAACCTAATTGCTAATGTACAAGTCAAGATGAGTTCGAGCATTTCAACAGTCATGACAAGGAAACATTTGTAACAAACAAAAGGAAGGTATGTTCAGGTTGTTATAAACAGTAAAAGTTGGAAATAATGTCCCAAATTTTAGTGACAAAAAATCAAAAGACTGAAACCAAGATTGACTTTTTGTGGACTAAACTTCCATTAATCCTTCTTGAACAAGCCATAAGGAGACTTGCTTATGGTAGAAGACTTTACTAATAGAAGAAAGATACATCTTTAGCAGCAATTTTGATTAGCAGTTTTGATTGGGTTCTTCGGGTATAATCTGTGGATTATACTGTCTAACTTCTGTACTGTGGATGCAAGTCGTTAGTAACATCATTGCTAATTTCTCAGTGTTTTTCTAGATGCTTTTGGATTCACTAAGGATTTGCACCACCTTAAAAGTACAACAATGTGGGGGTAAAATGACTGTCCAAACAACTCCATCGGTTTGTGGTTTTGGTTTTTATTATTTTCATGCTCTCTCAGCTTTATGTGACTCTGCTGGTCAACATCTAATTTTCTGCACAGGAAGAGAAGAAACTGCAATTGTTAACAAGTATCTTCATATATTACACTGAAATAAATGTAGTGCTTTCTCACATTAATGCTTTCCTAATATCACTTTATCATGTAGCTAAGCTTTCTGTTGCCTCAAGAAATAAATGTGTTCAGATTTATGAGAATCATTCATAGGAGAGTTTCTATTTCAGAAAGTAATTTCTCTTATGACAATGGTTGAAAGAAAACTAAGAGAATGGTAGGCATCACTGAAATGACTTCATAACCTCCAGCACCTCTAAAAGAGTCCCATTCAAAGTGTGGAAGATGGCATTACTCATCTACCAGTTGATGCCTTGAGCTTTGACCTGTCCTAAAATGATCAAACAAACAATAATAAAAACAAGCAATAAAAACCACATAGGTCTTTCTCCTATGTGTGCTTCAAAATATGGTCTTAGCCCAAAGATCACTGAAAAACCAAAACAACTTAAAGTGAGTTCTACATACATTGAATAAAACTGGAGCAATTGTATAATAAATAAACCATCTTCTGAGCACAGGTTAGAACATTAATTGTCTTTTGAGCAACAGAATCAAGATAGAAGCATTTACAGTAGTGTGTGCAACTCTGACATTTCAGTGAATCTGTCATTGCTTTTTTACAGATTCACAGAATACCAAATTGGAAGGGACCTCAAGGATCATCTAGTCCAAACTTTCAGGATGAGAATAAACTTTAAATGAGGTTGTCCAACAACCTGTCAACCTGGGCCTCAAAACTGTCTAAGGTGGGGGAATCTACCACCTGCCTTGGGAGTTTATTCCAATGTACAATAGTTTGAATGGTGACAAATTTTTTTCTGGCATCCAGCCCAAATCTCCCCGGTTGCAACTTTCATCCGTTACCCCTTGTCTTTACCATATGACTCTTGTCCTTCATTTTATAATATTTTGTAGTTCATTCTAGTCTCACAACTTAAGCTACAGGCAGAGAAGAATTTCATTTGAATTTTATTGTCTGTAGGTAAGCTATGTCTGTTCCATCCGACGAAACTGTGGGGGACCTGCCTGTGAGAGATGTAGGTCTAACTCTAGCTGGAACTGGTGGAATACAAGGTTTGTACCAGCTGCTATTTATTACAGTTACAGGCTTTGATCAGTGTCTTCTTTAGTTTTATTTCTAAAAATGTTTTTGACGTTCCCATTCACAAAATTAAGTTCAGATACCATTCAAAATCTGGGTTCAATTCTGGAAGATACTGTGACCCATTCTACATTGCTTGTTATAGCAGGGAAGTTGCTGTGGTGTTCTAAAAGCTGAGTTCTTCATTTCAGAAGATAAAAGGACTTCTGTTGAATTGAGAGCAAGGCCAGACCCATTTATAACAAACTGGGAACCAGAAGTAGCATGCAATTTTGATATGTCATTCACTTGCTATTAGAATGGAGCTACTGGCCCTAGATTTGTGTCTGAGTAAATTTACAGAATCTCAAATTAATATTTTCAAACTTGGAGAGACTAAGTTAACTATGAAACAGATTAGAAAGCTTCTCTATGGTAATGATCGTCTTACTTGTTAAAGTAGTATGTTGGACAGTACCTCATTACTTGCTAAACGTTTCCCTTTGTCTTGTCTAGTAGATAATCAGTTTGTTGTATCATTTAATTACTTTTTAACCTCTAAGAGGGAGGGGAAAAGGAGTGATTAGTATGGTGAGACTCTGTGATCTTAGAGATCTCTTCCAATGGAAACAATTCAATGATTCTAACAGCTCAGTAAATTTAAAAAAAATACTCCACAGAATCATACAAGTGCAAAATCTAAAATCACTTGAAAAGTTTCAGTTTTCCTTATTTCAGAGATTAGATGTAGAATGTATTGAAGGTAATTTAAAGTTGTGTTGCTTTGGGTAGAATCATCAACGACACAGAATGCAAAAGCTCGACAAGCTGTGTCACGAATCAGTCGAGAGGAACTGGAAGACAAGTTTCTTCGTTTACATGATGAGAACCGCTTACTCAAACAGCATGCAAATAAACAGGAGGACAAAATTAAAAGGTATGACATTTAATAGCTTTTTATTAGCTCACAAAATAAATTTTCCCTTTAAAGCATTATTGACAAAAATGCCAATTTCTCTTACAGCAGTAGCAAAAAGTCATTCATTGGAATTATTTTGTTCTATTTGTTTCTGGTTGTCTTTGTACTGTGTGGAATATATTTTACCTCTCCATATAGAGAGTTACACTGCTATCTGCCACTTCATAGTTGGTACCCCCATAGCTATGCAAAGTACAAATATAGCAGTCTAATTATTAATCAGAATTTTCATCCTAGAATCAAAAAGACTTATAAATATTCTACTTACATCTTTATAATTGTGTTCATCTCTCCTTTATCCCACGTAATAGATAACTACATTGAAGAATCACAGAATGCATTAGATTGGAAGGGGCTTTTAAAGTTATCTAGTCCAACCCTCTTGCAGTAAGTAGAGACATTCTCAACTAGATCAGGCAGCTCACAGCCCACCAAGCCTGACTTTAAATATTTCCATCACCTCCCTGGGCAACCTGTTGCAGTGTTCCACCACTCTCACAGTAAAGGACTTCCTAATATCTAATCTCAATCTACCTTCCTCTAGTTTAAAACCATTGCCCCTTTTATTGCTACATGCCTTTATAAACAGTTTCTCCCCAGCTTTTTGTAGGCCCCCTTCTGGTATTGGAAGGCTGTGCTGGTTTGAGGCTGATTAGAATATTTTAATAGAGAAAATTACACTATAGGCTGTGAAAAGAAAACATCATGATGTCTACTTCACTCATACGCTTGCTAAAAAAATTGTTTGGGAACAATAACCAAAACATTAGATAAGTCAGTCTCTGTCTGTCTCTTGCTGGGAGAGCAGCTCAGGCAGTCTAGCAGCATCTGGCTCTGGCTCCTCTGACGATTAATTTTCACTAACCACTTTTCTTCTAAC
>VWZE01022659.1:0-78821 GCA_013396675.1 Eubucco bourcierii
GTGGGGGGTGGGGGAACTCCCAAACCTTCACAGCTGCTCTTGATGCAGCGCAAGACTCGGTTGCCTGTCTGGGCTGCATGCACACACTGCAGGCTCATGTTGAGCTTTTCATCAACCCAGACCCCAAGGTCCTTTTCCTCAGGGCTGCTCTCCAGCCGTTCGTCACCCAGCCTGGATTTGTGCTTGGGATTGTTACTTACAACCCTGACAGTTCTCTGATTCTATGATCCAGATTAACCTCAGGATAGGTAGCAAAGCACAGTTTTGTCCACACTTAATCAGAGCAGACATTTGGAGAGAAACATTTATGGTCTGATGTAGGGGTATTGGGCTGTGACACAAGAGGAAGATGCTCACCAAAGGTGTATGAGACAGGACTTAGAAGTTGCACATCTGTCGGGTGGTGGTAATGGGTTTTGTCTGTTGGCGATGTTTGTGTCTCAGTAAATTGTGCTACTGAATATGTTTCATTTCTCTCTGAAAAGAAGTGTGGTATTTGCAGAGTATCTTTTGGTGTCTCTTAAAAGCCATGGTGGATAGCTTGAGGAATTTGAGTTTAAATATCCAGCTTAAGATGCAGAAAACAGGCAACTATTTAATTGGTGCTTGCGATTCATTCTGGGGACAAATGAGATGCTTACTCCAGCTGAGCTGGAAGTGATGAGCAGCAGCAAAAAAAAAAAAAAAAAAAAATTCTCTTCTTTGAAGCCTGTTGTCTCATGCCAGGTTTGAAGTATCCATCTTGTAATGATAGTTCTTGCTTTGAAATGCAACAAAGTCCATGAACGCTAGTTGAGATTCTTGACAGAGAAAGGCAAAAAGATTGACACAGAAAGAAACAAAAAGATTGACGTTTGGGAGGTTGTGGGTCTTTGCAAGCCAGAAAATCCAAGCCAAAATCACTGCTCAACTGAAGTATCCTTGGAAAAGCTGGTAATGTTTGCAGCAGCAGCAGCAGCACTGGAAAAAGGAGGCTTTGACAGCGCTTTTGCAGTTACTGAAAAACTCCAAAGATTGCAACAGAAAAGTCCCTTGTGCTTTTTGGAACCGTTATGCCAACCTCCTGTGTAATTCTGCCATATGGATTCTCTTAGCTTTCCCAAAAAGAGAGGGGGAAGAAAATATTTCATTTTTTTGTTTTCCCCCAGCACAGATCATCACTGCAAAGACATTTTTTTTTTTCTTTTTAAGTGACTGGTCTGTAAAAATGAAGAATGTGCAATTTACAGCTGGATAAATCAGCAGTCTCATCGACACACCTAAACTCCCTTACACTGAAATGGAGTTGGGAATTAAAGTGAATCAGAGCAGCATCTTTGAGTCTGCAAAGTATAAATTACTGTTGCAGGATTAACTCTTTATTTTAAGCAAATTAAGTTAACAATGGCTTATTGTCTTCTCTTAGTGCTGCTGAGCCTCTTAAGAGCTTTCATTTCTGCAGAACCTAAATGTTTAGTTTTATTAAAGAGCCTTTGGATTGTCTGTTCTATCAGGAGGGATATTAGTTTCTGTAATGTTTTGCCAATTGTTTCCTTACGTATTTATCCAAGTCACACATTTTAATTTCTGAACATCCTTTATCTGTTGCTGAGTTTTACTGAAGCTCGGAGGATACAAAGATTTAGCCTTTTGTAACGAAGAAAAATATATGTAATTTCTTTCAAAGGAAATAAAGAAGTACCAGAAGGGAGTTTTCTCAGAGAATCAGCATGTGGAAGTAAAGCTTTTTGCAGTCTTTGTCCTCCAAACAAAACACTCCTGTGACTTGGTGCAAAGTGGGTCCCCTGGGGCTGCGATTATGTGCAGCTAAAGGAATTTTGCCTGACACCAGGTTGCTGGTTTTAATCCAGGCTGGGTCTGAGAGAGATCAAAATTCTTATACCCCTTCAGGCTGGGTCAGACAAATTGGTGAAATCATCTTAATTAGGTGATATAATGAGCAGCACAGGCTGTTGCAGCTGTAGGTCTGGAGAAGGTAGGTGCTGCTGTAGGAAGAGCATGGACCTGAGCACAGGTCATCATCCTGCAAGCAGAAGAGCCACAAATATTCTAAATTAATGGTTGGACTCAATGATCTCAACATTTTTTTGTTTCTGTGGTCATTTTCTCTCTCATTTATTTTTTTTCCCTCTTTCCACATAGAATCATAGAATCATAGAATGGTAGGGTTGGAAGGGACCTCAAGGATCATCTAGTTCCAACCCCCTACCATAGGCAGGGACACCTCCTACTAGTGCAGCTCACTCAAGGCCTCCTCCAACCTGGCCTTCAACACCTCCAGGGAGGAAACAGCCATGACCTCCCTGGGCAACCCGTTCCGGTGTCTCACCACCCTTACTGTGAAGAACTTCCTCCTAACATCCAGTCTAAATCTCCCCTCTGCCAGTTTAAACCCATTGCACCTTGTCCTGTCATCGCAGGACCTTGTAAATGATCCTTCCCCAAGGAAGGAGTCTCCAACTCCTTCACAGCTCTGCAAGCAAGAAGAGCTGCAGCTGGTGATCAGTACTACTGCACTGGATGCACTGAGCAAGGAATCTCTGCCACCTTTTTCTGCTCTTTGATGCTTCACTGTTACTCTATTTAAACTTGAATTCATAGAGTCCCAGATTGGCTTAGGTTGGAAGGGACCTCAGAAATCTAGTCCAACCCTCCCTGGGCAACCTTTTCAGAGTCTTCACCACTTATGTACTGAAGAACTTCTTCTTAAGATCTAGTCTAACCCTACTCTCCCTCAGCTTCAAAACATTCTCCCTTGTCCTGTCTCTAAGACCCTTATGATGAGTCCATCTGCAGCCTTCCTCTAGGATCCCTTCAGGTATTGGAAGGCAGCTCCCCACATAATCTTCTCTAGGCTGAACGACCTCAGTGGGTCCTCATAGCAGAGGTGCTCCAGCCCTTGGATCATCTTTGTGGCCCTCCTCTGGACACAGTATTCCAGGTGGGGGTCTCACAAAAGCAGAGTAAAGGTGCAGAATTCTCTCTCTTACCCTGCTGGCCACACTTCTCCTGATGCAGCCAAGTACATGGCTACCTCCTGGGCTGCATGAGGGCACTGCTGGCTCGTGGTGAGGTTCTCATCAATCAGCACCCCCAGGTCTTTTTCTTCAGGGCTACTCTCAACCTACTCTGCACCCAACCTGGATTTGTGCCCAGGGTTGGCCCAACCCAGATGCAGGATCTTGCATTGTGGCTTGTTGAACCTCATGCAGTCGTCAGTGACCCACTTCTCAAACCTGACAAGATCCTACTGCATGCTGTGACTGCCCTCAAGTGTGTCCTGCACACCAAACAGCTCAGTGTCATCAGCTGAGGGTGCACTCAATCCCCTGTCTCTGCCACTGACATAGATATTAAACAGCACTTCCTGTAAGCCTCCAGCAGCACCTGGGCAAGGGCTGCCCTGCATGCTGGAGAGCTTCCATGTGTAGTGGATTAGAAAGCGATGCACTGGCTGACCATGATCTAGTGACCTGCATTACAGAAATCAGCCATCTCACAGAAGGAGCTTTCATCTCAAGTGTATAATCAGCATGGCCTCAGATCAGGTGCCAAGTAGGAGATGTTACACCACTAAGTAAAAAATGCTTGATGGTGCTCTTGGTTGCTTGCGGTGTGGAATGAAAGCACCGCACCGGGTTCATAATGTTGAAGAACACCTTGATGGACATGTCTGTGTTGCTGCTGTGCTTTGAAGAGCCTCACACCAGGATTTCCTCACCTTTTTCTGTCTTTACAGTGCTGTGAGACCTCCCATCCCATTTCGCATCTGCCTCGGCACATACTTCTGACTGGCCTTTCTGAGGAGCGGCAGATGTGGCTGGAAAACATACAGAAGCCTCCCAAATCACAGAATCCCTCAGTCACAGATTTGCAGGACTTGAAAGGGACCTCTGAGGATCACTTGGTCCAACTGAGCAGGGTCACCCACACCAGGTTGTCCAGGATCGCAATGGCCAGGTTGAGCTTGGAATCTCTCCAGAGAAGACTTCACAGTTGCTCAGGGCAGCACCCTCACAGCAAACATGTTTTTCCTTACGTTCTTATGAAACCTGCTGGGTTCCAGTTTGTGCCTGTTGCCCTTTGTCCTGTCACTGAGCACCACTGACAGGACCCTAACCCTATCCTCTTGCACTCCATCCATTAACTCTTGAGCATTGAGAAGATCCTGTCTCAGGCCGCTCTTTTCCAGGCTCAACAGCCCCAGGTCTCTCAAGCTGAGATGCTCCAGGTCTCTCAGCATCTTTGTAGTTCTCCGTTGGACTCTCCCCAGTAGTTCCCTGTCTCTTTAAGTCCCACCAGCCCTCCCCGTTCAACAGCTTTTCCCCAGCACTTTGTTCAGCAGTGGAAGACAGACAGCACAGCTCAGTTTCCAGTGACATTGACATCCCATGCTGGACTGTGCTTGACTTCACCAAAGTTTTGTCTTCAGTGCTGGGAGAACTTAAAGGCAGTTGTGTTCTACAGAGGCAACAAAGATCGTGTTTCATAGAGCAGACACAGGAAACTCCTACAGAAAATCAGGCATTTAAAATTACACTAGAAAGACAGCCTCAGTCTTGGCTTAGCTTCATTTCTGTCAATGAGTCCATCACTAAGCCATACACGAAACAGGCATCCTTGGTCTTTATATCTTCCAGTGGTGTCATTAACAATTTTATCATTTGCCACGCTCTCCATTCAGTTTTTACTTGGTCATCAGTGAGCTACTCTAAGTTAAGCTTTGAAATAGTCCCTTTTCTATGTTTTGGATGTTTCTGGTTTCGTGTTCATCAGAGTCAGGAGCAGAAGTCAGCCCCATGTTTCTCTTACTTTTAGTAGCTGCTCTTCAGGTAGTCACGAGAAGCTCCCTTATGTTGTGACTTAGAGATGTGTTTGGAAAGACACGAGGGTGAGAATGTGTGTTCTCTGGCATGGTGGATGAGTGCTGCCCTTGCCATACTTTTAGGAGTTAGATGCAGACAGACATACATCTGCAGAGGGAGGGCAGAGAGATGAGACCCTGCTGCACACCAGCTGCTGGGGTGCTTTGGGATGCAGCGCAGAACCCAGCTCTGCTTTCTGCTCCACCCTTCCAACCTAAACTCCCCAAAGGAGCAGAGATCGTTTAACTTGGAAGAAGAATGAACCCTTTGTGTAAAAGCCATGATGCAGGTGGCTGCCCCAGTGACTTCTCAGTGGGGCCACACAATCAAGGCTTCTGATGGGCCAACTGAAATCATAGAATGCTGGAGTCATAGAACCACTTTGGTTGGAACGATCTCTAAGATCAAGTGCAACCATTAGTCTAACAACACCATGCCCTCAAGTGCCATTTCCACATGATTTTTTAACATCTCCAGAGATGGTGACTCCATCATCTCCCTGGGCAGCCTGTTCCGATGCCTGACCACTCCTGCAGCAAAGAAATTTTTCCTACCTAAACCTCCCTTGGCTGGGATGAGGCCTGCTAGTGTAGGCTGTTACATAGAAAGCATACCCGTGGCCTAGGAAGGGATAGTCCATAACCAGCCTTGTTAAAGATGTTAAAGAGGGAAAATGACAGAGGCTTGACCTCCACAGACACCTAACATGGGGGCTTTGTGCAGTTGCAGACACAATCAACCAGTGCCTCATTTGCACAGCAAATGGTTTTAATTCAGTGAGGTGAGAAGTGATTTCCAACTGATTGTGAAAATTCCCAGCAGCTACACAGCACTTAGGTGCTCCAAAGTCAAGTCGAGTGGATTAGTTCTCCTTTTCCCAGGCTGAACACAGATGTGCCAGAATTCCTACTACTCTGAAGCAAGGCAGGATGGGCAGATAAAAACCTTGAAGCTGATTTGCAGGCAGGTAAACCTGGGTGACTGTTATCTGTGGGTGACACTCAGGAGAACTGGAAGAAGAATGCCTTAGAAATGATTTTGACTTGTGTGATTGACACCATGGTGCAGGTGATTGCTGGAGCAAGGTGCAAACCTCACCTATGGGAATTAATGTGATTGCTTTTCCTTTTAAGTAGCAGCTAATGTGTGCATTTTGTATTTAATTAGGGCAGATGAAATATCATCTATAGAAAATTCTCTGCATTGAGAAGGTGAACGTTGGAAACAATGTCTTCATGACTCTGAAAGGAATGGGGAAGCCCATTAGCCTGTCTTTGTGACATTGTTAAGCCTTTTTCAGTTCCATTTCCTTGTGTAATAGCTGCTCTTTTTGAACACAGTGGTATTTTTCATCTAATTCTGATTCAAGGCATTTATGCATTCTACTTATAACACGAACCACTGCTCTTTCACCACAGGGTTCACACTGAGGATTAGACTGCTGTGTTTTGTCACTGCCGCTCTGCTTGAAGGTCATTTAGTTTAGGAAATGGAGAGGGCAGTTGCCAAAAGGTAATCTCCTCTCATTTTACCTGGCAGTTGGCTGTCAAGTACAAATCATGGCATTAGAAAACCACTGTTCCAGCCTGCCTGTCTTCAAGCTTCAAAAAAAAAAACAACAAAAAAAACCCAGATGTGGCTGAGACCTGCTGTTTCCCAGTCGATTTAAATCCCAGCTTTTCCAGCATGTTTGCTTTGCTACTGTGGTACTTGCAGAGCGGTTCTGATGGATTGCTCATGTCAAAACTCAGTGCCCAGCTCATAACTGCATCTCATGATGATGTTATTTATGATGTGTTGGGTCACATTATGTCCTAATAGTACTCATAATAATTGTGCTTGCTTTTGGGTTTTCTTTCTTGTAAATGGCAAACCCCTGATACTGGTTTGGAATGAAATTGTTTTCTTCAAAGTTGATTTCACTCAGATTGCTGGAATTCTGATTGAAACAACACCCAGTCACACACCCCTGCCCCAAACCATCAGCCCCTCAAAGCTGGTGTTTTATATTGTCACCAGGGCTTAGTTCCTCTTGTTAGAAAAAACAAACCAACCAACAAACAGCACTTTGAGGTTGCCTTAGTGTTCTTTATACAATAGGTTCTAACACCCCTCAACATTTTGCTTTTCTTGAAGCAAGATGGACAACGCAGCCTCATCCTCAGGGCATACAACCTACAATTGAAAGCATTCCAAGGCAAAACTGTCCCCAAAGGCCAGATCATTTCATTTTTGAGAAGGTAAAACAGAAGGGCAGGTGTGGGGACCTGCATCTGGGAGGAAAGAAGCCCCTGTACCAGTACAGGTGAGGGTTGACTTTCTAGGAAGCAGCTCTTTGAGTTCTAGTGGACAATACATTCTCCATGAGCCAGCAGTGTGATCTTGTGGCCAAGAAGGTCAGTGGTCTCCTGGGGTGCATCAAGGAGAGTGTGGCCAACAGGTCTGGGAGGTTCTCTTGCCCCTCTGTTCTGTGTTGTGTCCAGCTCTGGTCTCCCCAGTTCAAGAAGGACGGGGGACTACTGGAGAGCATCCAGTGAAGGACCACGATGCTGCTGATAGGATTGAAGCATCTCTCTAACAAGGAGAGGTTGAGACATCTACGAGTCTTTAGCCTGGAGAAAAGCAGCCTGAGAGGAGATCTTTTCAATGTTGATCAGTATCTAAAGTGTGGAGATCATAAGGATAAGCCTGGGCTCATTTCAGTGGTGCCCAGTGCTAGGACAAGGGAGAGCAGGTACAAACTGGAACCCAAGAGGTTTTGCTTGAATGGAGGGGAAAGATTCTTTAGTGTGAGGGTGATGGAGTCCTGAAGCAGGCTATCCAGAGAGGTTGTGGAATCTTCTTCTCTGGAGAGATTCTACACCCACCTGGACATCATGATCCTGAGCAAGTTGATCAAGCTGATCTAGGTGATCCTGCTTTAGCGTTGGACTGGATGATCCCCAGAGCTCCCTTCCGACTGCTACCATTCTGCAATTTCCATATTCGTTGTTTCTACTTCTTTCTTTCTGTTTAATAGCATCCAGACCACAAGCAGGGCTGTTGAATTCCAGAGTCTTATGTGTATTATAGAATCATAGAATCATAAAATGTCAGGGGCTGGAAAGGACCTCAAAAGATCATCTAGTCTAACCCTTCTGCCAGAGCAGGATCACCTATACCAGATCACACAGGAACGCACCCAGGCAGTTTTTGAATATCTCCAGAGAAGGTAACTCCACAACCCCCCTGGGCAACCTGTTCCAGTGTTCTGTCACCCTCACAGGGAAAAAATTCCACCTCATGTTTAAATGAAACTTCCTATGCCTCAGCTTCCACCTATTGCCCCTTGCCCTGTCACTGGGCATCACCAAGCAGAGCCTGGCTCCATTCTCCTGGCACTCGCCTTCACATATTTATAAACATTGCTGAGGTCACTTCTCAGTCTCCTCTTCTCCAAACCAAAGACTCTCAACTCCCTCAGTCTCTCCTCATAAGAGAGGTGTTCTATGCCCTTAATCATGTTTGTGGCTTTGCACTGGACTCTCTCAAGCAATTCCGTTGTCCCTCTTGAACTGGGGGGCCCAGAACTGGACACAGTACTCCAGATGCAGCCTCACCAGGGGCAGGAGAACCTCTCTCAACCTACTAACCACAGCCCTTCTAATACACCCCAGAATGGCATTAGCCCTCCTGACCATGAGAGTACATTACTGGCTCATGGTCAACCTTCTATCCACTAGGATCCCCCAATCCTTTTTTTCTTTGCTGCCTTAGTCCCCAGCCTATACTGATAGCTGGGGTTGTTCTTTCTCAGGTGCAAGCCTCTGCACTTGCCCTTGTTGAGTTTCATTCAGTTTCTCCCTGCCCAGCCTTCCAACCTGTCCAAGTCTCGCTGAATGGCAGCACAACCTTCTGGTGAGGCAGCCACTCCACCCGGTTTGGTGTCACATAGATTTGGTTTATAAGAATGCAGCAAAGGGAAGGAGACTGTGAACTCCTCTTCCAACAAACTACCCTGAAAACCATTGTGTAACCTGGGGTGACATCTGTATCACAAGACCCGCCACATGAAGTAGAATGGGATCAAACAGTCCCACTTTGCCATCAGGCATTTCCAAATGTCCTCTACACTGACTGTTTGGTTTGGGTTTTATTTTCTTTTTTAGTTTTCTTTTGTTGTTGTTGTTTTGATTTTGTTTTGCTTTGTTTTAACCTACTTTAAGAAAAGGTTGGGAGCACTAAACTGAATTCAGTGAAACAGGGCCAGCATATGGCCCTCTCTGTGTGATGTCTGCTTCCAGAGAGTGACATAAAAGCAACTCAGAAGGGAAGTGGCTTGCACCAGTTTCCTCGAATTTTTGTGGGGAGCACAGCAGGAAACTTAATTGGAAGGGACAAAAAAGGCATCTAGAAGCCTCTCTGTCCTGGGGACAGTGAGCACTGAAGGTGCAGAACTTCTTTTTGGGAAGCTGTTGGGAAGCAGGTAGAAATACTCATCCACTGAGGAGAATTTGGGTTTAACCAATAACCGGAGGCTTGGCTTTGTGTGGTTCATTACCCTTGGTTTTAACTGCAAAGGGACATGATGCTGCATCTCAAGGCTTTAAACTCTGACTTTAAACAGCTCCCTAGAGAGCAGGGCTAAGCAGAAGAGCTGGCTTTTGGCTTGCAAACAGAAACTATCCTCCTGCTGCTTAGCAGTTAAAAGTCATCATTAGGTTAGCAGTAAAACTCTATAGCCTACAATGTCTAGAGGTTTTATTGTTGCTTTCTAAAGAATCTGTTGAGTTGTTTTTCAGCTTTGTCATTTATTTTATAAAACTTTTTATTTATTTAGCTGTTACTATGATGGTTTAAAAGTCATCACTGTGGTGTTCCTATGTGGGTAACAGATCTGCACCTCCATGAAAAAGTGTTCAAACTGAGCATGGAGAGCTGCAACCCTGCTTTTGTATGGATGAAGGTTGGAGGACATGACTTCCTCATGTTCAAGGAGCCTGCCTATGAAGTGAAAAACTTAGCCTACTTAGGGATATTTGAAGGAAAACTGATTTATCACCAAGAAACGGGACATAATCATAGAATCCCAGTGTGGTAGGGGTTGGAAGTGACCTCTGAGGGTCACCTAGTCCAACCCCCCTGCTATAGAAAGCTCACCCACAGCAGGTTGCCCAAGATCACAATGTCCAGGTCAGTTTGGAATCTCTCCAGGAAAGGAGACTCCATCTCTGAGCAGTCTAGTCCAGGGCTCCAGAACCCTCACAGTAAATAAGCTGTTCCTTATGTTGAGTGAAAGACTTCTTTCTTTGCCAGACATCTGCATTTACTTTTCCAGGTGATTGTGGAGACCTTGGAAGACACAGCTTTATTACCATTTGATTTTGCTTGGTTTGTCAACACCCTCTGCTCCTGCTTTTCCCTGTAGAAGCTGAGTGTAGGAGTTTTTTGAATTTGGAAAAGAAATTCTACGTATCCCCTGACCCTCTGCCACCCTTCATCCTCGCATGTTTCAACTTCCAGAGAGTGCAGAGGGAGTGTTGATCTGCTCAAAGGTTGGAAGGCTCTGCAGAGGGACCTGGCCAGGTTGGATCAGTGAGGTAAGGTCAGTTGTATGAGGTTTAACAAGGTCAAGTGTTGGGCCCGCACTTGGGTCACAACAACCCTATGAATGCTCCAGGCTTGAGGCAAAATGGCTGCAAAGTGCCCAGCAGAGAAGGGGATGCTGGAGATGCTGGTTGACAGCTGTCTGAAGGTGAGCCGTTGTATATCTAGATGGCCAAGAAGGCTACCAGTATCCTGGCTTGGATCAGGAATAGCGTCACCAGCAGAACCAGGGCTGTACTGTGGTACGTACCATGGGTACTGGCTTCAGTTAGGGGCACTTGGGGACAAGAACAACGTTGAGGGGCTACAGCATGTCCAGAGAAGGACAACAAAGCTGGTGAAGGGTCTGGAGAACAGGTCTGGTGAGGAGCAGCTAAGGGACCTGGGGTTGTTTAGCCTGGAGAAGAGACCTCATTGATCTCTGCAACTACCTGAAAGGAGGCTGGACCCAGGTGGGGGGGTTGCTCTCTTGTCCCTAGTATCAAGTGATAGAATGAGAAAAAGTGGCCTGAAATTCTGCCAAGGGAGGATTAGGTTGGAGAGTAAGAAAAATTTCTTTCCTGCAAGAGTGGTCAGACAATAGAACAGGCTACCCAGGGAGGTGGTGGAGTCACCATCCTTGGAGGTGTTCAAGAAATGTGTGGCTATGGCACTTTGTGACATGGTTTAGTGGCCATGGTGGTGTTGGTTGATGGTTGAACTGGATGATCTTAGAGCTTTTCCCCACCTTAATGATTTTGTGATTCTGTGACTGCAAATGATTTGCTTTCCACAGCAACGTTTTCTAAAACCTGTATGTTCATCTCACTTAATGAAAATAAATATGGCTGAGAGACATGGTTTCTCACCCCATGTTTTCACTTAGGGGCTAAACAAAGGAGAAACCCTTGAGTGTTTAAGATGCCTTATGGGGTTTTGTTTCGTCCCTGGGTTGGGAAGCCTCTGATATTACCTTACCAGAGGTATGTCTAGGAATTATTAGGTTTATGAGCCAATACAGAACAAAATGACCTTGATGCACCTGGGTAGAAACAAACAAAATTTGTCTGGATGTCAAATATTTATTTATACTCATCAGGAAACTCTCTGCCTCTGTTTATCCAACTTATTTACCAAACTCAGATAGTTAGGAGCTGCCTCTGGAGGTTTGAGGCAGAAGAGAGACAAACCCTGATAACCACATGAGATAAAATTTTGATAAGCATTATTTTAATTGAATTTCCAACAAAAATGCACAAAGGCTTCTCTGAAACAGGGCTTTGACTTTGATTTAATTATTTTTTTTTTAGCCCTGATAAAATCAAAGGAATCTCTTAATAAAGAAATTCAAGCTCTAGCTGAAACCATTAATCACTCCCCTCAATCTTTCATAGCAAAAATCTTCCATTGGACACAAAGTGGCTTTGATAAAGTCACTAAAAAGTGATTACCAGGTTTTGTTTAATTCAGCTGAGTTGCTGCTCTTCACCAACAGCTTGCTGCAAGCGGTGCGCTCCTGGTTTAGCTTGAACTAAAGGATGCTTTTCGCCATCGCACAAATGAAATAACTCAAAGCCCTAAAGAAACTCAGCTTGTTGTTGTTTTATTTGACTTGAGCAGTTAACTGGAACGGACTTTAAGATGAATGCTGGGAAGGTTGGACAAGCCTCTCGTCCACTGTTAATCTGAGCTGAATGGTGGCACAAAGAATCCAAAAACTGGCAAAATGAGAGCTGGGATGCCAAAATAACACTGGCCCTTGAGCAGATCAGAAGAGCATTTCAGTAAGTGTTGCATTTACTACATGGTGTTGCCCTCAACCAGTTCCTGGAACTTCCTGTGATCTCCCCTTCTCCCCTCCCATACTGTGTGTCCTGTACTATATTTAAGATGACTTCTCCTGTAGGGTAAAATGTGGAAGCAGTCACCATCAGTCAATGAAATCTTTTCTATTTATCAATCTCCATTTTTGAAGCAAAATTTATATCTCAAGAAGAAGTAATATATCTGGGGGTTTGCATTCTGTGTTTCTCCTGCATGTGAAATGAAAGTCAATACTTTACTTTTATTGTACTTTTGTCAAGATGCAATAACAGAAATCAAAACAAGGGAAAAAAACCCTCAGAGCTACAGGTATACATTTAGTAGATGCTCTGCAGCAATCAGAACCCTCAAGAGTCTTTCTTTTTAATTGATTGTCTTTGTCCTGAGGAGAGAAACTTCTGTTTTGGTGGTCATGTTGGGGGCAATAGGAACTTAGTACCAGCCTAGTTAATGTATTCATCCTGAGTACTTTGTACACTGTAGATGGCACGTGGGACTTCATCAGGGACCAAGCTTGGGGGGATGTATTGCAGGTGCATGAGAGATACTCCATTGCTGGAAGGAGCAATCCAAGGAGAAAAGTGCCTGCCAGCTTGGGGCTGCTTGTGTTCCCTGGGAATTTGCTCCCTCCATAAGAGGCCAGGAATGGACAGGGAGCTGCTGACATCTGTGTGGGTTGCTCTGCCATCACATTTGGGCACTACAGTGCTGGGCAGTGTTAACTTTACAGGTAAGAGTGTTTGGTTTGGACCAAGACATTTGCCTTTGAAACAAAATGTGGCATCATTCCCTTTTACCCCAGTTTCACACCTCACCAATCACCAAGGGCTGCACTGCCTGTGTCCTTTTTGGAGTGAGCTGACCTGGGAGGTGACTTCCAGGAGGGTATCTAACACCCTCCTATCTCCAAAAAACAGTCATCTTTACTCAAGGTCCGGATGAAGCCAGACAGAAATACACAACTGGAATGTAAATCTGGTGGACACTCTGTCCATAGTGTGAGCTGTGGGAGACCTTCTTTCTGGAACTCCCTGAAAGCAGGTTGGAGCTAGGTGGGGATTGATCTCTTCTCCCTAGTAACAAGTGACAGGGCAAGAGGAAATGGCCTCAAGTTGCACTAAAGGTGGTTTAAGTTGGATATTAGAAGAAAATTCTCCTCTGAAAAGGTTGTCAAGCCCTGGAACAGGCAGCTCAGAGAGGTGGTCGAATCCCCATCCCTGGAGGTGTTTCAGAGAGGCAAAGGTGCAGTGCTGAGGGACATGGTTTGGCATCAGACTCAATGGAGTTAGAGAGTGGTTGGTCTTAATGATCTTAAAGGCCTTTTCCAACCAAAACAGTGCTATGATTGTATTTACCTCCACAGCCTCTTACTCTCACACTACATTTACAAGTGAAGATCTGCCTGTATCTCTCGAGGACAAGCAAAAATGGTCATTGCCAGCATATTGTTGGATACCTGGCAATTATCTCTGTAGTTCTGTGATGAAAGACTAAATTCCCAGCACTGATTCCTTTTATAACCTTGCCAGAAAGTATTTATCCCACTTTATATTCTGGCTCTCAGCTATACATTGTAATAGGCTTGTAGAGTGTTGTATTATTTTCTATAAGCTGTTGGTAAACAGACCTGAGTTCATTACTCTCTGTATCCAAGCAGGTATTTCACCTTCTCTAAATGGCTGTTGGGATTGCCTCTTTACCTCCAAATATTTCCAAGTGTGTTGCTGGCAATAGTTGCAAATTCAAAAAAAATATTAATTAATTTTTTTCCCCTTAAAGGGCAATCAGCAAACAGAATTAAAACAGGAAAAAAAAAAAAAAAAAAAAACCAAACCCAAACCCCCGACACCATAAAAAATCAGAGGAACAAAAGAAATTGTAAAAATAATTCCTAACGACATATTTTGTTGCTGCTCTTGTTTGCTAGATTAGATTTCTGCTAAAGGTAATTGAAGAAAAAATTGTTCTGGTTAGAGGGATAAAATACATTAAAATTAAATGAGCTTCTTGAACTCTGCTTAGGCTCGAAGATATCATATCAAGGAATGAAAACACATTAAACAAGCATAATAGTTGCTTTATGAGGTTGACCATAAAATATTGATTGTCCAGCCTTTCTGTCACGCCGCAGGCAGGACTTCTTGGCTAACAGCTGTGACATTTGGGGTCTGTTTGCCACTCTCCACCTGAATTTCAGGCCCCTCCTTGCATCTTGCACAAATATTTGCTACCTGAGTAGCAGGCAGAAGCCACAGAGTGTAGGTTGGAGCATTCCATGGCTGCAGGTGGCTGGAAGTGTTGCTTCAGGGAGGGGACATCTCAGTACCGCACTGTCCTTTAGCTGCTCTCTCAGCTGTGTGGTTGTACTGGGACTTCAAGTTTGGGCTCTGGTTTTTGAGATCATAGATTAGGGACCATGAAATTGAACTGCCTTTCTTCCTGGCAGCCTTTTAGAGAATCACAGAACTTTAGAGGTTGGAAGTGACCTCCAGAAATCATCGAGTCCAACCTCCCTGCCAAGGTAGGATCCCCTAGGGTAGTTTGCAGAAGAATGCATCCAGGTGGGTTTTACAAGTCTCCAGAGAAGGAGACTCCACAACTTCTCTGGGCAGCCTGTTCCAGGGCTCTGTCACCCTCACTGTAAAGAAGTTTCTCATCATGCTGAGGTGAAACCTTTTATGTTCCAGTTTGTAGCTGTTGGTTCTTGTCTTATTGCTGCAGGCCAGCGAAAAGAGATTGGCCCCAGTCACTTGACACCTACCCCTCAGATGTTTGTAGACATTGATCAGATCTCCTCTCAGCCTTCTCTTCCCCAGACTAAACAGCCCCAGGTTTCTCAGTCTCTCTTTATAGGGGAGATGCTCAAGACCCCAAATCCTTTTCATGGCTCTCCACTGGACTCTCTCCAGCAGGTCCCTGTCTCTCTTGAACAGGGAAGCCCAAAACTGAACACAGTATTCCAGGTGCAGTGCCACCAGGGCAGAGTAGAGGGAGAGAAGAAACTCTGTAGATCTGCTGACCACACTTTTCCATGCCTCTTTCAAACACAAAACAAATGCAAACATAGGAAAACACAGAAAACAAATCTTGGACAACTGAAAACAGTGGGAATTCTGAAAGCACTCTGTCCTTGAGGAACTCTGAGCTTTCTGTTGAGTATACCCCCTCTGCCCTTGGGGTTTTTAACCTTCCTTTCTCTTGTCTTTCTTACCTCCTTCCCTGGGAGGAACTAGGCAAAAATCTGGAATTTAGAGAGCTGGGGGTTAGAAAAATTAGAAAATAGAAACAGCAAAACCAGTCTATGGTGGCAGCTCTGCAGCTGGGATGGGGGAAGCAGCAATAACATTTTTGTTTAAAGTGGCTTTACAAATCTGTAGAAAACACTTAGGATTTCTTTCTTTCTTTCTGTTTTTTATTGTTTACTAAATCAAAGTGACTGTATCTGAGGCTTAGAGTGATGATAGCAAAGAAATGACAAAGACCTTTCATACACAAAAAGACATTTTTGTCTGTCTGAAGATTTGCACAGTATTATGCCAGTCTTGTATTCAAAGACCAGCTACAGAGGGTTTGAGTCTTATTATGTGATTCTAATTTTTTTTTTCCTTCTTGAGGCTCTTTGTTTCTTGGGTATTTTCTCTTTTTCCCCCTCATTTTCATGAGGTTTGTATTATCAGTGCTTTGTAACGGTTTCATAGGGTCTTTCCTTTGAGCCCTGCACATGAGATGAATAAAGGAGCTGGTTTTGCTTTATGAATCAGCCTCTCTGATCTGTCTCTTGGCCCTGCAAGTATCCCCAGAAATTCAACAAGCCATCAGTGCGATCTCCATCAGCACTTCAGTGCTGGCTGCATGCTGCAGCACACAGCTTTGGAACTCTTAAGATCTTTCTGCTCCTCCATTCTGCAACCTGAAGAGTTGCTACATCTTGGTGCCAGGGAACTTGGAACAGAAGGGTGAAGCTCTCACAAAAAGCAGAATCCCCAAATACTATCTTTTGTGGCTGAAGGACATGTTTTAAATTGTCAGCACCCCATAGCTCAAGGTCAGTCTGATTTGCTGTGGCTGTTCATGGGACATTACCTGCCTGTAATGATCCATCTGCTGCTCAAGACTTCAAGAGGAATAACTGCTGTTATCAGAGAACCTTAGAACTGTTTGGGTTGGAAAAGCCCTGTGAGATTATTGACTCCAGCCATCCAACCAGCACCACCATGGCCATTAAACCACGTCCTGAAGTGCCATGTCCACACGTTACTTGAACACCTCTGGGAATGGCAACTCCACCACCTCCCTGGGCAGCCTGTTCCAATACCTGATCACTCTTGGAGGAAAGCCAATTTTCCTCATATCCCCTGCCCAGCCTCCAGAGAAGACAAGTTTTATCAGTTTGAAGAAAATTTTCTCAATTTCCTACCTAAACCTCCCCTGGTGCAGCCTGAGGACATGTCCTGTCATTTTGTCACCCAATACTAGGAAAAAGAGACTGACCCTCATCTCACTGCAACTTCCTTTCAGGGAGTTGTAGAGATCAGTGAGGTCTCCCTTCAGCCTCATATGCTCCAGGCTAAAAAAGCCCACGTTCTTCAGCTGCTCCTCACCAGACCTGTTTTCCAGACCCTTGAGCAACTTCAATGCCCTTCTCTAGACATGCTCCAGCACCTCAGTGTCTTTTTTTGGAGTGAGGGACCTGAAACTGAACCTAGTTCTTAAGGTGCAGTCCCACCAGTGACAAGTAGAGGGTGACCATCTTTATGCTGTTCCTGCTGGCCACACTATCCTGGTCCAAGCCAGGATGCTGGTGGCCTTGGCCAACTGGGCATACTCTGGCTCATCTTCAGAGAACTGTCACCCAGCACTCCCAGGTTCTTTTCAGCCAAGGATTTTCCAGCCTATTTGCTCCAAGCTTGGAGCATTCATGGGATTGTTGTGACCCAAGTGAAGGACTTGGCAGTTGGCTTTGTTAAACCTCATACAACTGACCCCAGCCCATCAATCCAGCCTGGTCAGCTCCCTTTGCAGAGCCTTCCTACCTTTGAGCAGATCAACACTCCTGTCCAGCTTGGTGTTATCCAGAAACTTACTGAGGGTGCACTCGATCCCCTCATCCAAATCATTGATGAAGACATTAAACAGGACTGGTCCCAATACTGAGCCCTGGGGCACACTACAAGTGACCAGCCACCAGCCAGCCAGGGGCCCTGAACTCATCCCCCCAAAATCTGGTATTTCTTTGCCTCAGCTCCCAGGTGGCCCGTGGGTGTGTACCTGCCCGTGGCTACCATCAAGCAGGTTCTGCAGCCCCTGGTGCAGTCTTGGGCCCCGTGACTTCTGTGGCTTCAGGATTTACATTCTTATTACCTGTTTTTCTGTCTTGGTGCCTCATTTTCTTCATTATTGAACTAAACAACATTTATTACTTCATTGTAACTATGAAACTCCCCACTCAATAACAACTGGCATTAGGAAGAAACTGAGAAGCATGATCTTGAAATTTTCTAGGATTCTATGATTCTAAGTCAGCTGGGATGGAAATAAGAAGAAGTGGAGACAAAGAGATACAAACCAATGTGAAACCAAGCCCCTGATGGCAATGGCATCACCACTGGTGCTGGGGGCAGGCACTGGGGAAGTCCCAGACTGGACTCAGCAGCACATGGGAATCAGATTCAAGAGCTGGATTCTGGAACTGGATTCAAGAATTCAGGGACTGGAATTGAAGACAGAATGGACAGAGTCTTCCTGGGACACCAGCCAGTGAAAAAGAGAGTTGACCCTGGTGATCCCTTAGCTTCATCCTGAATATAACATCCATGGGATACAATTCCTTGTTGGTCAGTTGAGAGTCACCTGTCCTGTCTGTTCCTCTTTGCAGGTCAGGTACCACTTCTGATTTCCTTCACCCCAAGGTGGGGCACAAGATGTAGCAGTGACCCTGGTCTGCTCAGGAGAAAGTTGTAAGCCAGAGCCTTTCTGCAGTGCAGCCCTCGGCAGTAACTCTCCCCATCATGTTGTCCCTGCTAGCAGCAGCCCCTGGCTGTGCAGACCTGCCCAGAACTGCATAAGTGCCTCACTGAGCAGAGCCTGAGCTGGGAAGTCCAGTCACTGAGCGGAAGTAGTTCTGGTCAAACTCAAACCAGGACACAGGCCTGTCCGAAAAGGTTTTCAGCATACTTTCTGTCTGCTCCTGCACGAGACCCTGCAGCTCCAGCCTTCCTCCTCTGCAGTTGGTTAGGTTTGCCTTAGGTCAGCCCAAGCACAGAAACAGTTACATCTCAGGGGTACTGCTCAGTCTGTTGACAGGTATTGGGACCAGCATGAGAAGCAAACCACAAGAATCAGTTAATGATTTAGTCTCACAGTCATTTGCAGTTTCTCTTTGGCCTGAGGCCAAGAACTGCTAGTTAGCTGCTGCCTACTGCAGATTACCCCGAGCAGAACAAGTTGGCTTGCTCAGAAATAGAAATCTCCTGCTTATCAGCAGCTAGCTGAAAAAATGTCAACTGCAGCTGCTAACCCCTGCATGTGCTAGCGAGCATATGAGCAGCAAATGGCCAGCATGGGGAGAAAGTCATTGATTTTTGAAAGAAAACTGATGGAGGAGGTTAGGGCTGGTGATCCTCTTGCCACTGCCAGAACCAGCAGCTACCAGAATGGAAATCAAAAAAGGTGTGTCCCATGAGCTGCTCTGTTTCCAAGTTACAGCTATAGTTTAAATCAAGGGCAAAAGAGATCAGCTGCCTATTTAGAAGTGTCTGTGCCTTTTAACGATCAGCACTTTTGTCCTAAAGGAGAAAGTTGCAATTGCAAGAGCTCCTGAAGCAGTGTGGAGTTCTTTTCTTGCTGGCATATCTGCTCACATACAAATGAGAGGTAGCATTCCAGCATCTCAGACTCCTTTTCATAAACGATCCCAAAATTACCCTGCAAAGCAATATCTATCCATCTCCCTTAGTGACAGATTCAGAACAAATCCTACTCTGTGAGGTCCCTTCTTTATTTCTTATTTTAATAGACCACAGCTCTGCAGATGTCTCATCCATTTGACTTAGTGTGATCAAATAAAGAGTCATGGAATTGTTTTGGTTGGAAGACTCTTCTGAGATCATCGAGTCCAACTATCAACCCAACACCACTGTATCCATTAAACCACGTCCCCAAGTGCCATGTGCACACTTACCTTGAACACCTCCAGGGATGGTGACTCCACCACCTCCCTGGACAGCCTGTTCCAATGCCTGATCACTCTTGCAGCAAAGAAATTTTTCCTGATCTCCAACTTAAACCTCCCCTGGCACAATTTCAGGCCATTTTCTCTCATTCTGTCACCTGATACTATGGAGAAGAGACTGACCCCCACCTCACTTCATCCTCTTTTTTTAGGTAGTTGTAGAGAGCACTGAGGTCTCCCCTCAGACTCCTTTTCTCCAGACTAAACAACCCTAGGTGTCTCAGCTACTCCTCTCGTGATCTGTTCTCCAGACCCTTCACCAGCTTTGTCGTCTAACCCTGTCAGTGCAGATTGACCCAGAGCAGGTTGCACAGGGCAGCACCCAGGCAGGTTTTGAAATTCTTCAGAGAAGGAAACTCCACAACATCACTGGGCAAGGTGCTCCAGTGCTCTAACATCCTCAAATGAAAGAAGTTGTAGAGAGGAAGCAAAGAGTCATAGAGAGCAAACAAAGAGTTGTAGAGAGCAATGAGGTCTCCCCTCAGCTTCCTCTCCTCCAAACTAGGCAACCCCAGTTCTCTCAACCACTCCTCCTGAGTCTTGTTGTCTAAACGTTGGGGAGAAGCTTGCAGTGCATTTCAGTTTTGCCATGTCACTTCAGCTGGCTGGACTGTTGCTCTTTCTCTCCAGCGAGTCTGTTGCCAGACGTGTTCAGCAGAGCAAACTGGTGCTGCTGCTGGTATTAATAATAATACAGAGCACTTCAATTGCATTTCAGATTTTCAAAGTGCTGTACAAATGCTCATTAATTAGACTGGGAAGCTGAATGCCAATGACAGAAAAGGCCTGATGTCACTGCTTGTAGAACAAGTTATCCTGATTATTGCACTTTTAATATTTCCCTTGGGAAAGCACTTGTAAGCCAAGGAGCAATTCAACTGTGCAGAGCACAGCAGGGTTTAGGGGGCACAAGAGCCACAAAACCACCAAGGATGTGCTTATCCCAAAGTGGTAATGAGCTCTTGTGATTTTTGTGTCCAGAATGAAAGGAAGTGCCTTTACTCCAGGGTTAGGCTTTCAGAAGGGCAACAGAAGTAGAACCAGAGTTCTCCCATTCTTTAGACTTTCTGAGTCTGTTCACAGAATCCCAGCACAATGAGAGTTGGAAGGGACCTCTGGGAATCATCTAGTCCAACCCCACCACTAAAGCAAGGTCACTTAGAGTAGTGTGCCCAGGATCACAATGATCAGAGGGATTTGGAATCTGTCCAGAGAAGGAGACTCCACAACCTCTGTGGGCAGCCTGCTCCAGGGCTCCAGCACCCTCACACCAAAGAAATTCTTCCGTGTGTTCAGATGGAACTCCTGGGTTATGGCTTGTACCCATCGCCCCTTGTCCTGTCACTGGGCACCACTGAAAAGAGTCTGACCCCATCCCTATGTTTTGATGATAATTTCCTGGAATTGTTTAGATTGGAAGAGACCTTTAAGATCATCAAATCCAAACACTAGCCCAGTACTACCAGATCATCTCAGCACCCCATCTACACAGCTTTTAAACCCCTCCAGGCATGGGGACTCCACCACTTCTCTCAAGTGAATGGTATTTCTCATATGATAGATGTTAAAAAGTACAGACATTGACAGATTGATTTCCTGCACTTCCATTTGGAGAGGGAAGAGAATAAGTGGTAAAATCGGTGAATTTACTTTTTTTGTGCATGAATTATGCAGCCAGTTTATTTCAGTTTTGGGCTCAGCAGATCGCTCTGAAACTCTGTGGTTTCTGTGTGGGTATGATTTGCTCATCTGTAATCCCCTGAATTGAGTGTCCTCACAGCTCAGTCTGCCAGGGGTTTGGTCACCTCCTGATTTCTATTAAGTGGCAGAATAATGCACGGAGTGGGAGTGTCCACTGCGCTCTCAGGAATTGCTCTTATTTAGAAGTGTGTTTAGATTTGTATTAGTATTTAGATTTGTGTGCCTTCACTCGCCTGAAGGCACACAAATAGGAAAGCAATACTTGCAATCCAGGAGTTGTCCCTGCAGGAGTGGTGATGGAGGAGGAGTGATTCTGCTAACATCAGAATATTGAGGAACCCACCGAGGCACACGTGCAGCATGGTTTAATTTCCATACTATTTTGAAAATGCTACAGTAGCAGCTTCTAAACTTGTGGTGGTTGGTACCGTGGCCTGTTGCTGACCACCAAGCAGGAGTGGCTTTGGAAGGTACAAGGTTGGACTCAATTTCTTCCAACCAAAAGGATTGTGAGGTACCTTCACACTGCTCGCTGCGCTCAGCCAACTAGTTCCCTCCATGGCAGGAGGCAAAAGCACTCCCAAATCAAAAGCTAATTGAAAAGTTATGAAAGACATTGCAGAACTCCCCAGTTCTACAGAGAGATGGGTGGTTGAGTGCTATTCAATTCAGAATATATTTCTTCTGGGACCAGCACTTACTGGTGAGTAATTATTCTTTAAAATATATACATCATAATGGATTGTGCTTCCCAAGAACAAAGGTTCATATGATAACTCCATGAACAATGCAGATCAAAGGGGGCATTGCGTTTCCCAGTGAGGATGAGTAGTATTTTAATGTGTATTTATACTGCTGGACTAATTAGGTGGTGCTGCTCATCTGCATTTAGGATTGCTAGGCACTAAGTCTTTTAACACTTGAGGCAGGAGCTTTACATCAGCACCCATGTGCCAAGTTGCCTACAGGAAGGCTGGAGAGGGATTTTTTTTTTTTTTTTTTTTTTTTTTAAGGTGTCTAGTGACAGGACAAGGGGGAATGGTTTGAAGCTGAGGAAGAATAGGTTTAGACTGGATCTTAGGAAGAAATTTTTAAGTACAGGGATGGTGGAACTCTTGACATAGGCTGCCCAGGAAGGCTGTGGATGCGTCCTCCCTGAAGGTGTTCAAGATTAGGCTGGACGAGGGCTTCAGCAACCAAGTCTAGTTGCAAGGTGTCCCTGCTGATGGCAGAGGGGTTGGAGGGGATGATCTCTGAGCTCCCTTCCAACCTAAGCCATTCTATGACTCTATGGTTTATTTACATGATTGTAACGGATAGCCACAAGACACCTCTGCTCTCCCAGCACCCTAGTTCCTTGTACTGCTTGGATCTTGCAAGACACTTACCAAGGATTAAAATGCCCCCAGATTGTTACTGCTCAGTGCAGAGTGCAGAGTGCAGAAGCCTGGGTGGAAAGAAGAGTCAGAGTCAGCTACGTTTGGTTCCTTATGAGAAAAGAGCTGATGTGGCTCTAAGGAATGATGTGAAATCTCTATCTACAAGCTGAATATGCTACAGGATCTGCTTTTCTGTAGCACTCAGCAAAAAGCAAATTAGTGCTTGTCGTAGCGTTATGTATCCTGTTGCTACATGCTCTGTATGTCTCTGTGTGTGCACAGACCCCAGCCATGCTGCAGATGCAGGCACGCACATGCAGGCTTTGCGGTGACTTTACGTGTATAAAATAAGTCTTTGTGTTATTTGCTTCTCTGCTTTGTTTTGGTGAGACCTCACCTGGAGCACTGGGTCCTGCTCTGGAGCCCCTCAGCACAAGAAAGACATGGACCTGTTGGGAGTGAGTCCAGAGGGGGCCACAAAAACGATCCGAGGTCTGGAACCCCTCTGCTGGGAGAACAGTCTGCGACAGTTGGAGTTGTTCAGCCTGGAGAAGGAAAGGCTCAAGGGAGACCTTCTGGTGGCCTTTTGGTATTTAAAGCAGATGAGAAGAAAGATAGGGACAGACATTTAGCAGGGTCTATTGTGACAAGACAAAGGGTGATGGGTTTGAAGAAAAGAGAGACATTTAGACTAGATACATGGAAGGATATCTTACACTGAGGGTGGTGAGGCACTGGCCCAGGTTGCCCAGGGAGGTGATAGATACCCTGTCTCTGGAGCCATTCCAGGTCACATTGTCTGGGGCTCTGAGCACCCTGCTCCAGTCACAGATGTCCCTGCTGACTGCAGAGGACTAGAAGACCTTTCAAAATGCCTTCCAACCTGAACCATTCTATGATTCTCTGTTGTAACTCAACAGATACAGGATCACCTTTGGGTTCTCTCTGCCCGGTTATGATGTGGGTTAACTGATTTTAGCTGAATTAAACCCGTGCTCCACATTAAACATTGCAATTTTTAAGTTAGCTGAAAATACTCTTTTTGTGCTGAAGCTACACAGAAAAACTCTTTTTTTCCCCCTAGTAAATTTTAGTCTCAGTTGTTTTCCAATGCACCCAGCTCAGCTACCCTAATGATATACAATGGGAGAAGTGAACCCCAAATCTCCCTCCTACCATGTAAACAACTTTTATGTCTGAAGAAGTCATTATCTAGTGCCATAAGGAAAGCAATAATAATTTCCTAATGCTTCTTCTAAGTGACATGGGAAGTATCAGCCAGCCTGAATCTGTTGGGTGAAGTACAGAAGATGTTTGTAAGGATTAAAAGGGAATCAGTGGACAACCAGTCCAACTGTGTGCAACCAAAGGAGCAGATACTGCAGATTGAAATTGCAAACACTGTTTTGTGCACGTTCTCTCATGTGGGGGCAAAAATAACCATCTTCTCCAGTCCCTTCTCAGTCATTTTTATGAATGTTGCATTTTGTTCTCTTTTTCCTCACTGTAGCAGCCAGGTGTGCTGCAAAACAACAATACATCATGTAAGTGGAGTTCATTTTTTGAAGCTCAGCGAGTTGAGGCTTTCTCCATTTCCCTGGTTGTACCCAATCAGCTAGCAGAGGCACTGGCATGGGTCATCAATTTTGCTGTGAATATGGGCCAGCTGAAACATACACCAATTCTGAGATCACATCTCCTCAGCATCCCACTAGGCGGGAAAGGAAATGAAATGTGTTCTACTGAAGCAGGAGGATGGTGCAGGAGCCAAAAGAAAGCTGAATTCTTAGCAGAAAAGAAAGCCTCTTTCAGAAGAGGACTTGGAGAGAAATTAACCCCCAGAACACTGCCAACACTGTTCTCCAAGAGTCTTTTCTAGAGAAGTCTCTTGAGTCTAGCACACTTCTTGCTTTCAGTGGGGCTGGCCTTTTTACATTGGTGCCCAACCATAGAACAAGGGGCAGTGGGTGCAAATTAGAACGCAGAAACTTTCACTTAAACATCAGGAGAAAGGTATTTGCTGTGAGGCTGCTGGAGCCCTGGAGCAGGCTGCGTGGAGAGGCTATGGAGTCTGCTTCTTTGGAGAGACTCCAAACCTGCCTGGCTATTGTGATCCTGCGCAAGCTGCTGTGGGTCACCCTGCTTTAGCAAGGAGGTTGGACTAGATTATTTCCAGAGGTGCTTTCCAGCCCCCACCATGCTGGAATTCTGGAATTCACAAAGGCTTTCAGTTTTATTTCTTTTTCTTCCTTACACACAAGGCTGCCGTGAGCTTGTTTTATGAGCAGCACCTGGAAAGCTTTTAATGATTAAGGAGTGTTGTGGTTTTAAAGAGCCCACAGAATGAAGCTCTCAAATGAATTGGAGAAAAAAACAGAATTATATTTAGAGAGAGAGATACAGGCAGAAATTGCAAAGCAGATTCAACATCCATAGTGACTCCCTTGACTTTTCCCCCAAGCCAAAACTAAATCTGTCATCCCCAGTGCTCCAATNACAGAGGGCTGGGGGAGGAGGAGGAAAGGAGAACAAAGCTGGCCTTGCCATGAGTTTATAAAGAGATAGCAGAACTGTGGGATTGAGTCTTCTAGTTCCTAGAGGATTTTTAACCCTATAGTTCTCAACATGGGACAAGGAGTGATGTGATGAGTAAGAAAATTGTTTTTTCTGTCCACACAGACTTGATTTTTGTAGCTGTTCTGTTTGCATTATGAGCTTCCAGACACTGAAGAGCACCCTGGTTCATCTCCAGCACTGGCATTCCCATCCTAGTGCTACACCCAAGAGTCATCTACCTGGACCTGAGTAAGGCATTTGACTCTGTCCCACATGACATCCTGGTCACCAAACTGGAAAAACATGGACTTGATGGGTGGACCACTCGCTGGATAAGGAATTGGCTGGATGGTCGAACCTAGAGAGTGGTGATCAAGGGCACAATGTCCACCTGGAGACCAGTGACAAGTGGTGTCCCTCAGGGGTCAGTGCTGGGACCAGTGCTGTTTGACATCTTTGTCAGTGACATGGACAGAGGAATGGAGTGCACCCTCAACAAGTTTGCAGATGACACCAAGCTGTGCGGCACAGTCGACTTGCTAGAGGGCAAGGATGCCATCCAGAGGGACCTGGACAGGCTGGAGAAGTGGGCCCAGGCCAACCTCATGAAATTCAGTAAGGCCAAGTGTAAGGTCCTGCACCTGGGTAGGCACAATCCCAAGCACAAATACAGGCTGGGTGGTGAATGGCTGGAGAGCAGCCCTGAGGAAAAGGACCTTGGAGTCTGGGTTGATGAAAAGCTCAACATGAGCCTGCAGTGTGCACATGCAGCCCAGACAGCCAACCGAGTCCTAGGCTGCATCAAGAGAAGCGTGGCCAGCAGGGCAAGGGAGGTGATTCTGCCCCTTTACTCTGCTCTCGTCAGACCCCACCTGGAGTACTGTGTGCAGTTCTGGAACCCTCAGCACAGGAAGGACATGGAAGTGTTGGAGCGGGTCCAGAGGAGGGCCACAAAGATGATCAGAGGGCTGGAGCAGCTCTCCTATGAGGACAGGCTGAGAGAGTTGGGGCTCTGCAGCCTGGAGAAGAGAAGGCTTCGAGGGGACCTGATAGTAGCCTTCCAGTATGTGAAGGGGGCCTACAGGAAGGCTGGGGAAGGATTATTTACAAGGTCCTGTAATGACAGGACAGGGGCAATGGACTTAAACTGGCAGAGGGGAGATTTAGACTAGATGTTAGGAGGAAGTTCTTTACAGTGAGGGTGGTGAGGCACTGGAACAGGTTGCCCAGGGAGGTTGTGGATGCTCCCTCCCTGGATGTGTTCAAGGCCAGATTGGATGAGGCCTTGAGTAACCTGTACTAGTGGGAGGTGTCCCTGCCTATGGCAGGGGGTTGGAACTAGATGATCCTTGAGGTCCCTTCCAACCTTACCATTCTATGATTCTATGATTCTATGAATGGCATAGCCAGAAGGACAGTTACTACTGCATATTGTGAGATTCCTCACACATCTGGCAGCACAGGACAAACATCCAGCACTTGGTGCCCAGTCCCTAAAACAACCATCTCTGGTTCTTGAGTAAAACACTGTCAGGAAAAGTTTTCCTTATTGACCTATTGACCCCATTATGTTATGTGACCCCTAGACATACTTCTCCTGTTCTGTACAAGCCTTCTGTGGAGCTTCTGGAGCTACTTGTGGTGTTCATGGAATGGTCATCTTCCTTTTTAAGTCTGCAACATCAATCACTTTCCCAGCAGAGCCATGTAGTCTGTCAAGGTCACAAGACTTTCTCTACTTACTGAGTGCTGCAGCAGGCTGAAGGTCACCTCCCTGAACTAAACACAGACCAATCCGCAGAGGATGAAGAAGTGCTTTGTGCTTCACTTCTCAGGTCTGGGTTTGTTGACTCAGCCCTTTGCCCTCTCCAGAGTGGCTACATGGCACAGCCACCCTTGGAACCAGAATTCATCGTATGAGGAGGAAGATCTATATCAAATTTAGAGCTTCTGGTTTTCCTGAGGAGGTCAGTCCTGACTTACTTGACCTGGGACTGATGGGCTGTGGTGTCACTCTGCAGTGATTTCTGTATTACCCCATTTTTTTCCCTGACCTTTTTCTCTCCATTTTGGGTAGCAGAGGTCAGGGTACAGCCACACATCTAAATGACAGTGTCTTCTTGCTACTGGGAGTTAAATGTTCTCCTGAGACTGTCTGGTCTCTACTGTGGCAGGGGAATGAGCAGTTTGAACCTTGAAGGGTCTGAGCAAATATGGGCACTACAGAATCCCTTGGAATCACTGTGGAATGCAGGGTGCGTGTGTGGGTCAGTTCCTTCTGTATTTGTTTCAAGGGCTTTCTGCGACTCCAGTGGGCTGCTTGCAAAAAACCACATGCTTCCATGTAGTGTGTGGCAGAAGGTAGGGGGGAAAACAGAGCAGAAAGAGATTTAACTCTGACTAGTCACTCTCTGGATTACCTGCTTTTGTCTGGTTGCTTCAGGATTTTGCTCTTAACTTTGCATCAAGGATATGTATTGACTTTGCTGAATTATTGGAGGTAGTTGCAAATGACGCGTGAAATGAAAAATCCTTCTTCAGCCTTTGCACAGG
The DNA here is from genome assembly GCA_013396675.1 of Eubucco bourcierii. NCBI lineage: Eukaryota > Metazoa > Chordata > Aves > Piciformes > Ramphastidae > Eubucco > Eubucco bourcierii. The sequence continues at coordinate 27,675 of VWZE01022659.1, forward strand.
CTGCCAGCAGACACTTGTGTGCAGGCATACCTGAGCTGCACCATGACAGCAGATGTGCCTAGGTACCCATGGGAGTTCTTGGCTTGGATGGTCATAGGAGTTTCTGTTCTCAGCATTTCTCTCTCTTCTTTCACCTGGCAAGTCTCAGAATAAATGCAGCCTCCTGCTGGGTAGTGGCCATCGGTGAGAGCAGTGATACCCACTGTCATCTTACCGTGGTGTAACTGGCTAAGGTCCTCTGGGTTCTTTGGGACCAAGCCAAAGCAAGCAAGCAAGCAACCTTCACAGAATCACAGAATGTCAGGGGTTGGAAAGGACCTCAAAAGATCATCCACTTCAACCCCTTCTTCCAGAGCAGGCTCACCTATACCAGACCACAGAATCACCACAACCAACCCTCTTGCAAAACAGGATCACCAAGGACAGGTCACACAGGAGCATGTCCAGGTGGGAAGATTCCACAACCTCTCTGGGCAGCCTGCTCCATGGCTCCAGAAGTAGTTTTAACTTGTGGAAAGATGGAATTTCCTGTGACTGAATTTATGTTAGTTGTCCCTCATCCTATCACTGGGCATCATTAAAATAGCCTGGCTCCCTGGACTCAGCACTGATGTAGCTACAGGCGGGCTGGATCCAGCTGATCTCCAACTGGACTCTGCACCATTGATTATAACCTTCTGGGCTCTGTTGTTCACCCAGTTCTGGATCCATCTTGCCATCCACCATTTTTTTCATTGTGAGGGTGCCAGAACACTGGAACAGGCTGTCCAGGAGGCTTATGGAGTCTCCCTCTCTGGAGATATGCAATACCCACCTGGATGCATTCCTGTATGACCTGCCGTAGGTAATCCTGCACTGGCTGGAAGATTGACCTGGATGATCTTCCAAGGTCCCTTCCAATCCCTAACAGTCTGTGATTCTGTGGTTCACTCTTCTAAGCCACACTGCCCGAGCTTCCTCATGAGCCTGTGATGAGAGACAGTGCCAAAAGCCTTGCTGAAGTCAAGGGTGACAATGTCCACTGCTCTTCTTTCATCCACCCATTCAGGGGTGTTTGTTTTAGCAGAGCTTCCCTTGCTCAGAGACACATCCCCCCCAAAAAAAAACCCACAAAACCCAAAAACATTATCTTTGCTTGGTACAGTTGGAAAATCTTGTGACGAGGTGTTTTATAAGAGCAAGTGATAATGCTGGGGGGTAGTTTGGTTGTGGCTGTGCAGCACAGCTGCTGCTGTCAGCCTCTTCAGAACCCATGTCCTCATCTAGGTTTTTCAGGAAAATGGAATTTGAGGAAGTTGTGTTTATCAGCTTCCTGGCTTGCTGTCAGCAGCACGCCACTCGCTTTTTAATACGAGGTGCTAATTATGTTTTTCTCAGACTTCAGTCTAAATGAAATGTAGTTGGCAGTTGCCAGCTGCCTTGCAGACAATGATAATGGCAACTTTTGAGGTTCTCTGAGCACGAGTTTATGCTTCTGGGCTGTGTAGCTCACAGGTGCATTTCACAGTATGGACAGGAAGAGCTGTCTTGCAGAGGTCTCTGCCAGAGGAACCTGCTTTACAGATGTTTTGAAGAATATAGAAACTGTCTAGAAGTGTAATAGCACTAAATATCAGCAAGCCCAGCTCTCCCTGGAGTTGGGGCACAACAAAAATGGTCTTGTGAAAATCTTGTAGCCTTAACAAAGAACTTGAGTCAGAGTAAGCAGGAGAGCACCTGTGAAATGCCTTCTTGATTCCTAAACTGACCATTAGGTACAGGTTAAGCCCTTCAGAAGAGATAGCTTCCCCTTTTCTGTAACAAAACACAATGACCTGGGGTGACAGAGCCATGGAACAAGCTGCCCAGAGAGGTTGTGGAGTCATCTTCTCTGGAGAGTTTCCAAACCCACCTGGACATTGTGATCCTGGCCAAGCTGGTGTGGGTGCCTCTGCTTTATCAGGAGGGTTGGACTGGATGATCCCTAAAGGTCACTTCTAACCCACATCATGCTGGGATTGTGTGATCTTCAATTAGGGATTATTAAAGGAGTATTGAGCTTCTTCACTCAGAACAACAAAAGAAAACAATTACAGAATGAAAAAGAAGGAATTGGCAGGGGCTTGAGCGCAATTTGAATATGGCACCAGCGATGGAGGCAACCTGCTTGCGCAGCTCATCACATCAGGGACAGAATCACATTAGCGCAGGACAATCCTGCTGGTTCCTTTGACAGTGACAGTCTCAATAGTGGTGTTTTGAAGCTAAATAACTCGTGGGCAGCTGCACAGGAGGAAGGCTGATGAGATATCGATTGCACTGGAATCAGCGAGAGGGAGAGCGGAAGGGCTCAGGCTGTTTGTGATGTCTGGTTCCTTTCATGGATGGAATGAGACCCGGGGAGCCTGGGAAGCTTTGTTTTGCTCAGAGGAGGTCATTTGCTGAAGTCTCAATAACCTTTGCAAATATGTCACTAATATCAAAAGTGGAGGATGGGGCAGGCAGGTCATCACCATAAGAAGCCATGATATGGAATGATTAAGTCTTCTAAAGACTGAGAGATTGTTGGGGTGGTGATAACGAGCCTTTATACTCTTAGAAATCTAATCTTATCTCTTCTATATTGCACTGAAACAAACTTGCTCCCATTATATTTACAGACAATTTGGAAGTGAGGGATGCTTTTAACCATGAAGTTAAATTGCCAGTAATCCTTTTTTTTCCAAAATACATTTTACATCTCCCATGTAGATGTAGCTACAGTCTTTCTCTTTGTCACAATTTAAAGACACTTTCTTGACGTTCCTGTCCTGTCTTTTTCCTTTAGATTAAATATTTCGTCAGAAGAAAGGCTGAAACCTGTATTTTTCCTCCTGCTCCTGCTGTGCCATCCCTGCTGTCACAGGAATGCTGTCATGTTTGTATTCAGTGCCATTACTTCGGGGCTCTGTTTCCTTCCAAGAGCAGTAATGTTTGCATCTCCTTGGCAAAAGCCACTCCAGGACTTGTGTGAGATGACGACAGGATCATTTACAATGCTTACCTCCTTTGGAACAGTGTCTTTGACTGTTTCACTTCTGCTCACACACAGCAGTTGCCCTCCTGAGGACGCTGAGAAGTGGAACACCTCTGGGGACTCCTAAAATGCTAGCCAGGCAACAAGGAGAACATCTTTCTCTTTCTCCTGGGAGCCACCAAGCAAGTACTGGCACAGATGAACTCGTGCTTCCTACAGCTGCAAGGTAAGAAAGATAATTCAGCTCCCCAAAGGAAATAATGGTAAGAAAATGTCTCACTCTTCCCTATCCAAACTAAAGCAATGTGCTCTTGTGACCAGGAAGGTAATTGCCATTCTGAGCTGTATTAGAAGGGCTGTGGTTAATAGCTTGAGAGAGGTTCTCCTTTGCCTCTACATGGCCCTGGTGAGGCTGCATCTGGAGTACTGTGTCCAGTTCTGGGCCCCTCAGCTCAAGAAGGACCTTAGGGAACTGCTTGAGAGAGTCCAGTGCAGAGCCAAAAAAATGGTGGAGTGGAACATCTTCCTTACAAGGAGAGCCTGAGAGAGCTGGGGCTCTGCAGCTTGGAGGAGAGGAGACGGAGAGGTGACCTCAGCAATGTTTGTAAGGATGTAAAGGGTGAGTGCCAAGAGGATGGAGACAGGCTCTGCTGGGCAATGCCCAGTGGCAGGACAAGGGGCAATGGGTGGAGGTTGAGGCATAGGAAGTTCCATGGAAACACAAGGAGGAATTTTTTCCCTGTGAGATGTTCCAGTTGGGGCCACGAGCATACCCTGTTCTGGAGGACAGAATCGACTCTGACTCCTTTTTAGGAGTAAGAATGAGAACGCTGTACACTGATTAGAAGTTTAGAGAGAAATTCTGTTTGTAAGAGCATATATAAATGGCAATCAGGTAGAATAACTATAAAATCCACTAGGCCCAAACTGGCTTCTAGAATCCTCCACCCCTTGCACCCCTCCAGTCAGCCTGTGAGGTAGGCTGAAGCCACCCCCCAAACTGGGCCTACAAGGCCTCAGTGACTCAGGTCCCTGCTTGCCAACACCCCCACCAACCATGAGAGAAGAGTAGCGTGTGCTGCTCAGAGGAGCGAAGGAGAGAGAGGCAGGGAAGGGAAGGGGGAGAAGTGCAGTCAGGTACTGTCTTTTAAGCTGTGATACTAGAAAGGGAGTAGAATAACAACATTACAGTATCCTGGGATGAGCAGGTCCATCCCCTGGGGATTGCCCTCTGTCCTTGTGGTTTTGTTTAGGGGGAACCTGGGACCCCTCAAACTACCACATGAGGGTGACAGAACACTGAACGGACTGCCCAAAGGGGTTGCGGAGTCTCACTCCTATGAAGATATTCAAGACCCACCTGGATGCGTTCCTGTGTGATCTGCTCAGGGTGATCCTGCTCTGGTTGGGGGGGTTTAGACTGGATGATCTTTCAAGGTCCCTTCCAGCCCCTGGCATTCTGTGATTCTAGGTAGGCGGCTCTGGGTCAACACACCAAACAACACAGCTCCTGCTGAGCCCTTGAGAGGAACAGATTCCTCAAAAATGAAGGCATGCAAACGTGCCTCTGGCACCTCACTGGCTGCTCCCTCAGCTGTTACATCACCTACTTCCATTTCCATTGCTTCCATTCTCCCCACCCAAGCAACGTATACTTCCCATTTTTTCTAGGTGCATTATTTATCACCTATCCAGGCAAATAATACATTCTACAGTTGGAATGAGAACGTCTTTCAATCTCTTCTCCACTGTGCTGGCTGCACAGTTGTTCTTGTTGCTCCTCAGCAAGCCCTAGGGCCAGCCTGGAGCTCAGGGAAAGACCAAGTACTTGGGATTCAGCCAGCTCTCCTTTTGTGCAGGCAAGGGAAATTATGTCCTCAGCGGATGCAGCTGCTCTGGGAACAACTGCAGTAACCTTCCTGCTGGCACTTCTAAGTGTCCTCACCATGGTACCTTGCCATGTCAGAAATGCTTTCAGAAAGCTGCTTGCAAGGGCATAATGTAAGTGATGCATAACAAAGATGCTGAAGGGTCTGGACCATCTCTGTGAGGAGGAAAGGCTGAGAGGCCTGGGGCTGTTGACCCTGGAGAAGGACAACCTGAGAGGGGATTTGATCAATGTCCAGCAAGAACTAAAGTGTGAGGGACAAGAGAATGCAGTCAGACTCTTCTCAGATGTGCCCAGTGACAGAAAAACAGGCAAAGAGCACAAACTGTAACCCAGAAAATTCCACCTAAATGAAAGGCAGAACTTCTCTGTTGTGAGGATGCCAGAGCCCTGGAGCAAGCTACCCAGAGAGGCTGTGGAGTCTCCTCTGGAGAGGTTCCAAACCCACGTGACCGTTGTGATCTTGGGCAACCAGCTGTGGGTCACCCTGCTTTAGCAGGGCAGCTGAACTAGATGTGATCCCCAGAGGTCTCTTCCAACCCATACCATGCTGACATTCTGTGATAATAAGGTAGAGTCAGATTTTAGGGATGGTGGGAAACTACCTACTTAGTGTCTGTTTGAATCCCTGGAACACCTCTTTTCTGCAGGAGCAAAACGTTTTATTAATGCAATCCACACACCTTTGTTCATGAAGGCTTGAAAAGAGCATGATGGGTACAGAGGGGATTTGCTGCCACTGGTAGGTTATTAAATCATCCCTGTGAGGTAGGAAAGTTGTCTCCACAATGGCATGGAGAAGGAAATTTTTGTCGAGCCAAGTTTCAGCAGGTGAAAGTTTGAGGTAATCCTCCACAGAGACATCAGAAGGCACTGACCAGTCTAATTCAAGTGCTTAACTTGAAATCCAAGAAAGGAATGCTAGCCTAGCTGGCAAAGCAAAACCAAGGTGAGATGAGCCTGACACACTTTGGAGTGCCAGCAGCATCAAGTCTGTGTTTGGAGTTGCTGTACCCATGGAGAGCTGGCACCACATGCCCAAGGAGCCCATTACAGCGTTCTTCCTCTGTTTACAGTTTCCCTCCATGCACCCTCAGTAAGTTCTGTAGGCATGGCACTGTGGGACGTAGTTTAGTGCCTGTGGTGGTGTTAGCTCAGCGGTTGGACTTGATGCTCACAGAATCACAGAATGCCAGGGGCTGGAAGGGACCTCAAAAGTCCAATCCCCCTGCCAGAGCAGGATCACCTAGAGCAGATCACACAGGAATGCACCCAAGTGCATCTTGAATATCTCCAGAGAGGGAGGCTCCACAACCCCCCTGGGCAACCTGTTCTAGTGTTCTGTCACCCTCACAGGGAAAAAAATTCCTCCTCATGTTTCCGTGGAACTTCCTGTGCCTCAGCCCCCACCCACTGCCCCTTGTCCTCTTGCTGGGCATCACAGAGCACAACCTGGCTCCATCCTCTTGACACTCACACTTCACATATTTACAAACGCTGATGATCTTACAGTTTTTCTCAAACCAAAATGATTCTATGAACTTGTGATCTTTAAATGGAGAAATTTTGGCACAACTACATTCCATCCCTGCCAAAATGCATGCTGTGTTCATCCTTTTGTTATCTTCAACATATTCAGAGTAATTTAATTTTGCATAATTAAGAAGAAGAAAAAAAAAAATAACCAAACGCCTCAGGCTTTAAATACCCTGATTTTTTTTTTAAATGACTATCCTAGAATAAAACACATTCCACTTTCACCATTGTATTTCTACACTTGAAATCACTTCCAGTTCTTTCTGTGAAAAATAAATTTAATCTCATCTCAGGAAAAAAAATCATTCATTTGAGTTAATTCAGTCCTCTTCTCTGTTTAATTTTCTACCTGAGCTTCTCCCCTGTATTCCCTCTTTTACAGAATCAAAGTTATAATTCACAACTTCTTTGAAGTGTTAACTCCCAGTGATGTCATGAAAAACAAAATGGAGAGAAACTTGAGAGCTCCACCAGTTATTACTCAATATGTATTCTTTACTTCAAATGTCAGGAGTGTAGCAGAATCACAGAACTTTAGAGGTTGAAGGGACCTCCAGAGACCAGCAAGTCCAACCTCCCTACCAAGGCAGGATCCCCAAGGGAAATTCACACAGAAATCCATCCAGGTGAGTTTTGAAAGTCTCCAGAGAAGGAGACTCCGCAACCTCTCTGGTCAGCCTGTTCCTGTGTTCTGTCACACTCACTGTAAAGAAGTTTCTGCTCATGTTGAGGAGAAAAGAGATTGGCCCCATCCACTTGACACTCACCCCCATGATATTTATAGACATTGATGAGGTCCCCTCTCAGTCTTCTTTTCTCCAGAGCAAACAGCCCCAGGTTTCTCAGTCTCTCTTTGTAGGGCAGATGCTCAAGTCCCCCAGTCATTCTCATGTCTCTCTGCTGGACTCTCTGGCAGGTCCCTCTCTCTTGAACTGGGAAGCCCAAAAGTGGACACAGTATTCCAGAACCTCTAACATTCCTGGTCCTGACATAAGAAATACTAATAAAGGAAATCAAGGAGCTCACACCACAAAATGTGAATTCTGGGGGGAAAAAAAAAAAATCCAGATGAAAAACTGAAACTCGGTCCCTGAAAATGAAAGGAAAGGATCCTGAATTTTTTATCAGACCTGTATTTGGTCTGTAGGTTTGACTGCATTTTTCATGCCTTATATACACAAAAAGCAAGCACAAATCAGATCATTATTTTTTTAAAGATTAAGGCAAGAATGAAACAAAAAAGAAGACATAAAGAGCTCCTTTTTTTTCTTTATTACTGTGTAGCTGTTGACTTTGATGGAGTGACTTCAAAGACTTTACAATTCTTCCAGCAGGAGAGTAAGATCAGACTCAAGTTCTTCATACCCAAAAGAGCTCTTTTTGACTCAGACATTTTCCATCTTGAACTTCCTTTGCTGTGTAAAAGCAAACCTCAAGTCTCGTCTCCTAAACCTGGCAATGAAAATTGACACGGTTGGATTTTGGTGAAAAAGCCATCCTTGTGCAAAGTCTAGTAGAGGTCAGAGGATGCAAACTCAGGAGGAAGTTTAGCATGACAAACAATGTAGAAAATCCTCTTAGAAATGACAAAGTAAGACTTTTGGTCTAAAATTTGAGTTTATTTTTTGAAGAATCTCTAAGTGAAGAAGCTTTTCCAGTTTCGGTAGCTTGGGCTGTGGATTCAGAGCCTGACCCAGCAACTGGCAGAAGTCTTCATGTTGTAAATTTGGCTTTGAAACCAGGCCCAGCATGCTGCTGGCCATTCTGCAGATGAAACTGGTTCTGCTGGGATGCACATCCTGCAGCTTCTCGGTTGATTTTCTTCTGGTTAGGAAAGTCAAAACTGAATCACTCTTGATTTCTATTCAAGCTTGATCACTGCAGAAAATATCCAAGTATTTAAGCCTTTATTTCTGTTAGAATACAGAGAAAAGAGGTAATCCGCCTTAATATTAACCACCATTTCTGTGGCCTGCATGTTTAAAAAGTTGTGGGCTCCCCAATTCAAGAGAAACAGGGATCTACTGGAGAGACTCCAATGGAGAGCCGTGAGGGTGACTTGGGGATTGAACTTCTTTGCAATTAAGAAAGACACAGAGAGCTGGAGACGTTTAGTCTGGAGAGTAGAAGGTTGAGAGGGGATCTTATTAATGTCTAAATATCTAAGGGGTGGGTGTCAGGATGAAGGTGCCAAGCTATTTTTGATGCTGCTCAGTGATAGGACAAGGAACAATGGGTACAAGCTGGAACACAGGAGGTTGCACCTCAGCATGAGGAGAAATTTCTTTATGGTGAGGCTGCTGGAGCTCTGGAACAGGCTGCCCTGAGAGAATTTGGGGTCTCCTTCTCTGGAGACTTTCAAAACCCACCCAGCCTGCCCTAAGTGATCCTGCTCTGGCAGAGCAGCTGGACTCAATTATCTCTGGAGGTCCCTTCCACCCCCTAACATTCTGTGATTCTTTGGAAAAGCTATGAATGTCTTAAAAGAAAGTCCTTGTTGTGCAGAGAATAATTTGCACAAATATTCCTTTATTCAGGCAGCAAGCAAGGCAAAAGAGATGGTTTCAGCGTTCCCAAAGGTTGACTACCCGTTAACTCCACATTTGAAGGACTAGCATGGGACCTTTGTAAGCTGGGGTTCTGCACATGAGCATTGTGGGAGTGGAAGGAAAGTGAGCTCCAGCTTACTTTTCATCTTAATTACTTACTGTGTTACAATCCCTGTGTAAAATAGTTATTAAATAGATTTTTTATTTTCATCGGAAATGGGGCATCTTAGTAGTTGGGCTTTGAATTAATGCCTGATGTTCTCTGAAGTCAGCAATACAGATTTTCTGATGGACTAAGTATGCCACTGGTTTGGGAGAGGGATTGGGTTCATTTTCTTGAGGGGAAGGAGGCAGGCTCTGAATGAGTAAAGAGAAGAACATATATCAAACACCTAGGACACTTCTCTGATTTGCATGAACTTCTAGAAAGAGGTAGCCCTGGAAGCATTGGGATGGTAAATCATTCACAGCCCTCCAGTTGAACAGAGGTGAACCTCATGAAGTTCAAAAAGGACAAACATAGAATCCAGCACCTAGGAGGGAAGACCTTCCTGCGCCAATACAGGTGAGGGGTTGAGTTGCTGGGAGCAGCTCTGCAGAGAAGGTTTTGGGAGTGCTGCTGGACAAGAAGTTCCTCATGAGCCAGCAGTGTGCTCTCGTGGCCAAGAAGGCCAATGGGCTCCTGGGTGTATTAAAGAGAGTGTGTCCAGCAGGTTGATGGAAGCTCTTTCCCCTCTACTCTCCCTTGGTGAGGTCACATGTGGAGAATAGCATCCAGTTCTGGGCTCTCCAGTTCAAGAGAGACAGGGAAATGCAGGAGAGTGTCCAACAAAGGGCCACAAAGATGCTGAGGGGCCTGGAGCATCTCTGTGAGGAGGAAAGGCTGAGAGCCCTGGGGGTGTTGAGCCTGGAGAAGAGCAGCCTGAGAGGGAATCTGATCAATGCTCAGAACGAGCTAAAAGGCATGGGGCAAGAGGATGGGGCCAGACTCTTTTCACTGGTGCCCAGTGATAGGACAATGGGCAGCAGGCAGAAATTGGAACTCAGGAGATTCCAGCTGAACATGAGGAAAAAAGTCTTACCTGTGAGGGTGTTGGAGCCCTAAAGCAGGCTGTCCAGAGAGATTGTGGAGTCTCCTTCTCCGGAGACTTTCAAAACCTGCCTGGACACTGTGATCCTGGCCAACCTGCTGCAGGTGATCCTGCTTTAGCAGGGGATCTGGACTAGATGATCCCCAGAGGTCTCTCCCAACCTCTACCATGCTGGGATTCAGGGTTTTGAAACTGAAGAGACAGATTCTGAGTGAGCATGGATCATGAGAGAGCAGGTAGAAAAAACAGACTGAATGACATACAGACTGCATCAGGAAAATGCTGCCTGCTTCCGACAAAATCCATTGACTTCTGGCTTCAAAATTTCCACATGCCAGCCTGGGACTGTCAGATCTATTGCAGAATCTTGAGGTTTTAGAAGGATGTGTAGCACCACCAAATGATGCTTCTTCATGGAGGAAGATTGGCACTTATAAATGGTAGTGGTGAGTGGCAGAGGAATCTGCAGGAAAATGAAGAGTTTTTATCTCTAGGAATATGGAAGACTGGCCTGTGAAGAGGCAAAAGTGGGCTGGAACAATTTAGGAAATAAACAAGCTCAACAGGACAAGTAGATAAGATAAAACAGCCACAGGGATAAAACTAGAAAACAAGAGCAAAATTTGTGACTCGGTTGAGAATCCTGAGGTCTGTGATTCAGACTGGGCTTTATCTCTCCAGAGTGACCAAGAAAGAGGGAAAGCACTAGATGGGTTTGGTAGAGGAAAGAAAAGACAGTCTTCTGTCAGGGGGAGCTGGTTAGATATCACTATATTTGATTTCTGAAGCTTTCTGACAGGATCCATAGCTGCCAGCTTCTTGGCTGAACCTTAGTGGTGCTTCCTTTTCATAGCCCACCTGTGGGTCAACTGGACAACACAGCTTGGTGTGTTGGGCTGCATCCAAAGCAGTGTGAGCAGCAGGACCAGGAAGGGGATTCTGCCCCTCTGCTCTGCTCTGGTGAGACCTACCTTCAGTACTGTGTCCAGTTCTGGTGTCCCCAGCATAAGAGGGATGTGGAACTACTGGTGGGGGTCCAGAGGAGGCTGTAAAGATTAAAAAGATGTTGGAGAAACTCCCCTGTGGGGACAGGCTGCAAGAGTTGGGGCTGTTCAACCTGGAGAAGAGAGGGTTCCAGGGAGACCTTAGAGCAACCTTCCAGTATCTGAAGGGGGCCTGCAAGTAAACCAGACAGGAACTTTTACAAGGGCTCAAAATAATAGGATGAGAGGGAATGGATGGAAGCTTGAGGAGGGCAGATGTAGACTGGAGATTAGGAAGGAATTCTTTCCAGTGAGGGTGGTGAGACACTGGAATAAGTTGCCCGGGGAGGTTGTGGCTGCTCCCTCCCTGGAGGTGTTCAAGACCAGGTTGGATGAGCCCTTGACTAACCTGTACTAGTGGGAGGTGTCCCTGCCTATGGCACGGGCTTGGAGATAGATGATCTTTGAGGTCCCTTCCAACCTTACCATTCTATGGTTCCATGATTAAGATTGCCATGAAAGTGGTATCTTTGGGCTTTAAAAGGATCATTAGCTCCCCACTGTTCTTAAATGTTTATCAGTCTCCTTGTCACTTCAACTGATTTTTTTTTTAACCAGAGGTTCCCTTGGACCTGGAGTATTTGTGTCTCTGAGGAGCTGGAGACACAGTATTTCCTTCTCTCACCAAATGAGAGCAGGAGGAAATGTTTGCTCAGTGAGAACTGCAGGAGGAGAGGTAGCAACGATGCTCACTTGCTTTGTGGTGTAAGCACTCATTTTTAATTGTCACACCAATTTGAATGAACATGGTGTCACTTTTTCTCCTGCATTGCCGATTCCTTCTACCTCCACAATGTTCTCATTAATCCCTTCCAGTGTCCTTGCCTGGCATAAATCAAAATTTCATCAGGCAGATTAAAAACTCTCTAAGGGTTGTCTGCACTTTTCTTTGGTTTTGCTTGTCCCCTTCCTTCCATTTCACCTGTCCAAACACAGCTCAATAGCTTCTGTCCTGCTACAGAAAACAAAATGAACCCATGAATGGATTGATGGGGTTATAACGTTTCAAAAGACAGGGAGAAACACAAGAAACACATTAAAGTATAGAAGTTAGCAGCTTGGGGATGGGTGGAGTGGGAAGTTCCTAGTCTGAGGTCTTACTGATTTGAGGAGAAAGTCATTTGATAAAAAATCAGAACCAGCAAAACTCAGATGTTTGTTTTCAGATGTATCCATTTATATGAGATTTGACTCAAGGATTCTGAGGTACTTCTGCTCTCTTCTTCACCCTTAGACTTTCTGATCTTCTGCCTGTGGGCACTACTGGTCCTCATTTGGCACATAGAATGAAAACTTGGACTTCCCTAACAGCTACATCGGCTTGTGAAGAGACTATTTTGTTGCTGTTGTTTGGTCACAGTATTCAACCTTAGTGGTAGATGTTGGCAAACCAGCTTTCTTATTGTCATGGACTTCTGTTCCCCTTGCCTGTAAAGTCAGGAAGATGTCTTTAGAATATATCTTGCCTAAAATATGTTAAAGAAAGTGGATATTTGGATTAAGATTCCCAGCTCAACATGGGCAAGGCAAAGATGGTATCAGAGAAAATAGGCTGACATCAATTAATTGGACAGAGGCAGTTTGGATGTTCTAAGTACAGTAAAGAAACAGAGAGAAAAGTTAAAGGTTAGGAAAGAAAGGCAATAATAATAATAATAATATGCTGCAATTTCTTGCCATAAATGTTGTCTATAGTGTTGACTCTGAAGTTTTAACTCCATTTACAACATCCTGAAATGGGAAAACACCTTTGAAAGCAGTATTTTAATTTCCTATTGTTTTTTCTTATGGGTTCAGTTAATAAGCTATGGTTTTTTTAACAGCATTGGTGACTTCAACTTGTAAGCCTCAATGGTTACTTTTGTCAGGCAAACAAAGTAAACTCCAACTGAAAATAGCCTATTATGTCTGAGAGGATTTTCTCCTGTTAATTGAAAATGAACTGGAACTAAGCTGAATTACTTGAATGTTTAATCTTTCTTTGCTACACTAAGGTTACTAGCAGGTGCAAGCATAAGACACATTTCTAAATAGAAATAACAAGGTTTTTAGAATTTCAGCTTTGGTAAATGCTGAGAAGGGCAGTGACCTGTAATGCCAGGAAGAGCATTCCAAGCTCCCAGACATTCCTGCTGAAATACAGCCTCCCAAAGCTGAGCTTTGTTAGTAGCTGAGAGAAATTGTTAAAGTAACTTCTGTTAAGAGAGCTGATTGTCTCCATCCTTAATGTGGAGAGAATTTAATCTTCAGAAAGTGGAACTAGTGTGCAAACACAAAAATAAAGAGGCTATTTTAAGGATCAAGCAGCAGGATAGGCTGGATCTCCTGTCTTGAGGGAAAATTGCAGTAGTTACAGCTCCCCATGGTGTGAAACCCTTGCTAATCCTCCAGGCCTGTGCTCCCGATACCATCAGACATATCTTACAGCACTCAGAGGCTGCCCTTGGAGAGAGCGAATGTGGGACAAATTTACCTAGGAGAGCAGAAGGAAAGAATCCTGCATCCATAGAGAAAGTCTCAGCACAGAGAAGGAAGGAGAGAAAGTCTTTCAGAAGAGAAAAGGTACATCTGGCAGAGAGAACGTAAGTATTTCTGTGCTCTTGGGAGCAGAGACATTGAGACCAGTGTGCAGCAGATGCTAGTTTTGTGGTGGGGAGTGGGGAGAACTGGGAAGGAGCACAGTTCTCCACTGCATACCACACAATCACAGAATCTCAGCGTGGTGGGGGTTGGAAGGGTCCTCTGGAGATCATCTAATCCAACCCCTCTGTTAAAGCAGGGTCACCCACAGCAGGTTGCCCAGGATCACAGTATCCAGGTGGGTTTGGAATCTCTGTAGAGAAGGAGACTGCACAACCTCTCTGACCAGCCTGCTCCAGGACTCCAGCACCCTCCAAAGAGTTTTTCTTTGAGAGCTGTTTACTCTAAGAGTTGTGATGGAATTTCCTGGGTTCCAGTTTGTGCCCTTTGCCTGTTGTCCTGTCACTGGGCACCACTGGAAAATTTCTTGTCCCATCCTCTTGACGCCTGCCCAAAAGAAGGATCTGCATGTCCTGCATGCCACACATTTGAAAAAGTCAGTTCAGCATTTACTCAGGGAGCAGGCAGAGGCTAAACTTGAAATATGCTCTTGAAAAAGCTTTATGCTTCTCCCAGAGTCCTCCTTGCTGTCATTGGCAGGCAGTTTCCCTGTCTCACAGCACTTCCCAGCCCCCTGTTAACATTCCTTTTCCCACCCTTTAGGTACACATGCCGCTCTACTCCACTGCCACAGTTCAAATTACTTTGACAGATACTCTACAAAGATGCTTTCTGCTCAGCCCCTCCAAGTGCAGGCATCAAGAGCTTGATCTCCAGCCCACTGACATCAGTGGGAGCCTTTCCATTCATCTCAACAGAGCGTGTGCCAGGCCAGGGAAGTACACAGATGAGAGAAGGCAATTTGCCCCATCACACATTTTCTTTCATCAACTTCTTTACACAACTAAAGTGTTTCTTAATGTAACTTCTGCTCCTGAGCAGGGGATTTTCATCTGTGTGAAGATGATTTCCATTAATAACTACAGAAGGTTGCATGCAAGACCAGGACAGGGCTGAAAAGTGCAAGGGGAGAACCTGAATCACTTTGGACACGTCTAAGGTAATGAATATTTTTTTCTTCCTTTGGCAGCTGAACTGGAAAGAAAGAAGTAAAAGCTTTTTGGAGCAGAGTAAGGGGGAAATTGTTGAATCATTAAGGTAGGAAAAGACCTTTAAGATCATTGAGTCCAGCTGTCAACCCAGCACCGCCATGACCACAGAGTCATAGAATGGCTGAGGTTGGAAAGGACCTTAGAGATCATCTCCTCCAGCTTCCCCACTATGGGCAGCTAGACTCAACTGCTCAAAGCCTCATCCAGTCTGGCCTTAACCTGACCCATGGAGGAAATATCCACAACCTCCCTGGGCAGCTTATTCCAGAGTACCATCACCTTCATACTGAAGAGCTTCTTCCTAAGACCCCAGTCTAAACCTGCTCTCCCCCAGCGTCAAACCATTCCCACTTGTCCTGTTGCTAGACACCCTTATGAAAAATCATGTCCCAAAGTGCCATGTCCATGTGTTTTGGGAACATGTTTGGGAATGGTGACTCCACCACCCTTGCCAAGTGGAGGCAAATGAAACATTACACAGGGTTTCAGCTGCAGGCAACATCCCCATGTTCTGGCACAAAGCAGTGGCACTACGATGGTGCAAGAAGAGAGGGGTCTGAGGAGTGTGGCCAGCAGATTGAGACAGGTGCTTTTGCCACTGTGCTCTGGTAAGACCTCACCTGGAGTACTGTGTCCAGCTCTGGTGCCCTCAACACAAGAAGGACATGGACCTGATGGCGTTGATCCGGAGGAGGGCCAAGAAAATGATCAGGGGGGTGGAGCACTTCTGCTGTAAGGACAGGCTGAAGGAGCTGGGATTGTTCAGCCTGGAGAAGAGAATGCTCCTGGGAGACCTAATAACAGCCTTCTGGTACCTGAAGTGGGCTACAAGAAGTCTACAGAAGGACTGCTTCCAGAGGCATGCAGTGACAGCACAAGGGGCAATGGTTTGAAATTTGAGAATAATGGTTTTGATTGGATGTTAGGAACAAGTTCTGCACCATGAGGGTGGTAGAACACTGCAATTGGTTGTCCAGGAAGGCAGTTGAGTTTACATCCCTTGCTCGACTGGGCTCTGGGCATCCTGATCTAATGAAGGGTGTCCCTGCTAACTGCAGGGACATTGGAATAGATGAACTTTGGAGATCCCTTCTGACCCAAACCCTACTATGATTCTATGATTCCGTGCTGCTCAGGTGGCTGCTAAAGCACCAGCGTCACTGTGGAGACAGCAGCAGCAGCTTGAGGAAATCAGCATCATTTTGGTGGTCTGGGTGGAAGAAAGGACAGGAGTCAGCTTCCAGCCCCAGGTCTAGGACAGGATGTGTAGAAATGGCCACACTCACCACAACCAGCTTGTCCTGGGCCTTCCTGTGGGTGTCATGAGAAAACAGATCCCAGTGGCAGAAAGGGAAGTTGGCAGGACTAGAGATTAGGTAAGGGCATGATCTTCTCAAGTGTCTGGAGTTTTCACTTAGAAAAGTGGTAATATTTAAAAAAAATATAAAGTAATTTCTCATTAAATATTGAACTGTCTGTCAGAATAACAGATTGCTCTGTTCTCCTTTTGGACAGCTGCCAAAAAGTGGTACCTGGGGCACATCTCCTGAGCCATCAGCTTCCTTAGGAGGAAATGCACTGAGTGACAGGTGAGATCAAAAATAATAATTTGCCTCTTATTTTGCCTTTAACCTGACATGAACATGGCAGAGGCTTCAAGCTCAGGTGAAAGGCTTACATTAAGCCAACTTTCTGCTTTCTCTCAGTAGCACTTCAGATGTCTTAATATTTGGAGCATCATTTAGAGATCAGCTTACTTTGACAAGGCCACATACCTGGAATGCTCAGGATCACTGTCAAACCCTAACAGTTTGATGTGTTGTCAGAGAATAGTGCAGGTGAGGTTCCAAGTGCTGACCACAGAGCCATCTGCTCCTGAGTTTGAGCTTCAACATGAGTGGAATGGAGAATGAAATCAATGCCCCCTCCCACACACCAGCCAGGCCAAAAGCTTTGGAAAACTTCTCTCCAGAGATAAAAACAGAGATTTTTTTTTTCCCCTTTCTATACATTCAGTTTCCTTAGTACTTCTTTTCTAGACTTGTCCTCTGTAAACAAATTGTCAGTGCTGTTGGAGAAGACCAGGATGCCTGAGGTCTTGACTACTTGTATTCCTGAACCACAAAAGGCTCTAATCTTCTACAGCCACTCTGAGGAAAATAAAATCACAACTATTTAATAGTAGTAACAGTATGGATTATTTTGTCCCACGTGAAGCAGCTCTATTGTATCATGCGAGGCCTGGCCAAAGGTGGTTTGATGCTAAGAATGGAAATGGAAGTTAACTTTTTTGTCAGGATTATGACAATTCTGGATGTGCAATCTGCAGGCACAATCTCAGAATGAGGACAGACAGTTCTGAAACAAATATTATCAAAAGGCTTCATATTGCTGATCTTTTAAACCCTCCTCAGACTGAGCAGATTTAGTGGCTTGGTGCTGAAACAGGAACAAATATAGCTTGGCTTTTAAATTGATGGATGGTCAAAGCAAATGTGGCCATGAAATTTACTCCATTTTAGGCCATGGCATGAACTTCCAGCATTGAGATCCATTTTGAAGTCATCATTTATCTATGCTAACAGTTTATACTAATTTATAGAGAAATCTGTTATTGTCAGCTCACAGAATTCACAGAATTAACCAGATTGGAAAAGATCTTTGAGATCATCGAGTCCAACTTATCACCTAACCCTTCTAATTAACTAAACCATGGCACCAAGTGCCTTATCCAGCCTTTTAAACACCTCCAGGGATGGTGACTCCACCACCTCCCAGGGCATCCTGGAGAATAAATCTTGTGAGGAGCAACTGAGGGAGCTGGAGATGGTTAGTTTGAAAAATAGGAGGCTGAGGGGAGAGCTCATTGCTGTCTGCAGCTACCACGTGGAGGGACATGCTGCTGGTCTCTTCTCAAAGGTGATTTGAGACAGAATATGGGGGAGTGGACTCAAGCTGAGAGTGGGTAGGTTTAGATTGGACATTAGGAAAAGGTTTTTCACAGAGAGAGTGGTCAGGCACTGGAATGAGCTGCCCAGAGAGGCGATTGGGTCACCAATCCTGGATGTGTTTAAGGGTGGTTTAGATGTGGTGCTTAGGGCTATGGTTTAAGGTGAATAATGTAGGGTTATAGGTTGGACTTGGTGATCTTGAGGGTGTTTCCTAACCTGCATGTTTCTGTGATTCTGTGATTTAACTCCTTCAGATCATTGCCTCAGTGATGGTAAGAGCTAATTTACACCACTGAGACTCCCACTGCATCTGTCAAAGTTCAGGAAATTTCTTCCAAAAAGCCTAAGAGTGAAAAAACAAACAAAAACAGAAGCAAGAAGAAACTATAAAGTTAATTTAGACAGGAGCGAACAAACTGCATTTAACATTTGTTTTTTCACTGCTTAACTGTAATTACTTTGCTGCTGAATTGCTGCCCAACTTAGAGACTGCTAAATAGGACATGGGTGGGAGGACTGGAGCAGTGGGCTTTTCTATGTCCTTTCACCCCTGAATCCCATGAAATTCTGAATGTGTCCACATGGCTTATCAAGTACACCAGAAGCTAATAAAAAGATATGATTATTTTCTCTCACGTTTTCCATTTTGGTAGTAATTGCTTCTGGGTTGACTTGCTGTAGATGAAATACAATTCTTACCCTGTGGGGGAAAAGAGTAACAGTTCTTGAAGACACTTCATATTTTGAGGCTGATATTTCTTCTGAAGCTCATCCTGGTGAGAAATCATAAAATTATAGAATGGTAAGGTTGGAAGGGACCTCAAAGATCATCTAACTCCAACCCCTTGCCATAGGCAGGGACACCTCCCACTAGTACAGGTCACCCAAGGCCTTGTCCAACCTGACCTTGAACACCTCTAGGGAGGGAGCATCCACAACCTCCCTGGGCAACCTGTTCCAGTGTCTCACCACCAATCCAGAATTGGTAAACTCTTCTTTTCTGTTGTAGTAGCTAAACCATTGTAGCTTGTAGACACAACTCATAATTACAGCAGCTTCCATTGTGGGTAGGCCGAAGCTAACAAACCTTGAGTCTGATGTAATGGTTGTCACTAAACAAAATATCTGCTTAGCAAACCATCAGAACTTGTGCCTAATGTGAAGCAGATGTATCATTAAGCACTAAATGGGAATATCATTTACACTAGATGTCATGTTTCATTTTGATAAATGAGGAAAAAAAAACCAAACAACATGTGAAAGATGTCACCTTGTGTATCCAGTGCTGAAAGTGGTGCTTTGAAGGGGACCTCCTATTTTAAAGCCTTTCATCCATAAGTCTTCTCCTTCCTCCACCACAATGATGCATATCCCTGACAGCACTTCTGTTACTGAAGCTCCCTGACGTTACAAGCTGATAACTCTCAGTGTAACAAACACTGTCTTCACTTGGTAGAAAAGACTCATGAAGTGCAGAGATTTGACTGGCACCAGCAAGTTGGCATCAAAGTCCTGTTTGTAGATTTTTAATTGATGCAGACCAATCTTTCTTTCCTAAGACTGTCCTAGGTGAAGAAAAATGGGTGCTGTGTATCATAGCTTGTAATGACCACAATCTGTAATAAACCTAAATAAAATAAATCTTACTTCAATGTAAATAAGAAGATACGGTAAAACATGCTTAAAATGGTTCTGTGACTGGGGGAATAAAATCCTTCAATTTATTGTTCCTTTTATTTCTTCAGAGCTGCTCTCCAGCAGATCAATCCCCAACCTGCACTGGTCATTGGAGTTGTTCTTCCCCAGATGCAGGACCCTACCCTTGCCCTTATTGAATTTTGTTGGATTTCTCCCTGCTCAGCTCTCCAGCCTGTCCAGGTCTCACTGAGTGCAGCCTCAGAGGGTGTCAACCACTCCTGGTGCACTTTCCCAGGTAAGCAGCAGTTGACTCCAACAGGTTGTTCATTGTGATGCACTCATATTTGGGTCCCGTGTGGGGATGGTAAGCAGGGCAGGAGACTCTGTCTTCTCATGAACTTCAACTTGAGGAAAAACTTATTTGGTTTGAGGGTGTTGGAGCCCTGGAGGCTACCTAGAGAGGTTGTGGAGTCTCCTTTGCTGGGGAAGTTCCAAACCCATATGGAAAATGCCCAGACAGCCTGATCTAGGCAAACCTGCTTTAGCAGAGGAGTTGCACTGGATGATCTCCAGAGACTCCTTCCAGCCCCACACTGTTCTGTGGTTCTGTGATCACATGAGTAAAGATGACCACCAGCATGAAAATGGGAGTGTTGAAATGGAGCACTTTTGTTCACCAGAGCTGGATTTTTTTAGGGAAGGCTAAAGACTTTAGGGAAGGCGAGGAGAGAGAGCGGAAATAGCAGCAGAGCTGTGTAATATAGCAGGTTTCCATAGGGCTCAGAAAAGTCTTCCCAGGCAGGCAGTGGGCCTTTAGAAGAAAAGGTGCTGTCAGGGAGACACTGAAGGCAGCAGTGAGGACCAGGGTGATGGATACGGACAGCTCTTACAACCGGAATGACAGATGCGGCTCACTTTTCATCATTATGCCACAAACTGCTGGGTCCAGTCCACAAGCTGACCTCCTCCAGTACTCCTGAGTCCCTCTGAGGCTCACAGCACAATTAATGAACAGCTATCAAATTAATTTCAGGAAAGCAATGAGGAATCAATGGCAGTACAGTGCAACTGTTAGTTAAGCCGTTAACTGCACGTGACTAATCGTGCTCAGGAGCTGGGCTGGTTTTGTTCTGCTGACATTTGTAAATTGCTAAGCTTTCACTTGGGTAGTTCGTGGTGTGAGATGAATCTCCTGGGAAAGTGTTTTCCTTCCAAACGATGTTTAAATGTCTGTAATTCTTTGCTGAATGCAATTTACCAACAATTGTAGCACTTCCGAGCATAAGCTCCCTTATTTCTGTCTCAAGCAACTTGACATTTAAAATAATTTGCTAAATGCAGCAAAAATGCATAAACAATGTAATTTTCATGTAAACAGTTGCCACGTAAGGCACAAAGTGTAATTGGTAGCCTCTGTGGCAAGCCCGAACAATGCCATTTGAGAGAGCCTTGTCGGGAACGTGGGCGTACAGAAGCAGAGAACTCCTCTGGGTTACACATGCACTATCTGCTCAGCTGAGAGAACACATCAGGATGTGGAGAGGTTGCTCCAGGAAATGTTTTTAAATGAAAGAAGTCCAATGCTTTCCTACAGCATCAGTGGAGATAGTGATAGTGGTGTGCTTGCCATCAGTAGTTGGGTTCCATATTGGTTTGTGTTTCATTGGACTGTTCTTCTTTCCATCCCAGCGAGTTCTTCTTTCCATCCCTTCCCCACCTCATCAGTCTCTCTTACTTAAAATTATAGAATCATAGAATCAAACAGGTTGGAAGAGACCTCCAAGATCATCCAGTCCAACCTATCACCCAGCCCTACCCAATCCACTAGACCATGGCACTAAGTGCCTCATCCAGTCTTTTCCTCAACACCTCCAAAGACGGTGACTCTACCACCTCCCTGGGCAGCCCATTCCAATGCCAATCACTCTGTGAAGAACTTTCTCCTAATATCCAGCCTAGAACTCCCTTGGCATAACCTGAGACTGTGTCCCCTCGTTCTTTTGCTGGTTGACTGGGAGAAGAGACCAACCCCCATGTGGCTACAACCTCCTTACAGGTAGTTGTAGGCAGCAATGAGGTCATCCCTGAACCTTCTCTTCTCCAGGCTGCACACCCCCAGCTCCCTCAGCCTCTCCTCACAGGGCTGTGCTCCAGGCCCCTCACCAGCTTTGGTGCCCTCCTCTGGACACGTTCCAGTACCTCAACATCTCTCTTGAATTGAGTGGCCCAGAACTGGGCACAGTACTCAAGGTGTGGCCTGACCAGTGCTGAGTACAGGGGCAGAATAACCTCCCTTGTCCTACTGGCCACACAGTTCCTGATAAAGACCAGGATGCCATTTGCTCTCCTGGCCATCTGAGCACACTGCTGGCTCATGTTCAACCTACTATCTGGTTGTTCCTAGTTGTATCTTGTACTAGTTGTATCTAATTGTTTCTAGTTGTAAAGGGTGAGTGTCAGGAGTATGGAACCAGGCTCTGCTTGGTGATGCCCAATGACAGAACAAGGGGCAATGGGTGGAAGCTGAGGCATAGGAAGTTTCATTTAAACATGAAGAGAATTTTTTTCACTGTGAGGGTGACGAAACACTGTAACAGGCTGCCCAGGGTGGGTTGTGGAGTCTTCCCTGTCTGGAGATATTCAAGAACCACCTGGGTGCATTCCTGTGTGATCTGCTCTAGGTGATCCTGCTCTGACAGGGGGATTGGACTGGATGATCTTTTGAGGTCCCTTCCAGCCCCTGACATTTTGTGATTCTGTGCAACCTGAGTCCATAAAACACCTTTGTTTCAGGTGGCCACATGTATAAGGATATAACTGTGTGCATCTTATCAAAGCTGGTTTGATAAGCACGGTGAGAGCTCTGCACTGCAGCCTGCAGCAGTTCACAGGCACTATGGTCAATATAAACATATGATCACAAAAAGCAAAGAATTTGCTTAGAGCTTCCTCGTGATGCAATTTGTCCTTAGCATCAGCTTGGAGGAAGAAGCAGAGCTTGTAAAAAATGCTGGCAGCTTCTTGCTAGTCACTTGTAAACTGCTCCACCATAGCACACGCTCAGAACGCGTTCAGCACACACTCCGTGCAAGCTCTACCCATGCACTTGGCACTGGCCAGGCTGCACCATGACTGCTGGGTTCAGTTATGGGCCCCTTAGTACAAGAAGGACATTGTGCATCTGGAGCAGGTCCAGAGAAGGGCAACACATGACTTAGGAGGAGCGACTGAGTGATCTGGGGTTGTTCAGCTTGGAGAAGAGGCTGAGGGGGAGAGCTCATCGCTCTCTACAATTCTCTGAGAGAAGGTTGTAGCAAGGTGAGGGCTGACCTCTTCTCCTGGGTAACAGGTGACAGAACAAGAGCACATGGCCTCAGGTTTGCACCAGGGGATGTTTAGATTGGATAGTAAGGGAAATTTCTTAAAGTTGGACTCGATCTTAAGGTCCTTTCCAAAGAAGCAGTTCTATGATCAACTGATGGCAGTCATTAACACTCCGTAGGCTGTGGTGCCTCGGTAAGCTTCTGAGAGAGGAGGAAGTGGATTTATTCCCAGAGGCACACCATTCTGAGTGCATCCATCATCTCCCTCATCCTTCATGTTCCACTTCTATTCACCTTGCCTACTTGCAGGACTGTCTTTTGTGAACCATCGCTCTTCACAGGGTCTAAGTCTCTTCTAGGTGATAGTGATATGGCTGCCAATGCCAGCCCAGCCTCCAGAGTGGACTGGGACCATCCTGGAGATCTCAGCCTTGGCCAGCCGCTGCTCTGCCCACAGAAGATGGAGTAGGGACTGGCTGAGAGCCGCAGCTGCAGCTTGTCCCAGGAATACTCTCCTGCAAGCCCAGAGCCCAGATTCTGCTCAGGGGATGGCACCTTGAGTGAGATGCCAGTGCCCAGATGCACAGACATCAATGACCTCGATTCTCTCTAGTAATGTCCTGGCACATCCCTGCCCACCCCTACAGCCAGACCCTGTGTATAGGACTGCCCTGAAGTCCTGTCTCTCTCTATAAATGCTCACAAAGGAGCTTCCCAAAACCTGCCTCTAGGGCTGAGGGAACTGAGGTTTCTTGAGCCTGGAGAGAAGGAGACTGAAGGGCTATACCTTTTGGCTCTTTTGGCCCTGCAAGGAGGTTGGAGTCAGACAGAGATTGGGTTCTTCTCCCTAGGAACAAATGATAGAAGAGCAAATGGCCTCGAGTTGCAACAGAGGAAGTTTAGATTC
Source organism: Eubucco bourcierii (assembly GCA_013396675.1). Lineage (NCBI taxonomy): Eukaryota > Metazoa > Chordata > Aves > Piciformes > Ramphastidae > Eubucco > Eubucco bourcierii. The sequence goes on from VWZE01022659.1 coordinate 51,288, forward strand.
GATAGTAAAACAAGAAGTTCTGACTGAAAGTGTTCTTAAACACTGGGACAGGCTCCCCACAGTGGTGGCTGAATCCACATCCCTGGAGGTGTTTCACAGATGCAGAGATGAGGTACTGAGTGCCACAGTTTAGCCCCAGACCTGGCAGAATTAGAGAATGTTTGGAGTTTATGATCTTTAAAGCTCTTTTCCAACCAAAACTATTCTGTGATTCTATGAAGCTGCCAGAAGCCTTCTCCATTCACATGCCCTCTTCCTTTATTACAGCAGCTCCCCTTTGTGCCTGCTATTGTCCTCTTCTATTTCTCTGGAATCAAATCCAGATGCTCTGTTTCTCCCAGTGCAATAATGGTGGAAACAGGCTTTGCACAGCAAAGATCAGTATCTGAGGACCTACCAGCTATCTGCTTTTGTAGCACAGGCTTTATTCTGAGTTTATATTGAGTCCTGCTTCTATTCAGATTGTGCTCACGGTATCTTTAGAGGTGAGGGGAACATTTGCCGAGCACCTTATCTTTAGTTAAAAATAAAATAAAGTTTTATTCCCTTCTCAAACAGAGTCTCTTAGTGGAGTGAGGTTTGATGTGCCGCTTGTGCATAGTAACGGTGTTGCTAGGGCAGAGTTTCTGCAGCATCTCCATCTGAGGTTTCTTGTTCCCTGAGATTAATTTAAACCAAACCAAACCCCACACCTTCACCTTTCTGCAGATTCAAGGGGTGCACTACCAAGGACATTTTTCTCCCCTGGACACCAGCCACCATTTTATTGTCAAAATGTGCGGAAGCGATGGTTTTGTCTTTGTGACCAAGCTCCATTACTGAGTGGACAGTGTGCATTTAGGTGCAGCCTTCGCCCAAAAAGGATGGAAGTGGCAGATGTTTGGCTTTGTTTCATTCCCGCAAATACAGATTTTGTAGCTTTCATAGAATCATAGAATTGTTTGGGCTGGAAAAGCCCTCTAAGATCAAGTCCAAATGTCAACCCAACTCCACCATGGCCACTAAACCATGCCCTGAAATGCCATGTCCACGAGTTTCTTGAACGCTTCCAGGGATGATGACTCCACCACATCCCTGAGCAGCCTGTTCCAATGTCTGAACATTCACATTGGAAAGAAATTTTTCCTAATCTCCAACCTAAACCTCCCCTGGCACAATTTCAGGTCATTTCTGCTTGTTCTATCACCTGATACTAGGGAGAAGAGACCAACTCCACCTCAGTCCAACCTCCTTTCAGAGAGCAATGAGGTCTTCCCTCAGCCTTCTCTTCTCCAGACTAAAGAAGCCCAGGTCCCTCAGCTGCTCCTCACCAGACCTGTTCTCCAGACCCTGCACCAGCTTCACTACCCATCTCTGGACACGCTTCAGCATCTCCATGTACTTCTTGTAGTGAGGGACCCAAAACAGAACCCAGTACTCAAGGTACGGCAAGTACAGGGGCATTATCACTTCCCTGATGCTGCTGGCCACATTATTCCTAATCCAGGCTGGTGTGCACTTGTCTTTCTTGGCCACCTGTGCACACTGCTGGCTGTCAATCAGCACCCCCAGGTGGTTTTCTGCTGGACAGGTTTCCAGACACTTTCCCCCAAGCCTGTGCCACTGCACTGGGTTGTGACCCAGTAAGCGTGGCCAAGATATGCTGTGTGAAGTCCTAGGTGACCCAACACTACCCCACAAGCTCATGCTCGCTTTCAAGGCCTTCATGAGCCCTAGATCTCATAGCCTATCCTCATAGGAGAGCTGCTCCAGCTCTCTGATCATCTTCATGGCCCTCCTGGACTCACTCCAACACTTCCATGTCCTTCCTGTGCTTGGGGGCTCCAGAACTGCACACAGTACTCCAGGTGGGGTCTGACAAGAGCAGAGTAAAGGGGCAGAATCCCCTCCCTTGCCCTGCTGGCCACGCTTCTCTTGACGCAGCCCAGGACTCGGTTACTGTCTGGGCTGCACTCACACTGCAGGCTCATGTTGAGCTTTTCATCACCTCAGACCCCCAGGGACTTTTCCTCAGGGCTGCTCTCCAGCCATTCACCACCCAGCCTGTATTTGTGCTTGGGATTGTGCCTACCCAGGTGCAGGACCTTACACTTGGCCTTATTGAATGTCATCAGGTTGGCCTGGGCCCACCTCTCCAGCCTGTCCAGGTCCCTCTGGATGGATCCCTGCCCTCTAGCAAGTCGACTGTGCCACACAGCTTGGTGTCATCTGCAAACTTGCTGAGGGTGCACTCCATTCCTCTGTCCATGTCACTGACAAAGATGTTAAACAGCACTGGTCCCAGCACTGACCCCTGAGGGACACCACTTGTCACTGGTCTCCAGGTGGACATTGTGCCGTTGATCGCCACTCTCTGGGTTCGACCATCCAGCCAATTCCTTATCCAGCAGTGCTCCACCCATCAAGTCCATGTTTTTCCAGTTTGGTGACCAGGATGTCATGTGGGACAGAGTCAAATGCCTTACTCGGGTCCAGGTAGATGACATCAGCTGCCCTTCCCTTGTCCACTGTTGCTGTGACTTCATCATAAAAAGCCACTAAATTTGTCAGGCAAGATCTGCCCTTGGTGAAGCCATTGCTGGTTCCCACCAATCACCTCTGCTTTGTTTTCCATTTGCCTTAGCAGAGCTTTCAGGAGGATCTGCTCCATGATCTTCTCAACAAAATTCCAACTGCATCTTGGTGGAGATATGACCTTGCTCAACAGAGGGAATGTTCAAAACACAGTCACAGGATTGGATTTACTCTGTTATTTAAGTGGTTTAGGAGGAGATAAGATGCTCTTTCTCATAAAAACGTTGTTGTTTTGCTTTTTCTTTAAAATCCATTAGCTTCTGTGCAGGCTTTTCAATATTTATAAGATTTAAATCATCTTTTAAAGCCTCCTCAGAGCAGATAGTGACTTGACTCTTAGTTAAATAGTTCTTTTTCTGGTGGGGGAATTGTTTAAGTATTCAGCCAAATTAATCACAGTGTTTTTATACTCAAATGTCTCCTTTATGTAAGCAAAGAGAAGTATAAGAGACTTGTGTTTACATGTGTAAACTGACTTACTGCTCATGTAATGGGAATTTTATGCAGATGGCTAGATTCTGAAGCAGGTTGAATTCTGAAGCTGACTGGACATTGAAGCCACTACTTCTGAGGCCCATTTTACTAAGCAACAAATCTCCCTTTCCAGTCCAAATTCCCCTGTCCACTACACTGCCCCAAATGAAAACCACAGCAACCAGGCACCACCAGAAATGTCACAGAGTTACAGATTGGTAGGGATTGGAAGGGATCTTTGGGGATCTCTCCAGAGAAGGAGATTCCACAACCTCATTGGGCTCTGGCAACCTCACAGGAAAGAAGTTTTCTCTTTATGTTCAGATGGAACCTTCTGAGTTCCAATTTGTGCTATTGCCCCCTTGTCCTAGCACTGTGCACCAGTGAAAATTGTCTGGCTCCATCCTCTTGCCCCCCACCCTTTAGCTCTTGCCAAGGATTGATCAGATGCCTTCTCAGACTGCTCTTCTTCGTGCTAAGCAGCCCCAGCTCCCTCAGCCTTTTCTTCTCTACAGATATGCTCCAGGTTCCTCAGCATCTTTGTGGTCTCTGTTGGACTGTCTCCATTGGTTCCCTGTCCCTCTTAGACGGGGGACCCTAGAACTGGACACAGTACTCCAGGCACTCCTATGGCAGAGCAGATGGGCAGGAGAACATTCCTTTACTTGTTAGCCACAGTCTTCTTAATGTGCCCCAGGAGATCATCAGCCTTTTTGCCCAAGAGGGAACATTTCTGCCTCATGGGGAACTTAACTGTCCACCAGCACTCCCAGTTCCTTCTCTGTGAAGCATCTTCCCAGCAGATCAAGCCCTCACCTGTACTGCTGCAGAGGCTTCTTCCTCCCCAGGGAAAGGTCCCACTGAATTTCAGCACCACCTAAGGCTGTGTCCTCCCATTCCTGTATCATCAGCAAACCGATGATGCAAATTTTCTCACTGATGGCAAAATGAGAACCAAAACCATCCATGAACATGGTTGCACCCTGCAAAGATGTTCACAAAAGTGGTTTACTGTTACTGCTCTTTAGAGAAAGCAGGCATTTTGTAACTGCAGCTGACAGCAGTGTGAGGGCAGGAAATTTTCCAGCATTAGTCTGTCCTGTGGTGATAACCACAAAGGATGCTCCAGTTTTTTAATCAAGGGACGATATTCTTGTTGGCCGATTGAAGCTTTTTGTTGGAAACATCTGATAATAACCTGCCTTGTTAGTACTGTAAATTCCTCAGGCTAAAAGCCCCTGTTTCTCATTAAATTAACTAATTACTGTCTCTCTCTGGATCAATGGATTTAGGAGCAACTGACATAATCGTGCTAGGAGAGGAAAGCTGCCAAATTCCATCACTTCATTGAAATCTATGACTCTAGGACCTGTGCACCGGCAGGAATTTCTCACCATGTAATCCATGGGTTTAGGTGATTGGTTGCCATACCAAAAGGTGGCCAAGATAGGAGTTTTAAGCTTACCAAACAACAACAACATAAAAATAAAGGCACCAGAAGAGTTGCGTGTGCAGCTTGTGAAATAAAGGCACCAGAAGAGTTGCGTGTGCAGCTTGTGAAATCAAGGGAGTCATTTGAATCATAGGGAAAAATATATTGAGGGCAAATAACACATAAAATCCTGCCCACCCCTGCAGGCAGACAACATGCAGTGTAGTGTAGCAAGAAGCAGTGTCCAGCTGACTACAGGCACCAGAGGCTGTGGGCACATGCCCAGGACCTGCAAGAACTATTGATGCACCTGGGCTGACGAGGATGTCTTGGGACACTTGGAAGTTTAAGGAGAAACTTTACTTTGAAGGTGACTGAGCACTGGAACAGTCTGCCCAGAGAAACTGGGGAGTCTCCTTCTCTGCAGACTTTCAAAATCTACCTGGAAGCATTCCCAGGTGAACCTGCTTTGGCAGAGGAGTTGGACTGGGTGATTCATGGTTATAAAGATGTGAAGGGCAGTGTCTGGAGGACAGAGACAGTCTCTTCTCAGTGATGGCCAATGATAGGATAAGGGGCAGCGGGTGCCAGCTGGAGCAGAGGAGATTCCATGTGAACATAATGAAAAGCTTTTTCACTGTGAGCGTGCCAGAGCCCTGGAGCAGGCTGCCATAGAGCTTGTGGAGTCTCCTCTTCTGTAGACATGTGTGTGACTTGCTCTAGGTGATCCTGCTCTGGCCAGGGGGGTGGACTCAGTGATCTTTCAGGGTCACTTCCAACCCTGTTTATAAATATTTGAGGGCTGGGTGTCAGGGTGAGGGGAATGGGCTCTTTTCACTTGCTCCCTGTGATAGGACAAGGAGCAATGGATGGAAGCTGCAGCACAGGAGGTTCCACCTCAACACAAGGGGGAACTTCTTTACTGTAAGGGTCACAGAGCACTGGAATAGGCTCCGCAGAGAGGCTGTGGAGTCTCTTTTCTGGAGACTTTCAAGGTCTGTCTGGATATGTTCCTCTGTGACCTGAGCTAGATTGTATGGTCCTGCTCTGGCAGGGGAGTTGGACTCAATGATGTCTTTGGGTCCCTTCCAACTCCTGACATCCTGGCAAACTGTGAATCCCCAACATTCTAAGATTCTGTGATCTCCAGAGGTCCCTGCCACCTCCTATTTTTCTGTCATTCTATAAATCTGCAACAGAAATCCTTCTGCTTTGCACAATCCACCACTTGAAAGTCCAGCTGAAGATGCTGTGCACCGTGACAGGGTTTGCCCAACCTTCAGATCCCTGAGCCCCACCCCTATGGTTTGGGACTCCATTCAAACCACACTTACCTGCTTTTTTTGCAGGGGCATATTTAGGGTCCTGTCTTTTGTGAAGAGTATAAACCCAGGGTCTCACAGGTTTACAGAGACAGTTAATCTCTAAACCAGTTGATCCATAACGTAGGAGGACTAAATTTTAGAAGCTTAATGGTGCAAACAGGCAAAGCCATTTCTCAGCTGCAAGAGCATCCTATGTCCTACTTGTAGCTTAGCTATCCAAGTGCTTTATTGTGTTTGCTAAGCTTTAATTTATCCACATTTTAACATACTCTTAGCCATTTTTAATTTTAAGCTAAGAAACCTTGACAAATCTCTTTCAATGCAATTAGTTTTTCCTTTAGTTTGCTATTTAGTAACTATTTTCTTATTTCTGCTTTATTTTCCAGGGGATAAATTGTCTTATTCATTTGTTTCAATGAAGCTTGAATAAAGGTCATTTAAATTGATTCACCTTTCTTATCTCCCTTGCGTTTATTCTGTAATCCTACCTTCCATTGTGTGCAGGAGAAGAGCTTTCTTTTCTCTGCTTGTTTCTGCTTGGAGAAGAATGGTAACCTTTTATTAAATAAATCTGGGGAAGCTGTGCTCCAAATCCATATTATCTCTAGCTTGGGGAAAGAAATTACTCCACAACCTTACAAAAAAGACAACACCCAGCACTTTTTATAGTTCACTGTTAGATGGCCTGAACTTACTGCCTCATGCTGCTGAAATGAATGAGGGGGAAGATTTTGATACCGAAGATTTGCAGAAGCAGAGGTACACACAAAAGCTCAGGAAGCCAAATGTAAGAGCAGTTTCTAACCACATAGCCCTGCAGAGCACCAGTGACCTTGAGGATGCTGGGTGCCAGGGCACACAGCCATCAACTATTTACAAGGTCTTGTAATGACAGGATGAGGAGTAATGGGTTTAAACTGGAAGAGAAGAGATTTAAACTAGATGTTAGGAAGAAGTTCTTTCCAGTGAGGGTGGTGAGACACTGGAACAGGTTGCCCAGAGAGGTTGTGGCTGCTCCCTCCCTGGAGGTGTTCAAGGCCAGGTTGGACGAGGCCTTGGGTGACCTGTACTAGTGGGAGGTGTCTCTGCCTATGACAGGGGGTTGGAACTACATGATGTTTAGGTCTCTTCCAACCTAAACCATTCTGTTCTATTCCCAGATACTCCAATATTTGGGACCACTGTCCACCTTGTCTCTTACACAGGTCAGCTTTGGGAGCTATACCAGATTTCAGCCTTGAAGGGAATATCACAGGACCATAGCGTGCCAGCACCGTGGGGGTTGGAAAGGACCTCTGGAGATCATCCAGTCCAATCCCTCTGCTAAAGCAGGGGCACCCAGAGCAACTCATCCGGGATCACAATGTCCAGGTGGGTTTGGTATTTCTCCAGAGAAGGAGACTGTACAATCTCCCTGGGCAGCCTGCTCCAGGGCTCCAGCACTCTAAACAGTAAATAGTTCTGTTCTTGATTCCTGACCTGGAGTACACACTATCCACCTTTCTGTGCACATTTTAGCCTTTCAGTATGCAAATTTAGAACTCTGAGAAGCACAAACTGTAACAGAGCAAGTTTATACACTCTCTGAAAGTCCTGATATGAAAATAATCCTGAGAGGCTGCTTGGTTTGCTTGAAAAAAATTACCTGAGTGAAGCCTTCTATTTTCTGTTTATAGCCAGTTGACAAGGGTCAAGTTGCAGCTCTCTATAGACTGTAGGCAAGTCCATAGGCTCCTGTAGTATTTCCTAGATTTTCTGGTCCAGTTTTAGAGAGAAAATGGATTCTTTTCCCTGCTAGGATTATGTTCTGTGATATAGGACAAGTTTTCTATGAAGAAAAAAAAAAAAAAGAAGAGGTATTTTGTAATATTGGAATGTTTAAGGATGCAAGAGGAGGAAGTGTAGGCTTGAGCCATAAGATTAGGAAAACAAAAGCAAGGCAAGCCAAGCTGTTAATATGTTCACATGCAGATGGTTGCTTGTTCTTCTTTCTGAACAACTAAACCAGGGTCCATATTTCTTTTGTTGCCAAGGTTACTGAATTTTCTGTAGTCTCTGGGGGGGTGGGGTGGTTTTAACTCATTGAATGGCATCATTGCTTAATATTCCATTCCAATAAAAGCAATCTCTGCTGTGGAAAATAATTTCTTCCTTCAAAAAAAAAAAAACAACAAACAAATTAGAACTAAGTTGCCATTTAAAATCCACTGGAAAGAGGAGACCATTTGCTGGCAACAAAAGGGTTTTGAACAGCAGGAATGAACAGCTATGTAAAACTGCACTCTGGGTTAGGTCATCTTGGGGCCACCTGTACCTGAAGGAAAAGGAGAGGAGCATGCATTTGGTATAGGTTTGAGCTCACTTCAGAACATGCAGATCTCTTTCTGGCTCAGGTGGTCTGAGAAAGAACTGAGGAGTTTCTCAGTTCTGCAGCTGAGGTACACCCAAAGCTTTCTTGGTTAGTTGTTGTACACCAAAAGGGTTTTGGTTTACAACAAGATCTCTAGTAGACACAGACATTGTAGTAAAACAGACCTACTTCTTGCAGTGTCTTCCAGCCTGTTCACTGAACTGTGACCAAGCTGTTTGAATCCATGCCTTCAGCCCACTGTCCCCACACCCTATGCAGCACCCCGAAAACCTCATTATGCAGCACACGGCCTGCATACTCCCAAGGCAAAATCCCATATTAAAGTCCGTAGGAAGACAGACTCTTTCCCCCCTGTCCAATAATGTGAGTGAAAACTATTTTTGTTTCATTAGGTTTCAGAAAATCACTTTTTTCTCACCACCTTGGTGTTCAGTTCTGCAATCCTCTTGCTTGAGCGTGGCTGTGAGAGGCCCGGTGCCACTGCTTGAAACTGGAGCCACACTACTGGGTGCTGCTATAATGACCTTCCTCGTGAATATGTATTGCTGGGGAAGGAAAGCAGAATAAAAGATCAGAAAATTTTGACACTCAAAACTCTCCAGAGCTTCAGCCCTGGATATCAGGAAGGTATTCTGCTTCTGCCAGAGCAAAGCACCAGGGATCTTCCTGGTCCACTGTTGTGGCTTCTTGGCCTCTAACAACAACAAAACATTAGAATGGCACAGACCTGTTGATAGGGCTGCTAAATAATTTCCGTTCAGAAAGCAGCAATGTAAAATCTAATAAGTCCTGTACAAAAATCAGAAATTAACCATCAAGAAGACATGGGCTAATTAGCAAGGAAATGCTGGGTTGAGAACACACCTGGGTGTGAAGGAGTTTGGATTAATTTCAGAATTCAGTCAGATTTAGTTCTGCACAGAACGGACATGAGATACAATCATTGTGACCATTGCCATATACTGTGTGCAGTGAGCTGAGCTTGCCAAAAGTCATTCCTGAAATCGATGCCAACACATAAAAAACAGGTTCCCTGCAGGCACAATACTGAGGCACTTTAAAAACAGTTCAGAGTCATGTTTCAAAAGTACCTACTTAAGTTTGGGAAACTGCACCGTGCTGCTCATTCCCTGGACCTGAGTCCTTTCCAGAATGACTTTATGTGGCCATTCAGTGACCATCTGTTACTTATGTCCTTTGGTTCTGCACATCCTCTGCTCTGATCAGCATTGGTTTATTCTTTCTCTCCAACAGGAAAACCATAAACTAAGTTCAGCAATTATTACATTCAGGCCAGGGAAGGGAAGGGAAAAAAACCAAAAACCTTTGTTGCTGTAAATTGTTTATGTGTTTCTAAAGTGTTGGTTAGAAGCAGCCTACAAAAACTAAAAAGAAGTCCTTTTTTAGAAGTTCCTTTGACAGCAGGATCATTAAGCTCCTGTCCACAGTTGCAGCACCAGCCTTTCTTTCCAGAGGTAAAAGTTAGCTCCAGATATTTCCATGCTGAGTTTTAGTGGTGTCTTTCCTGCCTCCAGTTCCTTGACCTCTTTGAGTTCTATTTGACTGGTTTGTGGTTCTCACAACACCTGCCAACCTCTCCTAAAAACTCACTGTGCCAGCAGGTCAGCTGCTCTTCTGCTCTCCCTTTCAAGACAACCATCAAAAAGCACTAGATCCTTTCATGGTATGTAGCATGTCCTTTGATTAAGCACATCTCCCACAATAAATAGTCAAGGTGAAGTATGTCTTCTTGGAGGAATAAGGAATTGAGAGCTTCCTCAGTGGGATTTAGAGATGCTGCTCTCAGTGCTGCACCTAAGATCCATAAAAGTGAGATTTGTACCTCACCTTCCCTGTATACTGAATCTAAAAAAAAAAAAAAAGATGTCCCAAGATTTTCAGGAAGGAATCAGATACTCAAAGAGGCTTCTCAGGGAGGTGGTGGAATCTCCACGCCTGGAGGTGTTTCAAAGAGGCAGAGATGTGGTGCTAAGGGACATGGTTCAGTGCTAACCTTGGTAGAGTTAGAGAACAATTTGGCTTGATGACCTTAAGGGGCTTTTCCAAATGAATGATTCTATGATTGGAGGTTCATCTACAGAATCCAACCATTTTTCCACACTTAAAAGTCCCAGAGTCATTAGTGCTGCTGTGGAACAGGGTGCCCAGGGAGTTGGTGGATCTGAACTGTCTTTTTCCAAAGTCAAAGCAGAGGTCTTTCCTTCGTGTCCCCTCCCGGTTGTTCTTTAGCCTTGTTTTCTTATATTTTCTGATACCATCTTCTCTTCTCTGATAAGTGTATATTTTTATGGGTTCTCTTCCCTACACCAATGACTTAGAATCCAGGAGCTAGGAAACTTTGTTACACCACTTGTGACACTAGGAAACAGAACCTGTCTCAGCCCATGTTTGTGACTTTTCCCTGTTTGGTTCAAGGTGAGACCTCACTCAGGTCATCTGCAAACCCTTTGTGAGAAGTGAGAAGGCAGTTACAGGATTCCCTTAATTCTAAACCTGTACCCTTGAACTGCCAGGCAGCTACTGTTAGGACTGCTGAGGCAATGACTCCTCAGAGGGATCTGAGATGTTTTTCTCAAGGAAAAGAATTTGCTGGGTTTTGCAAATGTGAAGGGATGTGGTAATGGAAGTGTTTATTGGCAGCACTTTGAAATGTTTTGCTTGAAACATGCTTCCAAAGTGTTTTCTTTTCTTTGCATTTATCTCCATTCCACCAGCTTTAAAACCTTTATCTCAAGGCTTCTGGGAATTAGAGATCAGGGGGTTGGGGACAGAGGGGTGTGTGTGGGGTTCCCCAAGTAAAGGTTTGCAGTAAGAATGAGATTTGCTTTCCGTAACTGGAACATGTTGGATTCTTGATTGCAGCAATTGGTCTGGCACCTTGTCTCAAGAGGACAAGGGAAAACCAACCCTGAGCGAGGCTGCAATTGTACCTATGCAGACAAAATCCTGTTTTGGGAGGAACATTGTTCTGTGAACACATCTTGGCAAGGCAGTTCTGCACAGGGAATCTTTGTGTCAGATCAGTCTGGGGTGCAGCTTTTCACATGAATAAGCACCTTAACTTCTAATCTCCATAGATTTCATAGCATACAGGCAACTAGTTGATTGTTTTTTATTAAGATTAATTTCTTGGGGAGCACAAAGCATGGGCACAAGGTCTGAGTGAGAGTCCTTAATTTGGAGACAGTTTCTGATTAAAAACCCAGAAAAATGTGTTGAGGCTTCCAATTATCACAGAAAAACAATTAACTGCATGGTTAGCAGTTTGAGACTGGAGTTCTTCCAGGGATTGTTACAAGTCTGTGGGACTAAGAAACTATTTTTAAATGTAAACTTTATGTATCAACTATGTACAGCTCTATAAATTTCTATTCAGTTAAGGAAGCAATAATCAAGAATGTTCAGACAGACATGCTGAGGCACAGAGCAAAGCTAGGAGTGTGAGCTGCTGTATGACTGTGCTATCTACATCAAAATTATATTCAGGATTGTTGCCTTTGAATTTTATCCAGCAAGAAAATAACTCAGCTCTAGCCTTCAAGGCTTTCTAAGCACAACAATTAGCAAGAATTTCTCCATCTAGGTTGTTAGTGTACACGAATTCCTTAATGTAAGGTCTTCAAGCTGTGCATGTGCCACTGCTCTTCTCTTTAGTAATTCAATCATCATTTCCCCTTTATTTAAATACCTTGCTAGGAATATTTATTTAAATAAATATATATTTACTTAAATACTCCTGGCAGTGAAAGCAAGGTCTAATTTATGGCTTACACAAAAGTAGCCTACTGAGTTTTATAATCTGATACTCATATCTAAAATACACCCAGTCTTCTTGATGCCAATAAGAGCAGTTTTGGGGGGAATAGGAAATTAATTTAATGATAGATAACACACTTCACTCTCTCTTCCTCAATATATTGCACAGTCTCGGGGCCTGATTCTGATCTCATTTGCACTAATTTAATGTTGGTTAAGCTCAACTGACAGGAGTGAAATTATTTTTCATTTAGTAGAGAGTACGTGACACCAGAGATTAATTTTTATATATCATGTCTTTACATTTTCTAACACAGGGTAATGATGCTGAGCACCTGCTCAAAAAAATCACTGCTCCTACAGATGATTTCCATTAGATTAAAGTCCCACCTGGGACACAAAGCCATTGTTTCCTTTTAATAAGCAAGTTTAGAAACCAAATGTCTGTTAAAATGTGTCTTTAGTCTTTGTTACATAAACAGACAGGTACCATTACCAATGTCAAGCTTCTACCTACCAGGATCACAGAATGATAGAATCACTTGGTTGGAAAAGACCTCAAGATCATTGAGTCCAACCATAACCTAACACCTCCATAACACCTAACACCTCCATAACACCTAACACCTACATAACCTCTGTACACAGCTGTTAGACCATGGTCCTAAAGTCCTCATGCAAATATCTTTTTAACAACTCCAGAGCTGAGGACTCCACCACTTTCCTGTGCAGCCTGTACCACTGCCTGGTGACCCTAACATCCAATCTAAACCTCCCGTGGGGCAGCTTGAAGCCTTAACTGCACAGAGCTTAGCAGGAGTAATTCCAAGTAGTTACAGTAACCAACCCTTTCCCTTCTTCAGTGGCACTTCCTAAGTTCTCACTCAGGCCCATGCATTAGGACAAAATAGGCTACCAGGGCAGTCATAGAGTCACCGTGTCTGGAGGGATTTCAAAACTCTGTAGACACGGTGCTGAGAGACATGGTTTAGCGGTGACCTGGCAGTGCTGGATGAACAGACCTCATGATCTCCATGATCTCTTCCAAACAAAATAATTCCATGATTCTATGAGAATAAAAGTGGAGAAATGGCAATCCATGCACAACCTTAGATCAGGTAGGAAATCCCATGTTCATTTTTTGTGCAGCTTACGGCCCCTAAAGAGAAAGTGCAAGTTAAAATGTACACAGTAGAGTTAAAATGTAGCAAGGGTAGTGACAGAAGGAGAGAAAACAACCTCAAGTTGCTCCAGGGGAGGTTTAGTTTGGACATTAGGAAAAACACCTTCACTAAAAGAGTGGTTAAGCACTGGAACAGAGTGCTCAGGGAAGCGATGGAATCACTATCCCTGGAAGTCTTAGATGTCCAGGGACATCTAAGAATACATTGACATGGCACTGAGGGACATGGTTTAGCAGTGGACTTGGCAGTATTGAATTAACAGTTGGGTTCCATGATCTTGGAGGTCTTTTCTGACCTTAATAACTCTGTGATGCTATGATTCTAACTAGTATATTTGAATCCACTATTTTTCTAAGAAAGCAGAAGAATAACTTCTTGGTTGGTGTGGCCTCACTTATGGGATGCTATTGTGACTTGGAAGCAGTCTTACTATGAGGGCAAGTAGAAGAGCCCAAAGTGCATGTTGTGTGAAGGATGCCACTTTCCCTTCTTGAACATAAAGGTGTCTAAGTGCAAAAGTGAACTTGGAGGGGCTAATCCTTTGGGTCATAGGAACAGAAGAAAATGAGATGCTCTCTAGAAATGCTCTCTGCAATATTTATGGTTTCCCAGGAGAGCTGTTTCTGTATTGCTGCCTGATCTCCTTGGAAGATCTTGCCAATGGAGAAGGATCTGGGAGTGCTGGTGGACCAGAAGTTCACCATAAGCCAGCAATATGTCCCTGTGGCAAGGAAGGTCAATGGTCTCTTGAGGTGTGTTAAGAAGAGTGTGAACAAAAGGTTGAGGAAGGTTCCCCTCCTCTTCTGCTCTGTCCTAGTGAGGTCACACCTGGAGAATTGTGTCCAGTTCTGGATTCCCCAGTTTCAGTGTGACTGGGAACTACAGGAGAGAGAGAAACAGAGAATCATGAAGCTGCACAGGGCACTGAAGTATCTCTCTGACAAGGCTGAGAGACCTGCCCTGGAGAAGAGCAGATTGAGAGGGGATCTTCTCAGTTATGATCAATAACTCATGAGGTCATGAGGAAGGGACTGGGCTTGTTTTAGTGGTGCCAGTGACAATGGGTACAAACTAGAACCCCAGAGCTTTCATTTGAACTTAAGGAAGTTTGTATGAACTCTTTCCTACAAGGATGCTGGAACCCTGGAGCAGGCTGTCCAGAGGGGTTGTGGAGTCTCCTCCTCTGGAGAAATTGCAAACCCTCCTGGATGTGTTCATGTGCAACCTGATTAGCAGATGAACCTGCATTAGCAGAGGGTTAAGGCTATGTGATCTACAGAGGTCCCTTCCAACCCCCACCAGTCTGTGATTCTGTGATTTTGTATGAGGCCAGAGAGCTTTAACTTCTAAAAAAGAAAAGACTAGATAAGCTCTCAGATATTTTACCTCTATCAGAACTACATTTTCCATCTAGTGCAGAAGTTGAATGACAACAGTCAAACACGGAAGGCTATTGTAAAGTGGTAAGGGGGGAGAGCTATCTGCTGGGTAGATTGTGATCTTATCACTTGTCAAAAATCCGTGTGCATTTGTCTTATAGAATTATGCCTTCAAGGCGGTAAGCAACCATCTCACTGCTCAGTAATTGCTATTCAGCTTCTTTATCAGCATTATTGAGTTAATGCCACCATTTGAAGGGGTTTCTGTAAGAGGAATACAGAGACAATTCACCTTCAGTTAGCTGCATATTAGATGGCATTTCTTAATACCACAGGCTGTCTTCATCAGGACACATATTGAATAAAACCTAGTTCACCTCCCTCAAATAATGACAGATTTCAGTCAACACACAATCCAGGGACCTGTCTCCCCAAGATTTAAATAAAAGCTATAAGCTATTTTACCTGCCTCAAATAATCATGGAATGGTATGAGTCGGAAGTGACCTTTGGAAATCATTAGGTCCAAACCTCCCTGCCAAAGCAGGATCACCTAGGGCAGGTCACACAGGAACACATCCAGATGACTCTTGAAAGTCTCCAGAGAGGGAGACTCCACAACCTCTCTGGGTAGCCTGCTCACAGAAAAGAATTTTCACTTCATGTTGAGGTGGAACCTCCTACATTCCAGTTTGTGTCCATTATTCCTTGATCTATCACAGAACACTGTGAAAAGATGCAGGCCCCTTCCTCTTGACAGAGGGAAGATGAAGAACACAGAAAGCTGTACTGAGAACTTGTCTACTAATGCCAGCTTAGATTCTGAGGCACAAAGACATCTGAAGATTAAAATTCTGCTATGTTGGATGAGGCTTTTCTTCTTGGAAGCCCAGATGTAGATGAGCAGTCAGTCCTCACAAGGTTCCTCTTTTGAAAGGAACAGTATTCCTGCTTTGCAAAGCCACCTACTTTACTTGAAGACTCTTGTGGGAGGTTTATACCTTCCCCTTCTGTCCCTCTGTGTACAACAGGTTGGTGAGACCTCTTACTGGTGGTCTTGAGGGGCTGCATTAAAAATTACATACTTCAACCAATACACAACCCAAGGACCTGTGTCCCCAAGATTCCAATTCAGTCGAAGCTCAGTGTCTTATCTGCTGAGTATTCCTTTGTATTTAGAAAGTGGAACATGGGGTAAATAGATTGTTATTTGGAAGTCATCACAGTTCTGTATGATTGTCACATGATAGAATCTTCCAGGAAAAAGAACCAACCTCGTGCTTTTCTTTCAAGTCTGCTTTGCCCAGAGAATATTCATATAGAATGCTTATTTAAAAATAGGTTAAATAAAAAGAGCCGAGGAGAAAAATACCTCGAGCAATATTACAGAAAACGGTATAAAGCTTTAAATGTCACCTTTCCCAGTGAGGTTAGCAGTAGAAAGTCACAGGAAAAGGATCTATTTTGAAGCCTTCTGAGTGACAAAGCCATGACAGCCTCCCAGGAGATAAAAGGGAAGGTCCATTGGCTGCCCACGCCTCACAGATCGCAGCCTGAAGCCAAAGCGCTTCCCTTGCTCACCTCTCCCTGCAGTTGCCTGTTGATAGCACTGCAGGGTGAGAAAGTTGTACTCCAGAATCCAAGGGCAAAAAAAAAAAAAGAGAATTCATTACCATAGAATGACCTTCCAGAGTGGAAGCTCATCTCAGTCCTGTGTTAAAGCAATCCACTCAGGTGTAACAGAATAAATAGGCCAAACTATATCAAAACTCCCTCAGCCATACACTATTTATTGCCAAGTGAAAGATAAGCTGCATGGAGGAAGCCGCTCTGTATTTGCCTTCTGGTACAAAACTATTTTTAAATCTTCAGAGATATATTTAAAAACTCTTGAAAAGCCACCTGTCAGTCTGAGGTCCACAGGAAGAACAGGCTTCTGGCTCAGATCTTGAAATGCTCTGACTACCACATCCTGCTTTGAGCTAGTCCAGAATGGTTTCTGCTCAGTGCTCTTACTTCTCTGCTCAGTCTCTGCTCAGTGAGGCACTTTTTGCAGTTCAGGGCAAGTCTGCACAGCCAGGGGCTGTTGCTAGCATTGAGAACATGGTGGGGATTCCTGCCAAGCCCTGGGCTGCAGACCAAGGACACTGATAAATCTTGGCCTCTTGTTAGGGTGCAAGAAGTCAGAGGTGGCACCTGTGTGGAGGAGCAGACAGAACAGGTGACCCCCAACCGACAGCAAGGGACTCCATCCCACGAATGTCACCTTCAGAATGAAGCTGAGGGATCAGCAGGATCAGGCCTTTTCTTCAATGGCTGGTATCTGAGGAGGATTCTGTCCATCTGCCTTCAATCCCAATCTATGAGTTCCTAAATCAAATTATGTAATCCAGCTCCTGAATCCAGTTCCATTCTGCTGCTGAGTCCAGTCTGGGACTTCTCCAGTGCCTACCCACAGCATCAGTGTTGACAGTGACATTACTGCCATCAGGGGTTGGGTTCCATGTTGGTTTGTATCTCCTTGTCTCTGTTTCATTGGATTGTTCTTTCCATCACAGCTGGTTTCCCACCCTATTAGTCTCTCTCCCTTCTTCCCTTTGGGACGGCAGAAGGATTCGCAGAGAGCCTTTGTCACCCATCTGGTGGCCAGTTCAGTTCTGACCCTTGACACTATCATTAGTTTTCAGCTTAACATGAAGCTTCCTTTTTCATTGGTTGTATTCTAAAACGCAATTCTAGAATGTCTTTAGACTAAGCACTGAATGACTGAGTGGTACAAGGAGGAACAGGTTGCTAGAATGCAGCAGTGTGCAGGAATGAATGTCAAAATCCATTCTTGTTAGAGCTTTGTTTTGGGAGACATCCTGCAGTTGCCCCACTGTGTACAAGTGAATAGTCCTAGACAAAAGAGTGAATTTTAGAAATGTCTGGTAGAAAGCTTTCTCCATACAAACTCCCAACAGCTTAAGGCAACACTGCTGTCTACTGGGACACTTGTCCAAGACACACTGAAGCTCACAAGAAGAGGACAATAATAATGCCTCCATGCCAGCAAACTTAGCAAGGAGTCAAAGACAGTGGCCAGTTGATCAATAAATTTGCCCTGTGAAAGAACACCCTTAAGCTGTGTAGAAACTGAAAAGCTCAATGGCCTTGATGTTGTGCTTATAGCCAACCAACGATTGAAAAACCTGCTTGAAGGCAGTAGGAACCTGGATTTCAAAGGTGGGAAGTTTCTTCTTCTCCCAACACTGACAGCTGTCTGTGCCTGTACAGAGGAATCATCGATAATACAAACTTGCCTGAACTCAGTCACCACTATGTTCCTGGTGTTTCTAGTGAAATTAAACCATCTTAACAGCAGAACCAGACAACATCCTGGTCTTTCTAGGGGGTAATTTACTCTCTGAGTCAAGATCTGCTCAAGATACCTGTGGTGTGACTTCAGAATGATGGCTGCCTGCAGAAACAAATCAACTGTTGTGAAAAGCTGAACATCTTTCCAGCATGCCACCCAATAAGTGTTTTGTCAAGGCTTTTAGGGTAATTCTATTCATTTTGTAGACACAACCATAAACTGTTAAATGTTGAATCTTGTAAAGAGGAGGATGTGGACTAAAATGAAAGCTATGAAGGCTGCTAAGTAAAAGTAGGCTGGATATGTGCAAAAGTGTGTGCATGAGCTCAGAGAAATTGTGGATAGGAGTATCAGTAACATAACTAACAGGAAGATTTTGGTATTGTTAAGATTTTGGTATTGTTGGTTAAGATTTTGATATTGTTGGTTAATATAGATTTAGGTTTCATGAAGATTTGCTTTGAACCTGTCAGTCTATGATATGAACACTCTGATGGCGACCGCTAGCCATGCCTAGCTAGTAAGTATTTTAAGGCACGGTCCTTCTCCTGGTCAGTGCTGCCCCTGCACAGAACAGACTGGGAAGATGATCCCTCTTTTTAAACAGCAACAGACTAGCCAAACCTTGGACAAGAATAACTGCAGCACCACTGAACAGTCAGACAGGTGATGTGGTTAATGGAGTCCCATTGCTGTGTCCACACAACTGCTGACAAACAAGACACATACTATTTCACACCTCATCAAGAAATCATGCTTAAATTTCATTTGGGAGGCCACAGGGAATGGAAAACCTCAGAGAGATGGAAGCAGTAGAGTATGTGAGTCCATGCTATTCTCTCCAAGTGTCTAGGTTCAGCTTCTCTCCTTTCTGTGTTCCAGTAGTGTTGGCAGAGCAGTGAATGGATGAGCCCTACTCTAATACTGCTTTCATTAAATTAATGGTATTAATGAAATCTAAACAAAATAAAAGCTAAGTTCCACCTAAGTTGCTGCCCTTTGCTGGTACCACGGATAACGAGGCATTTACTCTTTAAATGCCAAACTCTATCCAACTTCCTGAAAGTGAGCTCCCATTCCCTTTGATTCGGGCCCAGGTCAGGGGCTGTAGAACCTCCATGCAGATTTTCATTTCACTCTTGCGAGTAAACACTGGCACTAGACACTCAAATTAGCTGTGAAGGAGTAGATATAAAAGCAGCCTTCTTTTGCCTAGCTGCTCATACCCATTAACACTAAAAATTCATTTGATGCCTATGTGAAAAACTCCAGCAGTTGTCTTTTTGATGTCAAGTAGTAAAGAGCACACACTTTATTAAGTGGCACATCAAAAGGGTGAAAATGCAATCACTAATCTATGTTTCATGACATTCTCCTAACAATGTATTGTAGAAACCTATATTGCATCAAACAGCAAGAGGTCCTGAAAAATCCCTTGAGTGGGAGAAGAACTTGTGATATTTCTCTTCTTTTCAGCTTTTAAAGTTTCCTAAGCCCTCCATTTTGTCCCTGAAGATAGACATACTTGTCCTCTTTTCACTGATGGAAGCTTTAAATGGGATGTAAAATGTAAACATTGTGCTGAAATCCTTTGTTCTGGCCACAGATTCCTGTATTTGATCTGCCTGACTCTGCACGTGCCAAACTCTTGGTGCAGTGCATATATCCAGACCTAAATTAGAAGAGGCTAATTTCTTCTCTAGCTCACCCAACAACTCCTTCTAAAGCTCTGAGCAACGTCTCTGTGTCTGGTGACACTACCCCAATGTCAGATTTATACTGCATTAGATGTTATTTCTAATCAGTAAGAAAGTCCACAGCTGCTGAGGAGGGCAAATCTCTGTCCTGATCAGCAAGAGAGAAATGGGATGCAGTTTGGGTCAAGGTGTCCCTCACTGGTTGTAACAAGAGCACTGGCCATCAGGACTGAGCCTGTAGCGCTCAGCTGATCATCTCTGCAGCTTGTGGAAAGGAAAGAAAAAATATCTGAAGCTTCAGCCTGCTTTGAACAACCTGCTTGAACAGGAATTAATTCCTCACTGGGGAATGCTGACACAGGCAGAGGGGACATGGAGGGGTCAGAGCTCTGCAGCATCCACTTCCCAAAGTGCTACTATGGAAACTTGGAGTTTGCAATAGAGTGCTGGATCTCACCTGCTTTGCTAGCTACAACTTTATGTGATGGTGTCCTGTGATGCTGTGAGCTGAATGACCTCATTTCCCAGTGCAAACCACAGACTATATCTGGCCACAGATGTTTCTGAGAAACTTGGCAAGTGTCTGAGCATTGCAATGCCTGAAGAACCTTGGCTCACATGGGGCTTCATTTTGAAGAAAGCCTCTATTTGTTGTGGGTTTGGTCACAGATATCCAAAGATAGGGCTACACTTCTATGGTTCAAAAGCACTACAGCAAAAAAAAACCCTCTAAAATCACTAAATCATAGAACAGCTCGAGTTGGAGTAGATCTTAAAACTCACGTAGTTCCAAACGTGTGCCGTGGGCAAGGGCACTTTCCACTAGAGCAGGTTGCTTAAAGCCTCATGCAGCCTGGTATTAAACATTTCCAAGGATGAGGTGGCCACAACTTCTTTGGGTAACCCATTCCAGTGTTTCACCACCCTCATAGTAAAGAACTTGTCAAAATGTTCTGTGGCTTTTAAAATGAGACAGTTGTGCATTAAAGTGATGGAAAAAAATCCCAATAAATATAAGAGATCTTATTTGTAATATTTGAGATTGATAAGACTGATTTGACTGTGACTGTGCCCTATATGGACCATATCTGACTTTCTTCATTTCACACAGAGCTTGATACATTTTCACCTGATGGAAAAAATGTCATTACATTTGCTGCTGCAGCTTTCCTGGCGTATTTGCATTCCCTGAACACACTACTGAACGAGTTTTCTGGCAAAAACGTTTACTTAAACAGAAGCTGAAAGTAAATATTGGAGCAGGTTCACAGAAGACTCCTTATCCAGCCTGTAAATGAGAATATTAGCACTGGAAATATGCTTCCACAGAGTAATATTTATCCAATAACAATAGTGTGACCCATTTATGTTACTAAACCAAATCAATAGAGTTGGAAATAATGTAGACGTTCATTATACCAGAGAAGCTGCTCTACTGAAAAGATTTTCTTTCTAACCACTGAATAAAAGTAGAAAAAAAAATAAAAAAAATATGCAGAACCAGAAGGAGAAGGCAGGTTTTCAGGCTGCAGGATCTGTCAAAGCAAGTGCTGTCATTTAAAAATGCTCCTGTGTTACCTGCTTACAGGGACATGCATCAGTCAGGCATGAAGCAGAAGGGATATCCTACAGCTCGACAAGATGATTTGCTTTCCATACTTCCATGATCAAACACTAAGAATAATAACACCAATGTTTTGAAGCTACATTTCACAGGGCAAGACTTCCTGAGAAAAAAAAATGTTAGGAGTTCTGAGTGAAGGCTGAATTCCACATTCTTTGAGTCATTTCATGAGCTTCTGAAGAACAGCAGAACCTTCCATGTAACACATCCTTTTGACAGCAGGCATTTGATAGGTCTTACTGCAAACTCAGTCTTTGGCATACAGGAGTTGTGAGCTTTGAAAACTCTGTAGATGTAAAATGAACCCTAAAGCTGAGAGACCTAGTCAGGAGATACCAGGCCCACGTGAGCTCCTCCTGCTAACTCTGGGGTTGTTTGACACTGAAGAAAGCAAGCATTCTCAAGACCTAGAGATTCCTTTTCCACATCACTTTCCAGATTTTAATACACAACAGGATAATGTTGACTCCTGCACAGAACTGGACTCAAAGTACAGCACCATACTGTGTTTAAATTAGCTGCATATACCCACAGAGCAGGTAGACTCCCATTGGGGATGACCAAAGGGATGTCTAGAGATGAGAAGGAAGCCTTGCACCATCAAGGACCTGAAGCTTTTGTGATCAGGGAAGGTAAAAATAAGATCATGGAGATGCTCACAATGATGAAATTTCATGGGAAATGAAAACCCATAGCAACAACTCAGGACTAGAGAGATCTATAGAGGCTTGGTCTCCTGGCCAAGTGATCAACTAATATTGACACTTAAAGGTGTTCAAAACCAGGTTGGATGGGGCATTGAGCAACATGGTCTAGTAGGGGTTGTTCCTGCCCATGTCAGGGGCTTGGAACTAGATGATGTTTAAGGTCCTTTCCAACCCAAATCAGTCTGTGATTCTGTGATTGAGGGAAATAATACAAATGGGTTTTGTTTCCTTAACAGGCTGGCAGTGAGTAGTCCCTTGCTGCCTGGCATTTGAATCTGAAGAGACATACATGGAGGTGAGCACTGCACTAGCTGTGCACCACACAGAAGAGCCACATCAACCCTACAACTGAAATACAGCCTCACATCCATCATAGAAACACTGTGAAACAACTCATTGATATGTTTGACCCACACTTGATGGACACTGTGCCTGGGGCAAGGGACTTGAGGTGTTGCTTCGAGGGCAAGGGATGAGCAGGCGTCTCTATGGGGGACTATAGGTACAAGCAGCAGCCGAACTTCTCGGGACAAGCATCCAGGGAAGCACCTTTCTCTAGCAGCCAACGAGTCAGAAGGGCGTCGGTGTGTTAGCTCTTGCAAGGGCAATGGTGCTTAAGAGTCAGCTCCCTCTTGCAAGTTGACTCTTGCCTGGGCTCTGGTCTTAGGAGTTTCCCACAAGCCACAGTGCCCTGGGCAACACACCTTTAATCCTCATGCAGAAAAATGAGCTAAATTAAACCCTGATATTTATATCTGTATGTCTATATATGTCTTTAATGGCCATTTCCCAATATTAACTCAAGCTGGGCAATTGCTATTAAATCACCTGCATGCAGGGGTGTGATGGCACCTGTATGAACTCAGGGCTGCATGTCTGAGCCATTGTTCACCCTGCTAGGGAAGCAAATAGAAAACCAGCAATTCCCAGGTGCTCTGGAGTGCCTCCAAACCTTGCAGCTTGTTCAGCTGTGCCTCTGCCGCAACCCCTCCCACTGCTGTTTCCTTGCATTCAGAGTCCAGGCTCGTCAGATTATGCATTAAAGCACACTTTGAATCACTTCAGACCTGTCTCAAAGCCTAAGAGGAGCAAGAACGAGGTTCTTTCCGATAGCATTGCACATACAGGGAAGGGGAAGGTTTAATTTTCCCCTGCCTGTGCTTCATATAGGTGAGGTTTTGTCTTCCATCACCATGAAATGCTCACAGTCTTTGTCTCTTCCCCCATGCAGTAAACAGCACAAGCAGGTAACTGGCAGTATACCAGTTAAATCAAAACACCATTTTTTGGTGTGACTTAATTAAAGAGAAAACAGAGTTTCTGCTCAGACTTCTGACCATTCAGCAAGGAAAACATCTCTGAACATCCTTCTTTTTCTCTCAGGTTTTTCTCCCTTTACTTTGAAGGTCAAAGGTTTCATTTGTATGCTCATCTCTCTCTTTCTCTTTCCAGCATAGCCCTAATTGAAATTTGACACATCTACCCATTAGCTGAATTTATTCTTTTTCCACGCTTCATTAACAATGCTCTTTGCTATATTACAACGCTAATGCTCATCATAAAACCCTCTCCTATGCAATGTGGCTTACAAGGGGTGGTGATTGATGGTATCAAAGGTAGCATGGAAGGTATAACTTTACATGCTGAAATTGCAAGCTGTGGCAGGAATCTCAACAGATCTGGACATATCCTGACTTCTCAAGGTCTGCTAAAGGGTGTAAAATGCCAGTCCACTTCTCAGATGTAGCAGCATTAACCCAGCTAAAGCAGAATCTATGCATCCCTGTAATCCACCCCATCCTCCAAGTCCAAGTCTGACACAAAGAACTACTTCTGGCTCAACTTCTGGCTCAACAGTCTTAATCTACATTATTCACCCGAAATGTTGAATATCATTTTCCCCACTAAATTATGCACCACTGACTCTTGTAACCAGAGAATGAAACGCAGAACCATAAATGCAAATGAGCTTTTCATTTTCAGACTGCCACTTCCTCTCCTGATGTAGTGTACCACTTGTCCATGAAGTTTTGTCTTTTTGGGGAAAATGACATTTTCCTCTGTCGTGCAAGTTTCCCAAGGTTTCCATGGAAACTGGGCCTCTCTTCCTCCCTCTTTCTTTCTGTCTCTAAGTCTCTCACCTTGAGAGGAAAATGGTTGTCATTTGCAGCACATAATGCTGCTGGTTAAACTTTTCTCCTATCCCTGGGATGTGATGAAATACAACCCCAGAGTTCAGGGGCAGGGGAAGAGGAGAGAGTGCTTGTGTATTTCTCAAGGTGACAGTCACATTCTTCACTGTCCTTTCCCCTCACTTTAGATGCAGGGGCAGCAGGTGCCAGCCAGGCACACTGGGTGAACAGCCCCACCTCTTAGCTTTATGGCATGTTTGAATGGCAGAGCAAACAGGCTCCAATGAAGGATATGCTGAGCCAGACCTGGTTCAGGGACACTTTGCTGCTTGGTGGCCCCCAGAAAACCCACACCTCCCCCTAGGAGCCATCCGGCCCTGGCAGAGCCCCACCACATCAAAAGCCACCTTGTGGGAAGGGGCAGAAGTGGCTGCTCTTCCACAGTGTCCCTGAAGGCTGAGCACAAGGAGCACACAATAAAAACCTCAGAGCAGAGAAACAGCTTTGTAACTAGAAAACAGGGCTTGGGTTTACCACAATAGCTGACAAGGTTAAAGTGAGGCCTTGTGAGGCAAGGAAAGAGGATTGCCTCAGAACACTGAAGTGCTGGAACATGTCTGAGGAAGACCAACCGTGCTGATGAAGAGCCTTGGACACAAGTTTTATGAGGAACAGCTGAAGGAACTGGGGTTGTTTAGTTATCAGAAATCAAGGCTTTGAGGAGACCTCGTTGCCCTCTATAACTCCCTCAAAGAAGGTTGAAGAGAAGTGGGGGGTCAATCTCTTCTCACATACAGCAAGTGACAAGAGAAAACAGCCTAAAGTTGTGCCAGGAGAGGTTCATGTTTGGTATTAGTAACAATTTCTTCCCAGAAAGAGTTCTCAGACACTGGAGCAGGCTGCCAAGGGAGGTGGTGGAGTCACCATCCTTGGAAGTATTTAAAAGATGGGTGGATGTGATGCTTGGGGACATGGTTTAGTGGCAGTAGCTTAGCAGTAGCAGTGGAGTTGTGAGCTCTTGGCAAGTGTAAGGTCCTCCACCTGGGTATGTGCAATCCCAAGCACAAATCCAAGCTGGGTGGCAAATGGCTTGAGAGCAGTCTTGGGGGTCTTGGTTGATCAAATGCAGAACATGAGCTGGCAGTGTGTGCATGCAGCCCAGACAGCAGCTGTGTCATGGGCTACATCAAGAAAAGTGTGGCCAGCAGGCTCTTGTGAGACCCCACCTGGAGTAGTATGTACAGTTCTGGAGCCCCCAACACAAGAAAGGACATTGAACTGTTGAAGCAAGTCCAGAGGAGGGCCACAAAGATACTTGGAAGGCTGGAGCACCTCTCCTATGAGGACAGACTATGAGAGTTTGGGCTTTTCAGCCTGGAGAAGAGAAGGCTTCGAGGAGACTTTGAAGTAGCCAAGTAGCCTTCCAGTATTTGAAAGGGGCCTACAGGAAGGCTGGGGAGGGACTACTTACAAGGTCTTGTAATGACAAGGCAAGGGGTAATGGGATTAAACTGGCAGGGGGAGGATTTAGACTGGATGTTAGGAAAAGGTTCTATACAGTGAGGGTGGTGAGGCACTGGCACTGGTTGTCCAGGGAGGTCTTCAAGGCTAGGTTGGATAAAGCCTTGAGCAACCTGTTCTAATGGGAGGTGTCCCTGCCTGTGTGTTGGGACTGGATGATCTTTGAGGTCCCTTCCAACCTAAACCATTCAATGATTCTATGATCTTAGAGGGCTTTTCCAACCAAAACAATTCTATGACAATGCAATACTACTCCCCTATGAGCTTCCAGTTTAGCCAAGTACTTGAGCGCTCATCATAAATGAGCAGAAAGAAGCAGCTAAACATAGAGGAGCTCAGCCTAAGTCAGAAGGCCCAGCCAGAACCGATGGAGTGATATTAGAGTGACCATCAAGCCTATTCCTGCCTAACTGGGGGACAACCAAGCCCCATGCCTTTGATCCCCTCTGCCATTCATCCGGTGTGCACCATAGGGACTCACCAGTGGTGACAGGAGGAGGATCCCTCTGCCCAGTTGGGCAAACAGGGATTCTGCCTTTCCTGGGGCACATTAAAAAGGGGAGTGGGCAGGGAGGGCAAAGTGACCACACTTGGGATGGGAGGAGGCTCCAACAGAGCCCAGGTGCTCTGGGACTTTGGGGGGAAAAGGGGAAAATGCAGTGTGGGATGGGAAAGGTTGGAAAAGGGAAAGTGGTGATGAAAGGAAGGAGATGGAGAGGAAAAGGATGGATATAGAAGGAAAGAAAAAGATGGAAAGAAAAGGGGAAAGATGGGGGAAAATAGAAAATGGAGAGGAAAGGAGGGAAATGGGGGAGAATGGGGATCAGAAACTTAAAAAAAAGAAAAAACTGGACTGTAAAGAGAAGAAAATAAGGTGATCCTGCTCTGGCAGAGGAGTTGGACTAGATGATCTTTTGAGGTCCCTTCCAGCCCCTAACATTCTCTGATTCTCTCTGATTCAGTTGGTCTCAGTGATCTCAAGGGTCTCTTCCTGCCTTAGCAGTTCTTGGATTCTAGGAAAATCAAGCATAATATTTATCCCAGCCAAAGGAATGTATCAGTGGAAACAGGGCTGGAGAGGGTCAGGCATGTACTTTTGTCTAGACCTATAGATCTTTCCTCTTTGCCTAAGGCTGGTTTCATTTAGTCTCCGCACAGAGGTTGTGTGTCACGAGCTGTATCCTCCATGAAAAAAAGCCTTGAGCACAAAGCGCTCCTGAAGTGACTGTGCCAAAGGGATCAGACACTAGTGAAAATGTGCCCAGCTATGTGGCTCTTGCCACGGCCATATAACTGAGCTACATAAACAAATCCAGAATAGGATGCTCTAAATTCATGGACAAAATGGCTTTTTATGATGAAGTCACAGCGAAAAACCTGCACAGAAGCTAATGGATTTTAAAGAAAAAGCAAAACAACAACGTTTTTATGAGAAAGAGCATCTTATCTCCTCCTAAACCACTTAAATAACAGAGTAAATCCAATCCTGTGACTGTGTTTTGAACATTCCCTCTGTTGAGCAAGGTCATATCTCCACCAAGATGCAGTTGGAATTTTGTTGAGAAGATCATGGAGCAGATCCTCCTGAAAGCTCTGCTAAGGCAAATGGAAAACAAAGCAGAGGTGATTGGTGGGAACCAGCATGGCTTCACCAAGGGCAGATCTTGCCTGACAAATTTAGTGGCTTTTTATGATGAAGTCACAGCGACAGTGGACAAGGGAAGGGCAACTGATGTCATCTACCTGGACCTGAGTAAGGCATTTGACTCTGTCCCACATGACATCCTGGTCACCAAACTGGAAAAACATGGACTTGATGGGTGGAGCACTGCTGGATAAGGAATTGGCTGGATGGTCGAACCCAGAGAGTGGTGATCAACGGCACAATGTCCACCTGGAGACCAGTGACAAGTGGTGTCCCTCAGGGGTCAGTGCTGGGACCAGTGCTGTTTAACATCTTTGTCAGTGACATGGACAGAG
>VWZE01022659.1:79441-140749 GCA_013396675.1 Eubucco bourcierii
AGGTGCCCCTGCCTATGGCAGGGGGTTGGAACTAGATGATCCTTGAGGTCCCTTCCAACCTTACCATTCTATGATTCCAAATCACTACCATCCACTTTGAGAGATCATTTGCCTATAAAATCTGAAGTATGTATAAGAAGCACTTTATACAGAGAAAGTTAATAGTGTCATGCCCTTGCCAGCCTGCAGTTGTGTAGAGTGCCTAAAGCCTTCAGTAGAGTCACAGAATCAGTCAGGGTTGGAAGAGACCACAAGGATCATCTAGTTCCAACCCCCCTACCATGGGCAGGGACACCCACCCCTAGATCAGGCTTGCCAGAGCCTCATCCAGCCTGGCGTTAAACACCTTCAGGGATGGGGCCTCAACCACCTCCCTGGGCAACCCATTCCAGGCTCTCACCACTCTCATACTGAAGAACTCCCTCCTCATGTCCAGTCTCAATCTCCCCACCTCCAGCTTTGCTCCATTCCCCCTAGTCCTGTCACTAGCTGATACACTAAAAAAGTCCCTCCCCAGAATTTTTTGTAGTCCCCTTCAAATACTGGAAGGTCACGAGAAGGTCAGCTGGGAGCCTCCTGTTCTCCAGGCTGAACAGCTCCAACTCTTTCAGTCTGCCTTCGTAGGATAGCAGCTCCAGCCCTCTGATCATCCTCGTGGCCCTTCTTTGGACATGCTCCAGCATGTCCACATCCCTCTTCTAACAGGAGCTCCAGAACTGGGTGCAGTACTCCAGGTGGGCTCTCACCAGAGTGGAGTAGAAGGGGAGAATCACTTCCCTCAACCTGCTGGCCACACTTCTGATGCAGCCCATGCTCTGGTTGGCTTTCTGGGCTGCATGTGCACACTGCTGGCTCATGTTGAGCTTCTCATCCACCAGCACCCCCAAGTCCCTTTCCTCAGGGCTGTTTTCTAGCCAGGCACTGCCCAGTCTGTCTTTGTGCTTGGGATTGCCTTGACCCAGCTGCAAGACCTTGCACTTGGTCTTGTTGAACCTCATGAGGTTGGCTTGTGCCCAGCTCTCCAGCCTGTCCAGGTTGCTCTGGATGGCATCCCTTCCTTCCAGCTTGTCACACAGCTTGGTGTCATCAGCAAACTTGCTGAGGGTGCACTCAATGCCTCTGTCCATGTCACTGACAAGATGTTGAACAAGACTGGTCCCAGGACTGATCCCCGAGGGACTCCACCTGTCACTGGCCTCCACTGGGACGTGGACCCATTGACAGCCACTCTTTGGGTGCGGCCATCAAACCACTTCTTTATCCAGCTAGTGGCCCACCCATCAAACCCATGGCTCACCAGCTTGGAGACCAGGATGTGGTGCGGGGCAGTGTCACAGGCTTTGCTCAGGTCCAGGTAAATCACATCAACTGCTCGCCCCTCGTCTGTTAATGTTGTGACCTGTTCATAGAAGGCCACCAGGTTTGTCAGGCAGGATTTGCTGATCGTACCCCATCACCTCTTCACTATTCTCCTGTCTCAGTAGTGCCTCAAAGAGGATCTGCTCCATGATCTTACCGGGCACAGAGGTGAGGCTGGCTGGCCTGTAGTTCCTCAGCTCCTCCTTCCCACCCAAGGGGAGTTGTGTTTCCCCTTTTCCAGTCAGTGGGGACTTCACCAGAATGCCAGTTGTCTTAAGTAAAGCTGACAGGCGGCAACACAAAGGGCTACCATGATGAGTAGGGCACTAAAATATCTGACTTACGAAGAATGGCTGAGGAACTTTTAGGGCTTTTTAGCTGGAGAAAGAAGGCTGGGAGCAGATTTGATCAATGCTTACAAGTACTTAAAGGGTGGGTGACAGGGGGATAGGGACAGTCTTTTGTTAATGGAACACAGTGACGGGGCAAGAGGTAATGGACACAGACTTGAACACAAGAAATTCAATCTAAACACAAAGATGAACTTCTTTACTTTGAGGATTCAAATCCACCCTGTCCTATGCAGACTACTCTAGGTGAACCTGCTCTAGAAGGGATATTGGACTAAATGATATCCACAGATTCCTTCCAACCATTACCATCCTGCAATTCTGTGAACACAAGCAGAACACCAGCCTTAAGAGAACAGAAAATGGCAATCCTTACAGCAAGTGCAGTCTTTGATTTTTAGCCAGAGGAGGGTGAATAGAGTTTGGATAAACTCTTCTATCAAGGGGCAATGCAAGACATCAGTCCAGGCTGGGGAATGAGGAAATTGAGAGCAGCCCTGCAGAAAAGGACTTGAGGGTGCTGTTGGATGAGAAGTTGGACATGAGTCAGTAATGGGCACTTGCAGCCCAGAAGGCAAATGGCATTCTGGGCTGCATCAAAAGAAACATGGCCAGCAGATGGAGAGAGGGGATTCTGCCGCTCTGCTCTGCACTGGTGAGACCTCACCTGGAGTACTCTGTCCAGCTCTGAGGCACCCAAAACAAGAGGGACATGGACCTGTTGGACTGGGTCCAGGGGAGGGCCAACAAGATGATCAGAGGGCTGGAGCACTTCTCTTATGAGTCTGTGAGAATTTGGGCTGTTCAGCCTGGAGAATAAAAGGCTCCAGGGAGACCTTTTATCTACATTTGAGTATCTGAAGGGGACCTACAGGAAGGCTGGGGAGGGACTGTTTAGAAGGACTTGTGGTGGTAGGACAATGGACAATGGTTGAAACTGGAGCAGGGGAGATTTAGGTTGGACATCAGGATGAAGTTCTTCGCAACGAGAGTGGTGAAACACTGGAACAGGTTGCCGAGGAATGTGGTTGAAGCCCCATCCCTGGAGATACTCAAGGTTGGACAAGATGACCTTTGAAGGTCCCTCCCAACCCAGTGCTGTCTGTGACTCTGTAAATTTCAGGTAAGAACCTGAACCTCTGAGCATTTGCCAGCATTAGCTGGGCTTTGCCAACCACTGGCTTTAAGCCCTGCAAACCAATTACCTAAGGTGTGTAAATGCTTGAGCAATGATCAGTCAGGAGGAGTCCTTTCAGTCCCATGTATATCTCAGGGAGAAAATGAAACTATTTAGCAAATGAGTGTTTAAAAGCTAAAAGCTATAGTAAAAAAGTTCATTAGTCTTTTTTTTTCCTCTTGCTCTACCAATTTCACCTATGGGAAACTGTGACTTGGTATTCTCCACTTTAGAATATTGAACTCAACAGAGGATCCTTTTCCCCCAGTTTTTAGTGAATAGCACTGCTGAGTGCTGCATGTGGTGAGAAGAAGAGGTTTGAAAAAGGCTTTACAAGAAGAATTCTGTGTACTTGAGAAAACATCTGATAGTTTTTCCAGCTGTTTGCTACAGATGTACATGTGCTTAAAGGTCGGTGTTCTTTTGAGAGCATCCATAGTCCCTCCATCATTTAGATAACAAACATTTCATGCCAGGATAAAGTGTTTTAAATACAAAATGTTACAGAAATAAAACAGTCTAATCAACAGGTGAAGAATGGAAAACAAGTAACTCTGAATCATAGAATGGGTCACATTGGAAGGGACCTCAGAGATCATCTACTCCAATCTCCCTGCAGTGGGCAGGGACACCTCTCAACTAGACAGCTGCTCAAGGCCTCATCCAGCCTGGCCTTGAACAACCATAGAAGGGAATCCACAACGTCCCTCAGCAGCCTACTCCAGAGCCTCACCACCCTCATTGTCCACAAGAGTGGTGAAATACTGAAACAAGATGCCCAGAGATGTGATCAAGGTCCTGTCTCTGGAGACCTTCAAGAGCAGACTTCATATGGCCATAGACAACCTGCTCTAGTTGGAGGTGTCCCTGCTGAGTGCAGGGTGGTTGGCCAAGATGACCTTTGAGGGTCTCTTCCAACCCAGTGCAATAATCTGTGAAGCTTTGAATCTGAGATCTGCTCAGAAATAGCCTGTACAAAGAGAAGACAGAGCAAGTTATGACGCCTTCCTAATAGCCCCTTATCCACCTGGCAGTTTATGAGAGGTTTCATAAACCTATTTACTTCAGGTATTTATTCAAACCCAGCAGTACATTAGCAAGCTGTTGCAGTACTTACAGGTATCTCTCAGCTGCATACAAAGGCAGAGCACATCATTACCTTTTCTTTCTTTATGGTGTTTTACGACAGAAAAGTAGCACAAACTGTCCTAGGTTCCATGGTGGAATACAAATTCCATGCCATATACCACTGAGTTGGTCAGACATATTTTCTAACCCCTCTCTCTTTCTGAGCCCATTAAGCATTTTGGGGCACGTTCTTCTTTCCTGTTGAAGGCATCTGACTCTCCTTAACAGCTGAAAGCTCATGCTCTTTAGATTAAGTACATTAATTTTTATCCCCCTAAACTTGACAACAGATGTACAGACTGGTCTGACCATCACATCTAGGTTATGCTTATAGCCAGCTTTCCACAGGCTCAGGGTGGCTGTGTCTTTGGCACTTCACTTTCCTCTCTGCCATGTATAGATTCAAGTTGTCCAGGCTTTTTTTTTTTTTTTTTTTTTTTTCCCCTCACTCATTTTGTGTCAGTCTACTGTAGCTGAAACTTGGCTTCCCTTCTTGAACGTGTTTGTAGAGAAAAATGAGACTGACACCTTGGTTTAGCTTCCTAAAAACTAGCATGATACCAACAAACTCACAGATCACTCTGCATTGCTTCAAGGGAAGCTAATTGACAAGGATCTTGCATTTGATTTCTGATGCTCCCTCAAATGAGGTTGTGTTGCTTTGGTTTGCTTTTAAAACGGAGATAAAACAACTCCAAACAACCAACCCTAGCAAGCTGTAAGTGTGTGTTTTCTACAGTCTCACTGAGTTGAAGGATAAAGGCACCTGATGAGATAGGTGCATCCTACCAGCCAGAAGAGATCATTCCTACTGCTACCCCAGCTCCAGGGAGACACAGGACTCAGACTTCTGATAAAAGCAGATGGAAAACCATTTTTGAACCATTACTCTGAGCTGCATAATGAAAAATATTTTAGACTGGGAGTGAAGTGATAAAATGTCTGAACCTTCTAGTAGTCATAAAGAAAAGTAGCTAAAGGCAGACAGCCAAGAGGAGACAGTAAAAAGGACACTGAATGTCATGCAGGCAGCTGTGTTTTTGCAATGTATCTCACATGGAGAAAAGTTCTTACGAGTTTTAAGACATGATAATTTAAGGAAAACACTGTAAAGTTTCCTATTAACTTCTGACTTTAAAATACATATTCAAAAGTCCAAGGATTATGCACTGCAGAGAGAAAACCTTCATCACTACTTCAGAGCTCAGAGCTCTTAATTTCTCAGTGAAGTCCAGTAAAAGAGGAAAGAGCTGAGTGAATTTATGTTGAGACTGATGTTCTAGTGCAGTATCTGCTACCAGTTCCTTGGTATCCTGCAGCAAACTTGAGCTTCAAGCTGCCTAAAGAATGCAGTCAGGTTTAGCAGGTATTAGAGCTCCTTTTGTCTGCTGCATTGATCCAGAATTCTCATTGAGGGAAAGGAAATTTATTAGGCTGTTCCTTTGGGTCACTGGCAGCCCACATAAATCAGTCTTGTTCACATGAAGCACAATAAATACTGTGATAATTGCCCAAGCTACCGCAGAGATTTCTGCTGTTCTTGCATACTATCCTGCAACATCCCAAGCTAAAAGCATAAAAGAAAGGAGGTATTAGTTCTGCTTAAGCTATCAACCCCATGAAGAGGGTGATTAAGTTTCCAGCAAGAAGGCACTGTCCACGTGCAAAATTATCTTGACTTGCATTTAAAAAAAAAAATAAAAAAATGTACTCTAGCTGTAGAGTTGTAATTCTTGGTGGCTTTCCCTTCCAACACATCTCTCTGTGGGCACAGCAACTTCAAAAACTATAAACAAAGGGCATAATTGCAAGGAAAAAATACAAGCTGCCAATTATTGGGGAGTTTTATACACTTCTTGTGGTCATCCACACAGCTGGCCAAAGCACTATGGGCCACAGCACCCTTCCACACGTGTTAATTTGGTCACATCTGCAGAGTGAGCAGAGCCACAGAAGCATATGGCAGTGCCCAGCTGTGGCTAAACAAAGCCACCTGCTTCAGCCTCTCTTCCAGTCAAACCCCAGTCTACTCCCAGTTTGGGCCACTGTGTATGGAATTCTGCAGTCTTAGCTTCTCTTGTCAATACATGTATCAGCATAGAATCATGGAATGGTTTGTGTTGGAAGAGACCTCCAAAGGTCATCTAGTGCAAGCCCACTGCAGTCAGCAGGGATGTCTTCCACTAGATCAAGTTTCTCAGAGCCTTGTTGAGCCTGACCTTGAATATCTCCATCAACGGAGCCTCAACTCCCTCCCTGGCCAACCTGTTTCAGTGTTCCATCACTCTCATAGCAAAGAATTTCCTCCACCCCAGCTTCAGGGTGCTGGCCCTGTTCAGGTACTGGAGGGCCACTATAAGGTCTACCTGAACCCTTCTCTTCTTACCTGATCAGTAACAATATTACTGTGATTGTGAATGGACCTGCAGAAGTGGGCCCAGAAGAGGCCATGAAGATGATCAGAGGGCTGGAACACCTGCCCTATGGGGACAGGCTGAGAGAGCTGGGTTTGTCCAGAATGAACAAGAGAAGGCTTCATCAAGACCTTAGAGCAGCCTTCCAGTACCTGAAGGGTGCTATAAGAAAGCTGGAGAGGGACTGTTTAGAAGGGCTTGCAGTGATAGGACAAGGGGCAATAGTTTGAAACTGGAACAAGGGAGATTTAGACTGGACATTAGGAAGAAGTTCTTTACTATGAGTGTGATGAAACCCTGAAACAGGTTGCCTAGGGAGATGGTGAAAGATCCATCCCTGGACACATTCAAGGTCAGGTTTGATGGGGCTCTGAGCAATGTGATGTAGTTGAAGATGTTACTGCTGACTGCAGCAGGGTTGGACAGGATGACCTTTAAGGGTCTCTTCCAACTCAATGCATCCTATGGTTCTGTGACTTTGTAGATGTATAGATGGGGGCAATGGGATGTACCCAGTGTAACTCCCTCAATCACAGCAAACATTCATCTTTGCTGTTTTTTTGGAACTCTGTCAGAAGTGCTTTACTTACTCCATTCAGAAGCATTTTGAACATGGTAAGAAGTGACTATCCTGGCAAGAGTATTTCCAAGCCTCAAAACCCTTGCTAAATACTCAGTGTGAGGATTAATTCATGACTGAAATTATTTGCTCATCTCCATCTATATCTTTAAGGATTCCACAGTGATTTAGCAGAAGGGCTCCCATTCTTCTAAGAAGTGCTTAAAACACTTCCTTGGTGTGTAGACAAGTGACCTTCAGAACTCATCTGAGGACAAGGCAAGTCACAGAAGCTAAAGCACAGCAGCAGGAAGCTGACAAGTCAGGAGCGTACATGCTTAAACAAGTTTCACTTGTTAAAAGACAAATGTAAGCTGCTTTTCTGCACCATGTACTGCACAGAGAGAGTCCTGTGATTCCATGGTGTGCCAGCAGACCCTAATCTCCAAAAGGAAATAGGTCAGCAGAACAATTAGGACTGAAGTGGTGTGTAGCCTCCTCAGCTTGAATTCCTCAAGGGACACCTGCAGGTTGCTTGAGCTTTAGCACAGATAATACAGGCTGTTGCTGCAGGATAGAGAAAGATGTGTCTGAGACACTCCCCAAAAAAATTTCCAACCAGGATCTGTCAGCTTTCTGCATTTTACTGACCATGACATCCTTGATGGTTGCTCACAAAAGCAAACAACTTGCTCCTTCTGTCATTGCTCCCCATAGCCATAGGCAATGAAATGCAAGAGCACACTTATGGAGTTATTTATTTGTTCTTCATCTCAAATGAAGTGAAAAATATTTCAATTTTATTACATTCCTGCTTGTAATACTGGAAGGGAATAGTGGATATAGTTCCTAGCAGACAAGAGAAAGCCATTGGATTTTCCTGTGTTGAAGATAATGACGTTTGAGAAACCATAGGAAGGTACAGGAATGCAAACACAGTGATGACATGAAAGCTGAAAATAATGAGAAGGAGCACGCAGATAGAGGAAAACCAGACTCTTCAATAGCTAAGATATGATAGTTTGAGTGGGGGAGATGACTTTTATGATCTCTTAAATAAAACAAGTCTTTGCATACAGCAAAAACCAATGAGAAAGGACAAAAAGTAAATGTTAAGAGTTCTATTTAATTTTTTTCCTAATTTTGGTTAATTTTTTAATATATAAGCTTCATATTTTTACATGTAAACACCACCAGTTGTGGTATTTATAACTAGAGGTCTCTATCTCTGATAGCCTTAAGATAAGGAAACTAGCTCCATTCAGTTGGATCTCTCTTCTGTTCAGCAAATAGCCCAGAAGAAATGTTGATGCTTCCAGAATGCTTCTCCTGCTTAAGGGAGAGTATTAAATATTTTAGTGATGTTAGTTACACTGAAAGGGTTCATAGTAGCTGTCAAATGGATCTTCATGTAGCAGCTCTGAGTTCATTGAGGTTGATGAGCATACTAGCTGCCTGCCAGTCAGGCTGAAATGAAAAAAAGCCATTGAGCTCCTAGAATGGATGTGACAGATCAAACAAGAGAAGCTGTTCACCGAGGTACTGCTTGACAAGGCCTTTGTAGATGATGAGTCAGGTTTTTGAGGGTTAGGAACTCCCAGTCCTGCTGGGAGGACAGAGCCTGTTTTTCATGTCTGAACTGCCTTCTGATTTAGGGGGCTAATAATCATGCTCATAAAGGGTCCAGCTGAGAGGTGACTTGTAGGCACAGAACTGCAAAGCAGCACACATCAGGTTGATGAGTGACTGCAGTAAAGCATCAGTGATGCCCTGAAGACAGGATCTGCACAGAAGATAGAGTTTAGGTTAGTACCTGTCCTATTGATGTGCAGCTGTTAGAAACTATAGAAAATGTTTTGAAAATATGGAGAAGGAAGGGTGTGTCTGAGATAATAATGGAATGAAGCAAAGTGTGAGCAGACAAATCAAGGGCAATCATCAGAGAAAAATGGAGAGCCACTAGGAATTTCTTCAGATGTCTCTTCAGGATGTCTTTACATCCATCCAGATAAAGTGAAGTCCAACTGCTTAAATATGTCTTATGATCTGCATGCAAACCAGTACTATTCCTGGCCTAGCTGACCTGGCACTTTCATTTCTCATATTTAAGCAGACAATGCATCACAACTGGGTTTTTTAGCATCATGAAGACCTCAAACTCCTTGGCCATGAAAGGCAAGAGAAATGTTTGCTGCCACCCAGAAAGCCTTCCTTACCTTGCAGAATTAGTGTCTCTGTTCATTGCTGAGAGGCCAAAGGTTGCAGAAGTTAACTGCTAATGCTTCCTCCATCCGTTTAATCAGGGTAAATGGGGTAATTATTTGTTAGCCCAACCCTTTTCTATTTGCCAATTAACCCCTGTTGATGCAGACCACAAGTTCTCAAGGAGAACACCTGCGCTTTGCCTGCACATGGCTGAGGTGCTGGGGCTTTAAGGTCAGTTGGGATCAAGCCGTAGCAGCACTTTTCATCTGTGCCAGACAGCTACTGGAAATCTGAGCAGAATAAATATCCTTAGCTATTCCTCATTTAAAAAAAAAAAAAAAAAGGCTGTTGAAGGTAAGCAGAAATAAAGGGAATATTCCACCAGTGACTACTGTCTAGGTTCTGGTTGTAACTATAACTGACAGGACATGAAAAGAACACAATCCAATTAATTTTTAATCTCTTTCCTGTTAAACTGCTAAATTATTTTCTAAACCCAGGTTTTATTATTGAATTAGACCAGAAACAGGATAATGAGTAGATAAACCAAATGCAAGTCTCGACTTTGAGTTCAATAATTTGACATAATCCGTACAGAACCGACCTGGAAATGTTTTCAAGAAGGATGTCACAAAACTACTGAGCGTAGTACAGAAGGCAAAATGTCTCACTGCAAAATCTCTTGCTGTGCC
Organism: Eubucco bourcierii; assembly: GCA_013396675.1. Classification (NCBI taxonomy): domain Eukaryota; kingdom Metazoa; phylum Chordata; class Aves; order Piciformes; family Ramphastidae; genus Eubucco; species Eubucco bourcierii. The sequence goes on from VWZE01022659.1 coordinate 89,326, forward strand.
AAAGCCAAAAGAAGGTAAATTCTCCTAATCAAAGTTACAAATTGACCTAATTAATTTTATAATTAACCTTGATAATTGAAAGGAAAAAGGATGACCTTCACTGAGTTTGCTCAGTGTTTAGTTTCTGACTATAAGCAAATTCATTCCTGCTAATAAGGCCACTACTCCCAAATGTTGATGGGAGTAAGTAGAAATTAATTAGCACATGCAAATGAAGACTGGTTTTATGACACTCTACCATAGTTTACTTTTATTACACTCTCCTGTAGTTCCTAATTTAGTCTTCCAAAACATAGAGCTATTTTGATGGGGAATTTTGAGGATATTATGGCTGAGTCATGTACACACATTAGAACTCTCTGAGAAAGCCTACCTGGATAAACAGGTTTTCTAGCAGTAAAATTAGTATTTACCAAGAACACATCTCTAAAACAAATAATTCCTTAACCCTTCTGAGGAATGATCCTGGCTGGGGTAAATTTTGCAGTACTTAGTCCCCTTTAAATGTAGGTCACCTCACCTCAAGCTGACAAGTAAAAAAGCTGATTCATTTCACTGGAGACTGAGTGAAATAAGAGGATTTCATTAAATCTACGGAGCACTGACCTTCTGCTTATGCATACAAATCACTGCCTACCACCTGGGAGGGCAAATAACTTGGAGTGAGTTTTGAAATCTTTTATATTGCAGTGCTGTCAGCTTGAGAGACTTCATGAAAAGGCTTTGAAGATTGAGTCTTTTGCTGGAAACTAGGATGGTGTTTTGCAGAACTTGTCCACCAACTTCTGAGAATGAAGGGAGTCATTTCCCACCTATGCCCCTGCAGCCTGGCAAGGCTGGAGCGCAAAGAAGGCCTTCTCAGATGCTCTAATAAATGCTACCACTATAAATGCTATTTATAAAAAAAAATTTGAAGAGGTCTGTAAAACAGCATCATAGTGTTTTGAATCAGCAAGTGGCAGAGTGCTCCTAAAATGGGCTTGAGATAACCACCTTCCTGAGGAAGGGGTAAGAAAGTAGTGTGCTGTTTGTAATTCCTCCTAACTCATGGGGAGTCAACTGGTATAAGAATAGCAGAATAATCATAATAATTATCCATATCCAAAACATTTTAGCATAAAACTAATAAACTGAGGTTTAAAACTATCTTAGAAAGGAATAAAGCTTAGGGGAAGAGGGGACACGGTGCACTGGAAATACTGCAAGTTCACATACCTGTTGTTGCCCTCTTAGTTGCAGTTCAACACCTCTTGCTTGTGCCAGAATGGAATTGCAGTCCTGGGACAGGAGAGAAAGAACAAAGCGTTGCAAGTCTGCTAAAATCTGTATTCTTCTTAATTTTATTTTCAACTCACAAAAGTGAATTGCAAACTTGGGATATTCAGATCTAGGTAAAGATGGTCCTAACATGGACAGAAACAGCCTGAATGATACAGGTCTGCAGGAGGAATGCCCAGGTGACCTTTGCTGACCCACATGCAGATTTATCCATCAGCTGATCTTCATTTGCATATATCCTCTTCAGATGCCACTTATCCACATTCTTTCTGCAATCCAACTTGAAGACACATGCCTCAGTGAGAGGAGATGCTGCTACTGCATGCATCTTGAGAAACTGCGCTTAGAGGGCCTGGATGCTCAAGCTCAGTGGTGCTCCCTGACAGGGCTCTGCATCTAGCAACACATACAACAGCACTCCTGACTGCATCACCCTTGAGCAGGCCATACAAGAACACACACAGTGGTGCTACCCAAAGAAAGCAGCAAGCAGAGTCTCTAATTGGAAAATGAAATTTCATTTTGCATCACCATTTAGTCTCTGACATCTGCAGTTGCTACTGATTTTCATTATTGATATTTTAAACAATATTCATCCTAAAGCACTCATACCATCCAACCCTGGCTCTTGGCATGACAGCATAAGAGAAGAGGTGCAGCTCTGTTCGTATCTCTTGTGCAGAACCAGATTGTTGACTGCATATCCAATGTGTAAACAGCTATCAGCAGTATACAGTTTCACTGATACTTATTCCACCATGATATTCATCAAGTCATTTGTTTTTCATTATTGAGCCCAAGCATGTGGAGTACGTTTCAGATAAAACTAGGGATGCCCTGTTTGCATTTGCCAAAGCTGGGAAGAATTGTTACTGGAAACACACAATACTATACAGGCCAGCTTACCTGAAAGGTGGAGAGCAGCTCCAGCTTCCACCTTAAACCAACTGGCACTTTACTAGTTTAAGTCCTCCTCAAACCACAAAGCTGTTAGCTTGTGTCCTCTGTTGTATCCACCTCGATGCCATTCATCAAGTAAAGTTCTCTCAGCTAGTAACACTCCGGGAGCTGGAGGTTAGGTTTCATGCTTGAATTGCATAATAATATTTTTGCTTTCTACAACAAGGAGTTTCATACAAAGACCTCAAAGACCTATCTTTTAGGTAGATAAACACAACTATATCTGTCAAGCAGAGGCTTAGAGGGATTTGCTTAGCACACAAGCAGAGCTTGCTCATGATCACACAGAATGAGTTTTGTCACTGTGGTGGCCAGCTGGACCAGAGCAGCTTTATAGACGGACATAAAGCAGGCAGGTTTTACTATCCCAACATGTTCTATGGATTTGTTCCTTTCACATCCTGCACACCCATTACAACCCTGACACTCAGAATCCATTATACTTCCTTTAATTCTCTAGCACAAGGCAACACAGACAAAAGCTGTATCACATCTGGTAGCACTGTGTCAAGAACCAGTGCAATTTTCTTGGTGAGACTGCTCAGGGAATTTTCTTGGTCTGTGCTATAGAAATTTAGAATAATCCTCTAGCTTTCTTTAAAGTACTTTTAAATGATCTGCCTTCAGCCAACAGCTGGTTCCCAATGTGACTGCCAGGTTCAGAATCTCCCCAACAGCCTGCAGTTTGCATTTCTGATATGGCTGTGTCCAGCATGACTGCAGCAAATGGGGTGTTTTTCTGAAGGCTCCTGTAGAGAGAACAATGAAACAGTTCATTCTGGCCTACATACAGCAGCAGTATCTCTGCCACAAAGATTCTAGGGACCTGCTCTTCCACTACTACCTTTGAAAGAAAAGAAGCTCCAACTTAGGGACTGCGTTATCAGAAGTAGTAACAAACTTCTCAAGTCAGAAGAATCATCCTTTGAAAACTGAATGACAGAATGCCAGCATGGTGGGGCTTGCAAGCGGCCTCTGGAGATCATCTTATCCAATCCCCCACCCCTGAAAAACCAGGGTGACTCACAGCAGGTTGCCCAAGGATCATACACAGATGGGCTTGGATTTTCTCCAGAGACTCTATGACCTCTCTGAGCAGCTTCAGTGCTCCAGAACCCTCACAGCAAAGAATTTTTTCCTTATGTCTAAGTGCAGCTTCTTATGTTCTGGTTTCCATTACTCCTTGTCCTGTCACTGGGCACCACCACCAAAAGTCTGTCCCCATCCTTTTGATACCTGCTCTTTTCAGTGACTCCTTCCCAAAACAGTTTACTGCCCCACTCTCTTCAGACACTGTCTGATGGACAGTCTAGGAGCAGAGCACAGACTTCTGGCCTTTATACCAGGCACAGCTGGAAAGGATGCAGAATGACCTTAACTTACTTTTTTACTGGCAAAATAATGTCATGGTGACTAAGATGCTCATTAGCAAGACTCAGAAGAAGAGAATGTTCAAAAGAGTTTCATGCTGCTTTGCTTTATTTCTCCCAGTGTCTTCAGGTTTTATCACTGTGCCAGCATCTAAAAAATGAGGATACTCTGGACTCTAGCTGAATATCAGATTTACATACTCTGGAAATAAACATGATATTCTCCTTTGTTGGTTGTGAAACTCCAGAAAAGGGTCAAGTGTTTCATAAGGACACAGCTCTAGGATATAATATAGAGGCAAGGAGAACCCCATGTCACCCACACGTACAATCCTGCCTGAAACTCTGACCTCTCATGGTGGGAAGGATGACAAGAAAACAAAAAGGGCTGCTCCCCAGCTTTGTTGTTTGTGTGTTTTTGTTTGTTTGTTTCCCCCCTGTCTTAGATGATGTGCACCAGAAGAGTTTCAGCTTGGGAGAAGCACTGTGAAAGAAAGAGAAACATTTTTTCCCAGAGCTGAACATGCATGTCCACTCACTCAGCTCTAAAGCTACCTGCCAGCATGGGCATTTATTTTCACCCTGTGTGCCCAGGGACTTACAGCAGCTTTCAGATATTTCTTTTCTGTACTTCTTTCTGTCTTCAGTTCAGTAACCTGAGTTCCCCACCCTACAGAGCATCTCTGCTCAGAGCTGTTCAGGAGACTGCCCTGCAGTAAAGAATCCCTACACAATCAGCACATGCAGCCCAGGCAGCCTCTGAGACTCCACTTCTCTTCCTGAAGATAAAGGCACCTGGGACCTATGCTAGGCAAAAACCTCCTGGGCTGTGCCTTCTAGAAATATGTTTCAGGAGAATCTTTTTAGTATTTATTTCCTTGTCTCAGTCATGCAAGAAGCCAACTCAGCTGACTGTGCTCTGTTCTTGGTGACAGGGACTTGTCATGTTATTGATTTGTGTGATTAAAGGGATTCTCTTGAAGGGAGCCAATTACTCCAGCATTCATCTGTAGGGTTGCTGCAGAACTGGGTATGACTTTGGAGCTCAAAATTACACTGATCAACGCCTTCAAATCATGCTACAGAAATTATTTGGTTGCACTAGTTAATTAACAGCTGGAAGTGGCTGGGTAATCAGCACTAATGAAAACAAGAAGCCAGTTCATCACACAAGAGTAAGAAGTATCATAGAATCAGAATGGCTTAAGTTGGAAGACACCTTGGAGATCATTTACTCCCATCTCCCCACTATAGGCAGTGACACCTCTCAACTGGACTTGGTTGCTCAAAGCCTCATCCAACCTGGCCGTGAACATCTCCAGGGAGGGGGCATCCACAACCTTCCTGGACAACCTATTCCAGAGTCTCACTGCCCTCTTACTGAAGAACTTCTTCCTGAGATTCTGTCTAAAGCTATTCTCACTCAGCTTAAAAATATCCCCCATTGTCCTGTTTCTAGAGACCCTTATGAAAAGTCCCTTTCAAACCTTCCTGAACATGAACCAGCAGTGTGCCCAGGTGGCCAGGAAAGCCAATGGCATCCTGGCCTGTATCAGGAATAGTGTGGCCAGCAGGACCAGGGAAACCCTTCTGCCCCTGTACTCAGCACTGGTTAGGCCACACCTTGAGTACTGTGTCCAGTTCTGGGTCCCTCAGTTTAAGAAAGATTTTGAGGTGCTTGAACATGTCCAGAGAAGGGCACCAAGGCTGCTGAGGGGCCTGGAGCACAGCCCTGTGAGAAGAGGCTGAGGGAGCTGGGGTTGTTCAGCCTGGAGAAGAGGAGGCTCAGGAGAGACCTTATTCCTCTCTACAGCTACCTGAAAGGAGGTTGTAGCCACGTGGAGATTGGCCTCTTCTCCCAGGCGACCAGTGACAGAACAAGGGGACACAGTCTCAAACTGCACCAGGGTAGGTTTAGGCTGGACATTAGGAAGAAATTCTTCACAGAAAGAGCCATTTGCATTGGAATGGTTTGCCTGGGGAAGTAGTGGGGTCACCAACCCTGGAGCTGTTTAAAAGGAGGCTGGATGAGGCACTTGGTGCCATGGTTTAGTTAATTAGAAGGGTTAGGTGACAGGTTGGACTTGATGATCCTGAAGTTTTTTCCCAATCTGGTTAATTCTATGATTCTGTGATTCCTGTAGGTATTGGGAGGCAGCTTAAGGTCCTGCCAGTGTTTGCAGTTCTCCAGGCTGAACAATCCCAGCTCCCTCAACCTGTCCTCATAGCAAAGGTGCTCCAGCGCTTGGATTATCTTTGTGTTATCTCCTCTGGACTTGCTTCTACAGCTCTGTGTCTGGGGACACCAGAACTGAACACAGTATTTGAAGTGGGGTCTCACTAGAGCAGAGTAAAGGGGAACAATCACCTCCCTTGGTCTGCTCATAAATGTTGTTTATTAAAGTTATCCTTCAACTAACCAGTTCTGACTGTGTGCAGAAGAAAAATATGGAGATCTTGCAGAAAGCTGAACATAGAGAGTATCATATGAACATGAGGAGAAACTTCTTTACATTGAAGGTGATAGAGCACTGGGACAGACTGCTCAGAAAGGTGGTGAAGTCTCCATCTCTGGAATTATTCAAAACCCATTTGGACACCTTCCTATGCAGCCTGCTCAGGGTGAACCTACTCTGGCAGGGGGATTGGACTTAATGATCTCCAGAGATTCCTTCCAACTCCTACCATTCTGGGATTCTGTGGTCTTCTATCAATAGTTCTATGAAAGAGAAGAAAAAAACAAGCCAACAAACAAACAAAAAAAAACCCACCAAAAAAACCCCAACAAAACCCCCCAAAAACACAACCCAAAACCAACAAACCAACAACAAAAAAACCCAAAAACAAACAAACAAACAAAAAAAAACCCAGAAACAAAACCCCACAACAACCCAGAATGCAAATTGGTCAAAGAGCAGCTTTGGATGAAAGACTAACATTTGAATCTTTCCAAAGATCCATTTTTCATTTTCTGAGATAGCATGTAGGCATCTCATTTCCCAAGGTTCTAATGAAATGACACCAAAATACATTAATCTGTTACAATCTCCTAAGTATTTCTCAAAAAAAAAAAAATCTCCAGAACATTTGCAAACAGCTAATGAATCAGCTTGTTAAGTGAGAAAAAAAACTGCAGGGGGAGATGAATGGGGGGGACAGGGCAATTGATAGCAAATGGCTAAAACCTGGTGAATCACCTACAGGAGATGTGTCTGCCCAGATATTGATAGATATTTGTCTATCGATTACGGGGATTGACTTGAGGCAGAAAGCTCTAATTCATCACTCACAGAAAACCCAAGATGGAATTTCTTCCTGTTATTTAAAACTCATCTCAAGAGCAATGAAATGCCATAAGAAAACTGCACAAGATTTCCTCTGCTGTACATATGCAAATACTCACTCACTCACGTTTCTCCCTTTACCTGACATTTACTTTGTTCACAGCCTTTCCTTCCCTGTTGGAGAAGGGGAACATGAAACCAAACAAGGTAACACTTTAAGTTCTGGATCTGCATTTCTTGCAGATGTTTCTTTCCATTTTCCACCAGTCTTTATCTTTACATGAGAAGGAAATGGTCTGGTAACAGCAGCGGGATACTAACCCCCCTAAAACCTTCAAATGAACTCTTCTGGGTATTCCCTTAATTTTGTACTGCCGAGGGTCAGGGCTGAGCTGGCCACTAGATGGGTGACAAAAGCTTTCCATGAACCCACTCTACCTTCCCAAAGGAAAGAGAAAAGGAAGAAGGAAGAGAGACTGATAGCACAGGAAAGAAACTAAACCAGTGGGGGTGGAAAAAGCAATCCAATGAAACAAATAAACACAAAGCAGCACAGAACCCAAACCCTGACAGCAATGATACCATCAATGACACCACTGATGCTGTGGGCAGGCAAATGTTCAAGTTCCAGACTGGACTCAGTAGCAGATGAGAACTGGTTTCAGGAGCTGGATCCTATAATTTGATTTAGGAACTCACAGATTGTGATTGAAAGCAGAATTGACAGAATCCTCTTTGGACATCAGTCACTGAAGAAGAGGCTTGCCCTGTATGATCCCTCTAGTTGATCTTCAAGAGATGGAATCCCTTGCTGTAGGGAATCCCTTGTGTAGGGTCACCTGTGCAGGTGCCACCTCTGACTTCCTGCACCCCAACGTGGGGCATATGATGTGCTGGTGCCCTTGGCCTGCAGCCCAGCCCTTGGCAGGAACTCTCCCCATTATGTTCTCATTGCTAGCAACAGCCCTTGGCTGTGCAAACCTGCCCTGAACTGCAGAAAGTGCCTCACTGAGCAGAGATTGAGATGAGAAGTTAAATCACTGTGCAGAATTAGTTCTTGTCTAGTTCAAATGAGGATGGATATAAACAGAGGGAACACAAGATCTGGGAGTGAGTTTCTCCCTTATCTGAAGACTGGGACTTTACTCCTAATTACGTGTGTCCCTAGCAGAGAAACCATCCAGGAGAGACCTGGGAAGGAAACATTTTCCACCCTTTGAAGGCAGCTCCACACCCATGAGTGTAAACTCTGCCCCAGCTGATTACTGTCTCTTCCCATAGCATCGGTTTTCACGCCTAGCACTATTAGGTGCTACAGCTGAAGGTGGTCAACAGGGCAGCAAAGGAGAAAGAGAAAGATGCCTCAAATCTCTCCACTCCACACATCCCTGCCTGTGACTCACAATTGTCACCACAGGCTGTTGGGGAATACCAAATTTCCCAGCACTTGCTGAATGGGTATTCAAAGCACTACAAGGGTGTTTTGAACAAAATTTCAAATCCTTTAATAGAAATGCAAATTTATGATACATAAAAAGACAGCAGCAGTGCCTTTAGCAACAGCACCCAGGGATGAGTGGTGGGGACTTACAGGAGATTCCATTCTTATGCAACTCACAGAAGCTACTAAAACTCTAATGAATCTATAGCTTACATAGATCTTAGAATGATGGAATGGTTTAGAAAGGACCTTTAGTTCATGGACTAGAAAGTCCATTTAGTTCCAGCAGCATGGACAGGGACACTGCCTACTAAACTAGGCTGCTCAAGGCCTCATCCAACCTGTCTTTGGTAGGCCATGTTTAGAAGAGGAGATCAGAATGTAGATAACACAGATAACTATAGCAGGAAGGTCAGAAATATCAGAGTCTACCCAGCTGTCTCCCAGCTACTGCACAAAAGTGGAAGTTGCTTATGGGGAAAATGCCACAGCCCTAGAATAAAGTGTTTGTGGAGAGCAAGGCCTGGTGAATCTCTCCTTGGAGACGATCTGCTGCCAGCTCCTTGGAGCTGACCACCAGGACAGGAGAAGAGGAGGCTGAGGGGAGACCTCATTACTCTCTACAACTCCTGAAAAGAGGCTGGAGTGACATGGGGGTTGGTCACTTCTCTCTAGTGTGAAGTGACAGGATGTGAGGAAATGGCCTCAAATTGCAGCAAGGGAGGTTTAGGTTGGAGATTAGGAAAAAAACACTGAGACAGGCTGCCCAGGGAGGTGCTGGAGTCACCACCTCTGGAGGTCTTCAAGAAACGTGGACACGGCACTTGGGGACATGGTTTAGTGGTCATAGTGGTGTTGGGTCAAGGAGTGGACTCATTGATCTTAGTGGTCTTCTCCACCTGAAACAGTTCTGTGACTCTATGAAGGGCCGGGTGCTGCAGGGCTCTGGCTGGGTGGGAACCACATCTCTTGCATCATCACCTCACTTCTCCACCCAATGCCTCTGTCCCCCCCTGGCACTGAGGGGACAACATAAGAGGCCTTGATCTTGTCATTTCCCTACTTGCATCTTGTTTTATATAAAAATGAGCTGAGAGAAGTTAAGGCAGTAGCTGGATTTCTTCCTGAAGTGAAGTTTCTTTAGCTACAAACACACAAGAACACACATACCCCCCAGCCTCAAGCCAACACAGAGTCTAGCACTAGGCAGCAGTATCCCTCCAAGGAAGCACAATCCCCTATACAGCAAGAACTGTCCCCATCTGGCTGTCTTTCACAGCACGTGTGGGCAGAAGTCCCTGGTTAAGAGCAGACTTTGAGCGTACATTAAAAAGAAAATCCTTCCAGGAATGGTGATTATTGACTTGCTGTTTAGGAGGAAATGGAGAGCAACTGAAGCAAGATAAGGAGATACATTGTGGATCGAAGCTGCATCAGACACAACTCACTGCAGGAGGCTGGAGGCTATGCCCAAAGATCAGCCACAGAGAGAGATTTTTTTAGTGTGAGCCCTAGCAAAATAAAATCTTCTGAAAAAAGACCTGACATAAGCAGAAAGCTGATGGAAAAACGTGATTCACTAAGGGCACAAGCTCAGGAACAGGAGTTTGGTTTAAATCCTCATTTTTCCCTGATCACGAAGAGCAAGGAACAGCCCCACTTAAGAATGGATAACAGAGCTCATAAAAAGCAAGCCAAGAACCTTCCATTTTGGAGGGATTGTTTCAGAAAATTTGAAACAGTGACTTAAAAACTTCTAGCTGGAAGGTGCCTTTTCACTTGCAGACTGCCCACTCCAGTGCCAGCAAATGAAAGAACAATATTTAGTTCATATTCTAAGCAGCATCTCCATTTCCTCCACATGGCTCCTGGAAGTCCCATGCTTAGCCAAGCCACTTTGCAGCCTCACCCTGTTCTCATTTGGTGTCTCAGACATGGTGGATTACAGAGCTGTCTTAGGACAGGGAGACTAGTTGCTCTTTTTCTATCACACAACAGCCTTTTTATAGAGATGGTGGGGATTACATCACCATTTACGGTGCTTTGGGCTTGTAAAATGTGACTCAGAGAGCAACGCTGTAGGTGAGGAGCCTGGAAGCTACTGCAGGCAAGCCAAGCCATGGTATTTTGCATCATCACCTTCCCAAAACTCCATGGTATCCATGACATGAGACCAATCCATCCTGAAGTGTTGCAGAGACCTTTTAGGACGCTCAGTCAGATGAGGCAGGGCTGAATTCATTGTATACCTCTGAAGATAAGGAATATTCCAGTAGTCTAAATCAAGGACTTTGGATTTTATGCTTGCTTTGAGAAGCTTCACCTCCAGCAGTAAAATTCCCACTCCCGTGCAACCCTTGTAAAGAATCGGCTCTAAAGAGCCCCACCTAAGGTGCCATTTCCAGGAACACCCTTGTCTTTCTGGTTTTTTTGGGAAAAGGTATGGGCAGAGGTGTTCCTTTTCAAATGCCTGTTTGAACCAAAAGCTATTTCACTTATTCCAGTTGAGCATATTTGTATCCTAGAATTTGCTGCTCACTCTATGCCCATCCCTTCCTCCCAGAGGAGACCTGAACCCATGGGGCTGCAGCAAAGGTGTCATTTTCCCTTTGACTTTGGTAACACGTTTGCTGAGATCACATCAGAGACACCTGGAAATATCATTGTATCTGCCCCCCCAAACATACCATCACTGTATTTTTTCTTTCTCTTGGTACCGAAAGGAGCCACGTTTACATTTTACGGAGGAGTCACATGGCTCTCAACAGTCATCCCCATCTCACTACAAACACTGGCATTTGTTCATTAGTAACTCAAAGAGTGATAAATGCTCAGTTGGAAATAAAAGTTGTTTCTTAGAAAAGAAACTGGTGCCAACCTACATGCTTCTGAGCTTCCTGATCATTAGAAACAAGATTCACTAAAATTTCTCTTTGACTTGCAACCTTTATTGTTATGATAGACAGACCCAAGGCAGCCTGAACTCTGTAGGACTTCAAACCTGAGTCCAAATCCAAATACCAAGGCTTCTGTCTATCTCTGTTTCTCCTGAGTTTGAAGTCATCAGCCTTTGAGATACCTTTTAACAGCAGAGCCAAAAGGAAGCATCAGAGCCAGGCTTTGCGGGAAAGCAGAGCAGATCTGACTACAGACAGTAGATGCTGGCAGAAGGGCTAACAAGAGACTGTTGCAGCTCACATCATCTGCTGGGATAGATAAAGCAAACCCACTTGCACAAAAAGGTGGGGAGGGAGGAAGGAGTAACAATAAGAAAGGGATTAAAAACTAAGCAGCAGTGTATTTCTACGTACAAGGATGATGCTTATGTGCGCATACGCAGCTGAAAGCTCACAGCAGCCTATTTAATCATTCTGGTAAAAGCTTTGGGGAGGTCAGTGCAGGTTACAGAGCAGAGATTTGGTGAGCACAGAGTGGAAGAGAAAAGCTCACAGGAAAGAGAAACAAAAGAGCATTGTGAAAAGAGGGCATGGAACTTTGTGGGGAGGAATTCTAGAAAGAGCTAGCTAAGAGAAAAGAACTAAGGCAACCTGACTTCATTCTTTATTAATGTGGAGCAAAAAGCCCAGTGAAGGTATGAAAGAGATCACAACAAACACAACACAAGGGCACCTAGGAGGGAGAGAAAATCCCTGAATCACTTGCCATGTAGATAGGAAGCTTTTATATAAAAATAGCAATGGGTATCAGCTACAAATGTTCAGTAGAATCACAGAATCATAGAATCAGTCAGGGTTGGAAGGTACCACAAGGATCATCTAGTTCTAACCCCCCTACCATGGGCAGGGACACCCACCCCTAGATCAGGCTTGCCAGAGCCTCATCCAGCCTGACCTTAAACACCTTCAGGGATGGGGCCTCAACCACCTCCCTAGACAACCCATTCCAGGCTCTCACCACTCTCATACTGAAGAACTTCCTCCTCATGTCCAGTCTCAATCTCCCCACCTCCAGCTTTGCTCCATTCCCCCTAGTCCTGTCACTACCTGATATACTAAAAAGTCCCTCCCCAGAATTTTTTGTAGGCCCCCATCAGATACTGGAAGGCCACAAGAAGGTCACCTGGGAGCCTCCTCTTCTCTAGACTGAACAGCCCCAACTCTTTCAGTCTGCCTTCATGGGAGAGCAGCTCCAGCCCTCTGATCATCCTCGTGGCCCTTCTCTGGACATGTTCCAGCATGTCCACATCCCTCTTCTAACAGGAGCTCCAGAACTGGATGCAGTACTCCAGGTGGGCTCTCACCGGAGCAGAGGAGGTGAATCACTTCCCTCAACCTGCTGGCCACACTTCTCCTGATGCAGCCCATACTCTGGTTGGCTTTCTGGGCTGCAAGTGCACACTGCTGGCTCATGTTGAGCCCCTTGTCCACCAGCACCCCCAAGTCCCGCTTCACAGGACTGCTTTCCAGCCAGGCACTGCCCAGCCTGTATTTGTGCTTGGGCTTGCCTTGACCCAGCTGCAGGACCTTGCACTTGGTCTTGTTGAACCTCATGAAGTTGGCTTGTGCCCAGCTCTCCAGCCTGTCCAGGTTGCTCTGGATGGCATCCCTGCCCTCCAGTGTGTCTGTTGCACCACACAGCTTGGTGTCATCAGCAAACTTACTGAGGGTGCACTCAGTACCATTTTTCCTCTCTAAAGAAAAGCCCATCAAGTGAGGGCCAGTATTTCCAGTTTTGTGTCTGATAACAGATGCACCTCAAAATGAGATCTCAGGCATGGGACACAGTTGGAGTGCTGTGTCCAGTTCTGGTGCCCCCAAAACAAAAGGGACATGGAACAGTTGGAGCCAGTCCAGAGGAGGTCACAAAGATGATCAGAGGGCTGGAGCACCTCTCCTGAGGATACAGGCTGGGAGAACTGGGGCTGTTCAGCCTGGAGAAGGGAAGGTTCCAGGGTGTCCTTCCAGTACCTGAAGGAGGTCTACAGGAAAGGTGGAAAGAGACTTGTTACAAGAGCTTGTAGTGATAGGGTAAGAAAGAATGGATTGAAGCTTGAGCAGGTCAGATATAGACTGGAGATTAAAAATAAACTCTTCTCAGTGAGGGGGGTGAGGCACTGGAACAGGTTGCCCAGGGAGGTTGTGGATGCCCCTTCCCTGGAGGTGTCCCAGGCCAGGCTGGATGAGACCTTGAGCAATCTGGCAGGGGGAGGTGGAACTAACTGGTATTTAAGGTCCCTTCCAAACCACTCCTCTCTATTAATCTATTAATTACTGAGGGAGAAGTCAATGAGAAACTTCAGTTGTGTCCCACACAAGAGAGCTGAGCCTTGACATCCCAAGTATTATGGTACTAATGTTTTCATTGGGCATTTTCAGAGCTTTCACTTTACTATTTCTATGTATCCCCCAGAGGATCAGCCAACAATTTTCAGGACAAACATTCTGAATGAGGCTGGGTAGTGTTTGCTTCTTGCAATATTCTCTGTCCTGCAGAAGATAGGTTTATATTAACTGAAAGCTACAAAAATGTTCATTTTTAACACACCACTTCAGCTGAGCTTGGGGTAAAGCCCTCCAAAATCACGTGCTTTGCTTACTGTGACTGATACTCCAGTTAGAAAAGAGCCTTGGTTTTGTGTATTCCCCATCTCTTCATTCTGAGCACTTTAAAAACATATATACATGTGCCAGCATATTGCAGAGCCCTTTTGATGTCTTATTATCTTGGTATGTGGGTGGTTTGGTTCCAGCTATAGTTTGAAGTGCAAATTTGCCTCTCAGTTTTCCTGCGTGAGGGTTTAAAAATACAGTCATGGAACAGCCCCCACACTTTTTTAGTTCTGGGTTTTCAATGCCAAAATCTCAAACAAGGCACTTTCCATCAAATGTCCGCATTCTAAACCAAAAATAAATCCAATAAATCAACAAAAATCAGCTGTTTCATAAAGAGCTTTGAGGTCCATTGTGCCTAGATTTTTCTTCACATCCTTCAAACATCAGTCCTGTTCAAAATCTCTTGGGAGCAACAGGCACAGCAGCAAAAGTAAGCAGGATGGGTTGGAGATTAACTGGGTATCCACCCTGTCTTTCTGGTGCTTTGTATCTCATTGTGACTCATATGGAAATGAGGAGAGAGATCCCAAACAGAGCTTTACATCCAAAATCAACCCAAACCCCATGTATTTATTAAATGAGCTTTTCCAGATGGCATACTGAAAACAAGTGTTAGCTACTAGTCATTTTTCACTCTTTATCTGCTGCTGTTGCAAAGCAGGACAGCATCTTCCCAGCTCTGCTGGTGCCTCTGTCAGTGGCAGCAGCAAACACACCATGGCTTCTGGAACTCTTACTGGATGCAGGATTTTTGAGATAATTGAAAACAGGAAGAGGCATCACGTCTTGTTCTCCATGTTAAAAAAAAATTACAAGGGTTTTCTAGGGTGTCCCACTGAAATTAACATTTTGAAGTAACCCCAAAACTCTCAAGCTTTAAGTGCTGCCACGATGACTTGAAAGGGCTAAAGGGAGCTTGCTGATTTTGAAAATTAACACCTTTTTAAAAAAGGTGCAACAAAAATTTGCATAAAAATCTTTCCAAGCAAGCTGCTAGGATTATAGGAACCAGCCTGTGTCTTGGAGGAGTGGCACAACCCCTCAGCCAGCTGGGCTGAGCTGGCTCAGAGCAGCCTAGCAAACAGTTGCTGCTGGTGCAGAGCAGCAGTAAATGATTACTTCTGTGCAACAAAGGGCAGTAGGGAGAAAAGTGTGGTTTGCTCAGTCAGATTTTCTCCCTGTAATGGTCTTGAGGCATTTTGTGCCACACATAGCCCTTTATTGCTCCAGTAACCTTATGAAAAATTTGAGCCTCTCACTGAAATAGTCAGACAGTGAGGGGAAGAAACTAAAAAGATTTTTTTCCTCTATTCCTTTGACTTCAAAAATCTCAAAATGCTGCTTTTTAAGCTTAACGAGGACAGAAGTGTGATGTTCAGCTTGCAGATGTTTCTTTTAATGATGCCAGCAGATTAGAGCTGGAGCAGAGGCTGCAAACGAGTGGCTAGAAGTGACCTGATCCTATACTGATGACAAGTAGCACCTTCCCAAAAAAAGACAATAGCTCTGCTACTGCTCAGCATAAGGAAGATGGGTGCAATACCAGTGATGATGGGGGGGTGAGGGGTGGGGAGGGGTAATTTTTACTGGTAATAGGAGTCAATCCACCAAGTGCTGTAATGACAAAAGTGAATTTGATCCTTTATTGCACTGAATTCAGTTTGCTCTGTTAATATTCTTAACCCTTTCCCTGGAGACAGCTTTTCTTTTCCTTGTGACCCCTTTTCCTCAGCTTACTCCTGGCTTTCAATTTCCTTTTGCAGCTACTCGGCTCCTGACATCTCCTTTTTCTTTCCTCTTTTCTCCCATCTCCTTCAGCCTGATAGGAGCTGTGCATTTTCCAGCTAGGCTCAACTGTAAGAGCTTGTCTTTTCATTTGTGGGAGATATGAAATATTAAAACCAACATTTCCTTGCTTCACTCAGTTAGAGATAAAGCAGCTGTTACAAGGATTATTTTTTCCCCTCTACTTACTGGAAAACAAAGATAAAATAGTAGCTTTCAAGTAGGTCATTTAATCTTAGAACATTTAATTGTGAGGTTGCCAGCCATGATTTGATTTCTCATCTTCTTTTGTTCCAAGGTTACAAACCTTCCAATTCATTTATATTTATAAACAATGTTCCCACTATATTACATGCATGGATTATTAGGAACACCTCCCAGGAGAGTACTGTCAACTTTTTGTACATAATTAATTAAAAGCCTCAAAGTTACCTTTTATCAAACTTTCACAGAGCTTTAGCATATCAGGAATCTCCAAATGAAAGAACTCCATTTAGACCAAAGGGCTATCCAGCTTACCCAAGTAAGAAATACTCTTTATTTCATGGGATTAAAAAAAAAAAAGGGAGGGAAAAAATAATTAAAGCCAAAGTGGAAATCACCTAGGGTAGAATGTGGTTGCAGTGATAACAGAATTCTATTTCACAGTAAAGAACCAAACTCTGTCTCTAATTAACAGTCCAGTTCTGATAAAACAAGTCAAAAGAGAAAACTGCTAGTCCAAGAGCAGGATCTCACCTGCAAAAGAATTGAGGTGGGAGCAATAACTAACACCTAAGGGTTAAACTGCTTATATAGAAGGAAAGAGGCTGGAAATGCAAAGCTCTGCCTACCTTCATGGCTGCTGCTTTTGACAGCAGTTCCTCAACAGCAAAATCAGCCTTTCAGCTTCAGATAAACTCCCCAGACTTGAATAGGAGGCCAAGTCAGTCTCAGGGCCAGCCACATGTACGTGGGAGCCTACATAACATCTCCCTTATTTCCTATCTGCCACGTGCAGCATCTGACTAGGTCTGGGGTGGCCCTTTGACACCCAGGGTGAGATGGCTAATAGAAGAAACACACATTTTCTACTTGCATTCCTTAAAACAGCCCTTTTTTGGTGTTTCCTTGCCATCCTAACACATTCTGCATTTCTGAGTGCTCTCTGCCAGGGGAAGAATCACAGTGGACACAATTTCTAGGCAGTGAATGTCCCCTTGATTCAGATGATTGTTGGCACACAACAAATAAAGGCAAGACTCAACAGCACACTGCAATGTCCAGCATTTTATCGGGGCTTTGGGGACTGGAACTTAAGGTTTTATTCCCCATCTTTCCCTTACCACAAATTACCCTGGGGACCAGGCTCTGCTGCAGACAGCAGAGGAGATACCTCTCACGATTTCACAAGTGGACTGGACCCTTCCAGAGACGTGGATTATCTAGACTACGACCAGCGCTTACATCCCACCACTCACTCCAACAGCCAAGAGCAACCATGGGTGCTGCAGATGAGACAAGGAAGTCTCTGAGCCACACTGCCAGCTCTGATCATTTTTAACAGCAGATTGAATCCGTTTCCCAGAATCAAAGACTTTCTGTTTCTCAAATGTTCTTAAAGTCAGCTTTGCACTGTGGCTATCTGCCACAGAGTTTTGCTTCTCTGGGTAGGTCACCACTGGTGCAGCAGCACTTCAGCTGATCAGACAGCTTCCCTCTGGAGAAAACCATGTATTTAGTATCTCCAGCACTAGGTGGGATGTCAGCTTTCATTTGAAACCTGAGATGGCGTCATTCAGAAGAAGCTATTAGCAAAGCACTCATGATTACACTAGAGGACAGTGGTTTTACCAAGAGGAGTTGTCTCATTCTGCTTGATATTAATTACCTTTAACGAATAACAGTTTATCTACAAAAATTAAGGAAGCAAACCCTAGCAGATTTCCATGAAGTTCCCTGTGGTAGCAAAAGACAACTGAAGTTATAGATCCTAATGATGAAATCTTTACTCTCATCTACCCTCTTATCAGTGCCCAGAGCACCTCTATATTATCTGTAACAAGGAAAAATTCCTCTTTCCAGAGACCGAAATTGGCATTTTGGTG
Source organism: Eubucco bourcierii (assembly GCA_013396675.1). Taxonomy (NCBI): domain Eukaryota; kingdom Metazoa; phylum Chordata; class Aves; order Piciformes; family Ramphastidae; genus Eubucco; species Eubucco bourcierii. Next base: position 107,104 of record VWZE01022659.1, read on the forward strand.
TAATAAGGCAGGAATGCAAATACCACAGCATGCACCATAGACCTTGAACATGCTGGTGTGTTTTGTATCGCACTTAGTCTAAGGTAAGTCACTGTGTAAGTAGCAGAAATCCCTTCAAAAGGCTTCCTTAGTTCTTTTCACGTGAACTGCAGGAAAAAAAAAAAACAAAACTGATTGCAATCTGCTCGCTTGGCCAGGAAAGCCAATGGCATCCTGGAGTACATCAAGAAGAGTGTTTCCAGCAGGTCGAGGCAGACTCTCCTCCCTCTCAAGTGTGCCCTGGTGAGGCCTCCTCTGGAGTACTGGATCCAGTTCTGAGTTCCCCGGTTCAAGAAAGACAGGGAACTCCTTGGGAGGGTACAGCAAAGGCTACAAAGATGATTAGGGTACTGGAACATTTCTCAAATGAAGAAGAGCTGAGGGACTTGGTGCTTTTTAGCTGGAGAAAAGAAGACTGAGGGGGAATATTCTCGGTGTTTATGAATACTTAAAGAGTGGGTGTCAGAAGGTTGGGGCCAGTCTTTTGTCAGTGGTGCCCAGTGACAGGAGTAGTAGTAATGGGCACAAATTTGAACATAGGAGGTCCCATCTGAACATGAGGAGGAACTTCTTTACTTTGAGGGTGGTGAAGCACTTGAACATACTGCCCAGAAAGGTGGTGGAATATCTGCCTCTGGAATCATTCAAAACCCACCTGGATGCCATCCTGTGCAGCCTGCTCTGGCTGAACCTGCTCTGGCTGAACCTGCTCTGGCAGGAGGATTGGATTCAATAATTTCCAGAGGTCTCTTTCAATTCCTATCATTCTGTCATTCTGTGATTGCCACTTCAAGGCTCATAGTGGACAGCACAGGAACCTCCCCACCCCCTCACCGCCCCCTACCTTTCTTAATCCTGTGTAGTAACTTGCAGAAATTTTGCAAGTCCATTTTCTTAAAGAAACACTCCCCTTTGCCATTTGTGTCCTTTGGGACACCTCCTATAAATAGTTCAAACTGCCCTGCTTTATACAGTTTAATTATTTATTGGAGCATAATTACTTTAGATGTCAGATCCATTATTGTGGAAGTTGTAAATGATCCTGAAAGCAAAACAAATGCTGTCTCCTGGAGATCAGCAACCTCAGCATTACAGACGCTATTTTAATTGTTGCCTCCTTGCAGAAGAAGAATGAAAAGTGAATCTCACATTGTCCTGAGATTTAGTTTAGGAGAGCTAATGAAACCTGCAGATAACAAGAAATGAAGGATTCCCCATTGTAGATGCTTGTCTGTGCCTGTCAAAGTCATGCAGAAGATAATATATCCCTCAGCAACAACAGAATGGGCAAAAGAAATAATACAAATGGAGACTCAGTATGAAATGTGAGTATATGATAATAGAGCATCATTAAAACTAGAGTCAATGAACCTAAATTAATTTCTCTCCATCACAAACTAATCCTTTAATGATACATACATGTACAAAGTTGCCCAGGGAGGTTGTGGCTGCTCCCTCCCTGGAGGTGTTCAAGGCCAGGCTGGATGAGGCCTTGAGTGACCTGTACTAGTGGGAGGTGTCCCTGCCTATGGTAGGGGGTTGGAACTAGGTGATCCTTGAGGTCCCTTCCAACTTCACCATTCTATGATTCTATGATTCTATAAAGTAGATGCTTACCAATATGAAAGCTGAACATTCTTCTGTTCATTAAAGAAAACCAAAATGTGTTTACTTTATTACGTATTCCAGTGGTTTCCCATAGCTTGCACACACCTACTCAGTTCTGTGAAATACCAACCTTGCCCACCTCTCAGAAGGACACTAAACTTTTTTGTTAGACATATTGTTGCTGTAAAACACTTTCACAATGTTCATCCCTTGTCACTGAGCAGGAGAATGCACAGACCGAGTCAGACCAAAGATCTGTCCAACCTAGTAACCTGTCTAAAGGCAGATGGCCAAGGGAGAGCTGAAGACTACATCACAAAGTCTGATGCTTTCCCCCAACAGTCCCTCAGCTGTCAGTCACCTGCAGCACAGGGACTGCTGGAGCTGTGTGAGGTTTCTTTGCTCTTAGTCACATCCACTGGACACCACCTGCTGTAACATGCCAAATCTTCTCTTCAAGGCATGGAAACCTTCAGCTTTCAGTATAAGTTTTAGTCTAGGATGTTGCATGAAGACCAGTGCTCTGCTTATCATCATCCTGGATGATGGAAGATAGCCTGAAGCTCAGACTAGTGACTAAGAAGTCTCATATCTCCTCCATCTGTCTGTAAGGCAGGTGTCAGCCATGAGCCATGAGGTCAAGGAGGCAGAGATGTCAGGAGAAACTCCTGTTGCAGTGATAGGAATACAAAATACTGACACTGCTGAGCTGAGGAGAATGACTTGGGAAAGTAGCTCAGGATTTGTGGTTGCATTCAGGCAGAAGCACAACCCAGAGGCTAGAGCCAAACCTTTCTGGTTTTCAAATGAAATTAGAGATTGTCTTTTCCTATCGAGAAGGTAAAAAAATCATAAAACAGGGTCTGACTTTTAAAAAGTAGAAACTTGAAAGAAAAGGGTATTGTCAACCTTTGTCCCTGAACACTATTACAAAAAGGTTTTCAAAGTTTTGAGGGACATCAGCAGCACAGATCTGAAGTCCTAGAGGTATGATAGCTACAGATGTCACTAGAATTCATTTGGGTTTCTCTACACTTGTGTCATGGCACATCTCCTCGTTGTAGGCTTTGAATATCACACAGTTCCTTGACACTGGGCTCCTTTAGCCAAAAGCAAAGCCTTTCCAGGGGCATTCTCTGACCTTCACTGGACTGCAAAACTAGCCAAGGAATACTCCTCACTGCATCCCTGCCCAAGTTTAAGTTCAGCAGAATATAGTCATACAGAGAATAAAATGGGAAACTTGATAGCAACCCACCCCCTCCTGCTCCTCCTCCCCTCCAAGATTCTGTCCTGGTATGGCATAAATCCTGCCAGGCCGGTTTAACCCTTGCTCTCCTCCTCCTCTTGCGGGTCCAGGAGTTGAGTGGATGAGCCAATGGAGGTTTTGGCCCCAACAAAGCCTTGAGGGCTAGGGGCTTAGCACCACCTAGTCAGGTGTCTTGTGCTGCCCTTCAAGGTGCCTGTGTGGCCAGGTGAGGCACAAAGCTTTGAATTCATTGGCCAGAACAATGATGCTAGTGCCTATTGGCCAGTTTCATTTTCATATTAATGTATTTAATGGGGGGTGATTTAGAAACCCAGCCTTCCCTGCTGACTCTCCACCAGGAGCAGCACCCCATCATTCACAGCTCCTTTAACTGGGAATCAGGGTGGCCACCCATTTGCAGCTTGTACCAGCAGCTTAGCAGCAACTCAGTTCTTCTCTCCTTCCCTCTGCCTGGAATGTTTTGTATTTTACCCCGGGATGGGTTTTGGAAGAGTCTTTGTACAGGAAACTTACTCAGGGACCAACACATTGTGAGTGCATATACTAGAGTTAATGCTAAGACTCCATAAGCCTAGTTAGAATTTTCCTGTTTTCACTTTCCTATTTTTCCAAGTTCTGATTGTATAAACTGTTTAATTCAATACCCTTTGTGCAACTGCTTCCTGTTGACCTCAGGGAATTTTCCTGATTTTAAAAATAATAATAAAGATATTAATATTGGAAATAATATTAATAATTCATACCAAATTATTAATGTCAACAACATATTCTAATACATGTAGAAAAACATAGGTCACTAACCTAAGAAAAATGTTCCTATTTACAAGAAGAGTAATAAAGCCGTCTGTGTTTGCTTTAGTCCATAGACACCAAGCCACAGCCTCTCTGGGTCTCCTAAAAGAAGTCTCTGTTTTGTAGAGATTCCTAAATCCCAAGACAAAACAAAATCACCTTGAAGTTCTTTCCATGCTGGAAAGGCACAGACACCTTACCCCACAGCTCTGAAATTCTTAGCTCACCCTGCCTGTGATGGTTGTTCCTCCAACTTACAGAATACCACATAGCTACAGACACTACCAAAAGTACAAATAGATTGATCTGCCTTGAACACCAGAGTTTAGACCTCTGCTGCTATCCACGTCTAACTTTCCATGCCATCTTATTAAGGACTATGTGAGTATGTAACGTAATTTAGAAGAGATTTTCTGCTCATAAAGCTCTGGCATCTCCAGAGGAGTTAATATTTGTTCTGGGGATCAACAGGCACTCTAACTGAAATTAAAGATGACTTTTTCATCTAAAAAATCCTTTCTAAGCCTCATTGACTTAGTGCCCTATACACAATCTAGAGTTTGGAGCAAAAACCAGAGACCACAGAGCCATGGAGTGTGATGACAGAAGAAGACAGTTATTGGAGGGGTTTATCCAAATTGATCCTGCTCACAGTATATCTCCATTTCACACAATGTTTTAATCAAAGTAAGCTTTTAGGAATATGCCTTCTTTTTTTTTTTTCTTATTCTAATGGATCCTAGGACTGAGAAACCCATGTGCTAGAAAGCAGGACCTAGCTATTGAAAAAATTCTCACCAAGTACCATAAAATTCAAAGAAACATATTTGAAGAATGAGTGAGTTAAAGGAACTAGGACACAGATGCTGTCACTAGGAATTTATTAACTTTCCTTGGATAACAACAGGTAATTGCATAAACAGGGTACAAAGAACATAACTGTGCAGAGCTGGGTGCACAGGCTGGGTGGGATTTGGCCACTCAGGTATCACAAGTGCCAAGACCTTTATAGAGAGACAGGGAACTATGGGAGAAAGTCTAACAGAGTCTACGAAGATGCTGAAGGGATCAGAGCACCTCTGTGAGGACAGGCTGAGAACCCTGGAGCTATTTGGCCTGGAGAAGAGCAGCCTCAGGTGGGATCTTCTCAATGCTCAGCAGGAGCTAAAGGTTAGAGGGCAAGAGGATGGAACCAAACTGTTTTCAGTGGTGCCCAGTAATATGACAGGGGACAAGGACACAAACGGGAACTCAGGAGGTTCTACCTAAACAAGAGGAAAATCTCAGAACCGTTAGATTAGGTGAAAATTCATGGTGTGGGTCCAAGGGTGGTTGGATATTTCAGGGGTCCTATAAAACTACAAGCAGGACTGCAACCTCTGAAATACTTAGCTGAGGACTAAAAGGGGTATTGAGCTTACAAAAGCCATCCATCTCTCACAGAATGTGAACACCAGAAGGGCTGTTCCACTCCATGATTCATCCTTGAATGTTTTCATTCTGGGCTTTATGTTGCCACCTCTCCACAACCCTTTACACTTGTGCTTCATTTGGCATGCAGAGCCAAAGATTAGTTTCGGCAAAGCCCTGCAATACCCTGAGGAGTAGGATAAAAAAAACCCCACTGACTTTAAGTGTAAGAGATTAGAGACTGGAGGATCAAGCTTTCTAGTAAGGAGGGTCAAGCAGGAAGTTTCCACCCCACAACATGAGCACTGGCTTTTATTATGCAGCTCTACTACTCTACTCTGGAAGACTGTTCTCTTTCCAGCGGGGCAGTTTCTCTTTGTTTCTGAATGGCCATTATCAGATCACAGCTTTACACTGAAGTTGTTTATAAATGTTCCTTGTGACATTTTCCTTTATTCTTTTTATCAAGCCATTTTTCCAGCATGAAACAGGACATTTATTGTTCATATATAAGAGGCAGTGAACCTGTAAAGGCAGCCCTCATAAACCCTGGGAACCTCCTCAACAAGCCAAATGACTAAATGTGATGGACATTCATAAATCACTCCATATCGTTCATCATAATTCCTGAAGTTTCATTAATTCCTAGGGGAAGGCATCAGTGTGATGCACATCTTAAGGAGGCAGCAGGTTGGATTGCTCTTGAGGCATAAAATAAATATGATGCTCTCCTGCTTACTCAAGAGCTGCAGGATTTGCATGTGCACACAGCAGAAAATCAATGTCACTCAAGATGTGGGGATATTCCTCTCGCCAGACCTACAGGAATCGATTTTGTTGTCAGAATGGGCAAATGTTCAGCCCTAATCCTACCCCCACTGAACTCAGTGAACACTTTTCCCTCTGAAGGTTAGGTAGAATTACATGGTTGAGACTTTATACCTGCTCCTGATTTTGAGCAATCTGGTTAAAAGCAAAGATTGGATTTCCAGGACAACTGAGAAGCCATCAATGTCTGAATCGATGCGGCCCAGGACCCTTCAAAGAGGACAGCTGCTGTGAGGTAGGGTCTGACTAAACTGTCTAGCTTCGAGGATCACAGAAACAACATATAAGGACGAAAAACCATGATAGAATCTTGTATTTTAAAGCTAGCAAGCTGATAAAAACTGAACAGACACAAGCAGCCTTTCCAGTGAAGCCCGATGCGGTGAAAGAATGCGTGCTGCCTGCCAACACTAAAGCAAGCTTGACATCCTGTGGCCAGAGCCAGCATGGGAACAACTCTTCCTTTCAAAACCTGGGCTCACTTACTCAGGAGATAAGCCTGCTTCTGAGGACACTTATTTTCCTTTGAGATGGGTGTGACAGCCTTGTGACAAGTGAGTAAGCATCCTGGAAGAAAGGATACAAACATGCACACTGAATATTTCTGGCAGGGCATGACTTGGAGCTGAAAGAGAGTAACTCCACATGAAAGCCCACAGGGTGTTATCAGAGGAGTGTCATGCATCAGGATGGATCCCCTTTGTAGCTCAAAAAGTCTTTGTGGCCTCTCTGCTTGAAGTGATCCCCTGCCCTGAAAAGGGGGGTCTGTATTTGCCCAGTGCAAATACAAACAGGGGGCCAGAGACTGAAAAAGGAAAAAAAAGATAGAGCACAGAAAGACTTGTTTCTCCTGAAACAGGTGCAAGCTGAAATGTAAATATCTCTGAAAAGATTATTTAGTCATAATCACAAGGGCTGTTTAAAAGTCTGCTGCTTTTTTTTTTCCAGCCCTGATTTCACAAAAAGTATGAAAACATGCCCTGAAAATAGCTGTGATAATTGTTCGAACCCAATGGCATGCAGCAGTCTCAGCTGACTGATGCCCGAACAAACACCACATCAACCACTGCAAACCTTCCCAAACCCACACGTGCACATCACTTGGAGAAACTCATCCCACAACAAAGATCACAAGGCACTTTGCTAGAGCTTAACATGGAACAAATGATTTCTGTTGAAAGAGCAAATGCTAACAGAAAGGATATCTCTAGTTTCACGGGTACAAGGTGAGACACAGCATTCAGCTGCACAATACCTTGGGATAAGTCATGTTTGCACCATTTACAGGAGATCATCTTTGGACATTCAGGGCTGTGGGAATGCTTTTACATGGAAGCTAATAGATTTGTGGCTAGGTTTATTAAGATAGAATGAGGATTATTCTAACTCTCGTTTTCTTCGCCAGAGCAAATACGATTAATAACTGTTATGCAGCATGCTTCATATATACATTTTTCCAGGCTAAACAAACAGCTACAGTATGGTAGCAAGGGTGCTGGAGCCCCAGAGCAGGCTGCCTAGAGGGGTTGTGGAGTCTCCTTCTCTGGAGAGCTTTGAAACCTACTTGGGCAACCTGCTCTGGCTGACCCTGTTATAGCAGGGGGGTCAGACTAGATGATCCCCAGCAGTCCCTTCCAAACCCCTTGGTAGGGTCCCAGGTTCACTCCTATTTTTAAATTATTTCATATCAGAAAAGTGCTCCATGAACATCATTACTATTAGCCTTACTGCTAAGACAGGGAGGGGCAAGGCAGTGAACAAAGACAGATGAATCTTACCGTAATCACCAACCCTCCAGCCTGTGGAATGGGGGCTATTCAAACCCTCCTCAGCTAAAGAAGAGCCTCAGCTGTGCGGATGAATAAGCAGAGCTCTGGCGATAGCCTGGGCTCCCTGAGCAGGTGTGCAAACACACAGGCACGTGGGCCTCGCCCTGCAAAGGTAGTCGGTGGCAATTATAATCAGCCTGGAGATGTGTCACTCCAAATTTGTGAGCTGTTCTTCATCAATACTTGCACTGGGAAGCATTAGATTATTCTGCAAGATGCTGAATGTGCCTGTTGATTGAAATTATTTAAGGATGTCCAATCAAGGCTTTTCTCCATGCTGCACCACACCTGTTCAATTTCCAGTTCATTGTTATCACAACTGCCACAAAAATAAGCACTTCTCCTACAAAAGGCCCCACTAATGCTTCCAGAAATGAGAATTTGACTTGCAACTGGCTTGATTTGTGCAGTAAAAATCTCAAGGGTGCTTATATGTAATTTTCAAAAGTATTTATAGGCATTTTAGAACTAAACTTTTAATGACACACAGGCAAAATTTGAGGTAATATGAGATCTCTAAGAAGCAACCTGGCATCAAACACACATTGTTTAAATACCTGACCATAAAAGCTACATTTTCAGTTCATGCCAATGTCACTTCAGCTCTCATGACGTTAACATGTCCTCAAAAATGTTACCCCAGCCTTCCATGCTGGACATTTTTAGATCACTGACACTGTCAACTTCACCTTTGCAAACCTGACACAGAATCCATGCATTAGCAGATGCTTTCCTGATCCCAAACCTACCTTCGGGATGACAACTGTGAGAAGCAGGTGCTGGACTGGTGAATACTGTGTGAGGGAAGTGGGATGGACTGGAGGCATTGTTCTGAAAAGTCAGCATCTTGTAACTCTCATGCTTATTGTTTACGTATCTTCCATAGGTGTGCAAAGCCTTTTCAAGGTACAATCCGGTCTGAGCCCATTTTGAGAGTTCTAGTCTGCTCATGGAGCATGCTGTCTGAATGGACATCTAGCTTGTGAGGGAGGGTTTCTGCTCCCTGGCTGGCTGACTGAAGTTCCATGATTAGATTAGCGATCGCATGCAGAATAAATAACAAATACCTCTCCAGACGCACATCAAGGTCTGCATACGCTTCTGCAATCACAACGTGACACTGAGGAGAGAAAAAAAATCAATAAAAGCTTAGGAAAAAATGAAAAATTTGGGCTAAGAGTAAATAGAAGCATTGCTGTAATAATAAATATTTTCCAGCAGGTGGAATCTTGCAATTCTGTTATGTCCAAAATATAGCAGGAATAGTTTCTTGCTTTGACATCTAGGACAGCATGACCTCTAATATCATGCTGGACATCACACCAGTGTAAGGCTCAGAAGACTTTAGGAACATGCCTAACTGCAGAAAATAGTAGTAATACTTAGTACCGTATGGTCAACAAGACCAGGGAAATTAACTCCCTGTACTTGAGAGTGCTGAGGCCACACCTTGAGTATTTGGTTCACTTTTTTCTATGAGACGGACATTGAAGTGGTCGAGCAGGTCCAGAGAAGAGCAACAAGGCTGGTGAAGGGTCTGGAGAACGAGTCCTGCAAGGAGCAGCTGAGGGAGATGGAGTCATTCAGCCTGGAGAAAATGAGGCTTTGAGGGAGATCTCACTCTCCACAACTCTCTGAAAGGAGGTTGCAGTAAGGTGGGGGTTGGTCTCTTTTCCCCAGAAGAAATGGACTCAGGTTGCACCAGAGATGGCTCAGATTGGATATTAGGAAAAAATTCTTCCCTGAAAGAGTGATTAAGCCCTGGAACAGGGAAGTGGTGGTCCCAGGAAGTGTTCAAAAGCCATGGAAGTGTGATGTTGAGGGACATGGTTTAATGATCTGTCTGTGGCTGAAGATGGATTTGATGATCTTGGACATCTTTCCTAACCTATGAATATTAGTTGGCTGGTAGAACCAAGGCAAAGGGAGATTTCACCACAGATTAAAAATACCACAGTGAAATCTCACTGTGGCCTCTTTATCTGTCTGATGGCTTGGGGTTAATGTAGACAGAAAATTTTGAAATAGCTTTTTCTTGGAGCACAAAGTTGACAGTGGCTTGTGGTTTAGGCTTTGGATGTTTCCTGAAATGAACGAATTTCTAGCAGCCAAAGAACATGGACTGGTAATTTTCCAAACTTTCAAACCAGCCATGAGTAAAACAAAGTTTGTTTAGACTTAAATTTAATGTGATTATAATAATAATGAGAGACAATTGTTTGGATTTTTCACCTTGTTTTGGACAGCTGAGTGGCAGATTCAGGTGCATCTTTTTACAATCAATAACCTGATAACTCCATTATGCTACATTACATTTTCCCCAGCTACTCATAGAGTTTCCTAATTGAACCACTGGGTCTCTTATTCAAATCACTGTTTTTAATTATTGACACATAAAATAATGAAATATGTTGCTTCAGCAATAAATTAGCGTCATATTAGAGGGAGACAATCTGAACATATTCACTAATCAAGTAGATGACTCACCAACATGACTTCGGTCTGCACCATCGTTGCCGTTGAACTGAACAGTCCAAGTTTTCCTGCAGTTTGCAGGTAAGCACAACAGCAAAAAAGGAGAGGTTCGTACAGAGACTGCTGTCTGAGATGAGATAAGCTCTCCTTTCAGGATCCAGTTCATTTAGGCGAGACATTAGATGAGGTCTTTACTGCTAGACTTGAAGGAGGGCGACACCAATCTTTTTTTGATCACTAAAGGAACTTCCACTGGGGAGAAACAACCCCTGCACAGTACAGGTTAGTCGTTCACCTGCTGGAGAGTAGCTCCACAGAGAAGGACCATGGCATCCTGGTTGAAAATAGGTTCTCCTTGGGACAGCAATGTGCCCTGGTGGCCAAGAAGGCCAATAGTATACTTGGGTGTGTTGAGTGTGTCCAGCAGGTCAACGGAGGGTCGCCATCCCCTCTACTCATCCCTAGTTAGACTATGTCTGGAATACTGTGCCCAGTTTTGGCCTTCCCAGTTCAAGACAGACAGGGAGGTGCTGGACAGCATCCAGCAGAGAGCTGTGAGGATGATTAAGGGACTGGAGCATCTCTCTTATGAAGAAAGGCTGAGAGACCTGTGGCTGTTTAGCCTGGAGAAGAGAAGATTGAGAGGAGATCTTACAAATGTTTACAAATATCTGAAGGGCAGGTGTCAAGAAGATAGGGGCCAGCCTCTTTTCAGTGATGTCCCATTGATAGGACAAGGGGCAATGGACATAAACTCAACCACTGGAAATTCCATATCTCGATGTGCGGAAAAAAATTCTTTGCTATGAGAGTGCTGGAGCCCTGGAGCAGGCTACCCATGGAGTTTGTAGAGTCTCCTTCTATGCAGATCTTCAAAGCCAACCTGCATGTATTCCTGTGTGACGTTCCCTATGTGGTCCTGCTTTGCAGTGGGACTGGACTCAATGATATCTGGAGGTCCCTTCCAACCCCTAGCATTCTCTGGTGGACAGTAAGGATCGTGACATTGTTTGTATCTGTGATAAGTTACAAGATACACTGAAATTAAAGCAAAACTACTAGGCTGGAGATTCATTGATTTGCAGCCCTTGCAACCTCTGCCTGACAATGACAGTCTTCTTAGAGGGACTACTCTCCTCACTAATAACCATGCAGGTTGCTCACTGGCTTGCCCTATGCAAGCACACACAATGCTTAGGGCAAGCTACACAGAGAAAAGTTCCACCCACTATTTAAAGTACTGCTCATCTACTCTCCTACTGCAGTTAAGGGGTAGTAGGAGATAGACAGACGGGCTCTGACCCTGAAGAAGCAGACAAACCAGGAGAGCTGAGCTAATCTGAGATAAGAAAGGAAGATGGGGCAGAGTCTTACAGTATTGCAGGTACTTTAACATCTTCATTGATGATTTGGATGAGGGCATCAAATCAGTCACCAGCAAATTTCCAGATGACACCAAGCTGGGGACAGATGTTGATTGGTTGGAGGGCAGAAGGGCTCTGCAACGGGACCTCGACCACCTGAACAGATGGGCAGAATCCAAGGGGATGACATTCAACAAATCCAAGTGCCGGGTGCTGCACTTTGACCACAACAACCCCATGCAGAGCTACAGGCTGGGGTGGGAATGGCTGGAGAGCAGCCAAACAGAAAGGGATCTGGGGGTGCTGATTGACACCCACCTGAACATGAGCCAGCAGTGTGCCCAGATGGCCAAGAAGGCCAATGGCATCCTGGCCTGCATCAGGAATAGTGTGGCCAACAGGAGCAGGGAGGTCATTCTCCCCCTGTACTCTGCACTGGTTAGGCCACACCTTGAGTACTGTGTCCAGTTCTGGGCCCCTCAATTTAAGAAGGGCATTGAGGTGCTTGATCGTGTCCAGAGAAGGGCAACAAGGCTGGTGAGAGGCCTCGAGCACAAACCCTATGAAGAAAGGATGAGGGAGCTGGGATTGTTTAGCCTGGAGAAGAGGAGGCTCAGGGGGGACCTTCTTGCTGTCTCCAACTACCTGGTGGTTGTAACCAGGAGGAGGTTACCTTCTTCTCTCAGGCAACCAGCACCAGAACAAGAGGACACAGTCCCAAGCTGTGCCAGGGGAAGTTTAGGCTCGAGGTGAGGAGAAAGTTCTCACTGAGTCATTCACTACTGGAATGGGCTGCTGTTGTGGTAGGCCTAAGCAGGCCAAATCAGGCTTGTACATGTCCTGGCTTGCCCAGATGTGTTTTTCTGCTCTGCCTCCTTCTGTTTTGGGGAGAGCAACCGCAGGAAAAAAGACAAAGAATCTGGAACCACTAAGTCTGGGGTCTGTGGCCTACCCAGCAACTGCAGTAAACAAGGTGCACACAGTAGCTTTGTGCAAGGCCTGTGTTCTGCCCAAAAAAGGGTAAAGTAAGCCTATGGCTTCACCCAATGTGGTCAAATCTTGGATAACTGCCTTTTGATTGGCTATCCTGTGGCCAAAGGCGCATTAGTGTCAGGCTGTATTGGATAAAAAGGAGATGAGCAGGGAGCACAGCCTGTGCTTTGCCATTACAAAGTGTCTGCTATTGCATCCCTGCCTGCTGCCTCACTGATCCTGAGCTGAGGCTCTGATACCTGTCACGTGTTCGGCCTGCATAACCGGCGTGACACCGTGCCCAGACTGCACACTTCAAGACATCTGCCTGCATCTGAAAGCCTCCTGCCCAGGGGGAAGCCTTGGAGGTAACACAAATCATCCAGAAAGCCAGGAACAGGTCAGAGATCATCTACCTCCTTTCTCCAGTGCCCAGAAGCTTGGGGAAACTCTAAAGCCTCTAACAGCTACTGACAGCAACCATGCCACAAGCTTTGGGTACTGTCAGATAATATTTTTGTGAGTAAATACCAAAAACCTCTAATAATCATTAATTGCCTTCTGCCATAAGCAGAAAGTTTCTCCTTGCATCCATCTAGTGAGCAAGCGGTGTATTGACCACAAGTGGTACACTGACTGCAAAACTTTCTCTTCCAGTTTAGTCAAGTTCAATTAATATATATATTTAATAGTTATTTCTAGATCCTATTATAACCTGTATATAGTTTTCATAACGAAGCAAGAACTTGTTACTATTATCATTTTGGTGATCAGGGTGCCACGAGTTCTGAATATTTGATATTAATAAATTCTATTAATATTTTTAAAATATAATCTCACAGTAATTAATTACCCCTTCCACTACAGCTGCCCAGGGAGGTGGTGGAGTCACCATCCCTGCAGGTGTTCAAGGCGGGTTTGGACGTGGCACTTGGTGCCATGGTCTAGTCTAGAGTTCTGTGGTAATGGGTTGGGCTTGATCTTTGAGGTCTCTTCCAACCTTGGTGATACTGTGATACTGTGATACATACAAACCACAAGCTTCTGTTGCTGGTGGGTACCAGCAACGAGGGCTTCTGTACAAGGCTCTTCACAGAGTCAAGCCTTGATCGACTTAGGAAGATCAAACTCTTGACAAAGCAGTTGCTGTACGTGGTAACGCAGCCCAAGACCATGCCATCTCTCAGCTTACAGCCGACATCCCAGTAAGATGCTACACCAGAGCACGATGCACCAGAACTGGTGCTGAAAATGAGACTATGAAAAATGAAGAGTCTCGCAGAGGTGTTTGCAAGACCTATTCCCTCTGTGATGGAACTGTTCTGTTCCAGTTTGCAATGATGTGAGATACAGAGATGTTATGCTCAGCACATGTCTGTTTCACTTTCACAGAATCAGAGAATCTGGTTGGACGAGACCTCAAAAATCATTCAGTGCAACCTTTGACCCAGCATTGAAGAGTCAATACAAAACCATGTTCCTAAGTGCCAGGTTCACAGGCTTCTTGAACACCTCCAGGAATGGTGACCTCACCACTGTCTTGGGCAGACCATTCCAGTGTTCGAGAACCCTTTCAGTGAAGAAATATTTCCAAATATCCAGCCTGAACTTCCTCTGGTGCAGCTTGAAACCATTCCCTCTGATTTGGTCGCTTGACAGAGAAGAAGAGGCTGAACCCTCCTCACTCCCACCTCCCTTCTGTGCTGGTTTGAGGCTAATTGGAATATTTTAATGGATAAAATTGTATTATAGGCTGAGAAAAGAAAACAATGGTGATGTCTACTTCACTCACAGGCTTGCTGAGATGTTTAAGAATAAGAACACAAAACATAGATAAGACACAGACAGAGTCTCTCATGTTTGGAGAGCCTGAGGCTCTCTTCTTGCCTTCTCCTCTCTGCTGAATAACTAACCACTCTACTTCTAAACCCCTGGCCGATCCTCCAAACTCACCTTGCTGTGTGAGGTAAACACTGGGGTAAGGTAGAGGGATGGGGAGAAGGTAGAAGGGTGGTTGGGAGCCCCTCCTGGGGAGTCTAATTTCTGGGAGGGGTGTTGTGTTTCTGTATTACCTTTAACTTGTATATTTCTTTATATTTCTGTAAATATTCCTGTATATTGTGTATATATCTGCGTGTATATTGTGTTAAGCTGTAAATATAGTTTCATTCCTTAACTTCCAGCTACCTGAGTCTAGTCTAGGTGATTTTACAAAGTGTAGGGGGCAGGTAATTCCCAAACCATCACACCTTTTCTTCTCTAGACTGAACAACCCCATCTCCCTCAGACACTCCCTGTGGGCCATGTGCTCCACCAGTCTCATTGCCCTTCTCTGGACATGCTGCAGCTCCTTGATGTCTTTCTTATAGTGAGGGACCCAGAACCGAACACAACGCTCGAGGTGTGGCCTCACCAGTGCTGAGTACAGGGAGATGATCAGCTTCCTGTTCCTGCTGGCCACAGTGTTTCTAATATGAGCCAGGATGCCACTGGCTTTCTTGGCCTGGGCACACTGCTGACTCTTGTTCAGTTGACTATGAACCAGTACCCCCAGGTCTCTCTCCAAGCTGCAGCTTTGCAACAATGTATGTCCAAGTCTATAGCTTACCATGGGGTTGCTGTGACCCAGGTGCAGGACCTGGCATTTAGCCGTGTTGAACTTCATACAACTAGCCTTGGTCCATCAGTCTAACCTGTCCATGTCATTAGGTACAGCACTTGAGAGATAAGGGCCACCACCACACCCCCAGTCTGCCCAGGACCCTGATGCACATGGAGTCTTTGTCAGTTGGCACTTTTACAGCCACTGTGGAGGCACAAGTTTGGATCAGCTCATTCCAACTCAAACATTAAGGTTTTCTCCCCATGCTTTTCAGTCATAAATAATTATCCATGAAAAAAATGAGTTAATGATCAGCTTGCTCTTGCCTTTCTGCAGTGTTTTGAAATTGCTTTTACATAGTCTTTTGGCTTTCTGCTCCATCTTCTCCTGCTCTTCCAACTGCTGCTTGGCAACCCAGATTACTGTGCAAAATATGAGCTCCTGAAGATTGCTCAGTTCAATAAAATTTTAACCAGAGGCATGCAGGCGCTATAATTGAAATGCACAATTTCAATAGAATTTTGGGGGTTGGGTTAGGTTTTTCTTATGGCTGAAAGATTTCACCTTAATAAGACAAAGTGGCTCCTGCTCAAGGCCATTTGAGGGTCCCAGACCTAAGTCACAACAATACCATGAATGCTTCAGACTTGGGGCAGAGTGGTTGAAAGCTGCCCAGCAGAAAAGGACCTGGGGGTGCTGGTTGAACATGAGCCAGCATGTGCCCAGATGGTCAAGAATGCCAATGGCATCCTGGCCTGGATCAGCAATAGTGTGGCCAGCAGGACTGGGGAAAGCCTCCAGAGAAGGAGACTCTGCAACATGTCTGGGAAACCTGATCCAGCATTTCATCACCCTCACAGAAAAGATTTTTTTCTTAAGTTCAAGTGAATCCTCTTGCATTCCAGTCTGTACTCACTGCCCACTTGTCCTATCACTGGGACCACTGAAAAAAAGTGAAGAGGGAGAAAATCCAGACATCTCCTGGATTTCCAGTGGCATTTCTTTCCATTGTATGACTTGCCTTTCAGATAGAGCTGACATGAACAAATAGCCAGTGCTCAAATGGGATAAAACAGAGGAGAAGCTTTTTTCCTACATTTTGACTTCTTTTCTCCGTATATTCTCCTATGTGCAACTCCTTCTCCATTTTATTTTTCAGATTTTATTATCTAAATCTCCAAACAACTTATTTTTATTTCTCCCTTCTGATACCTCTATATTATTGCCCTGGGGTTTATAGGGCAGTGTGTGCTTGCTGTCCCCCAAAGATGTACTCATCAGGTTGGTTTGAGTTATGAAAGCATTTCTGGCAGAGCCTCTCTCTCTCTCTCTCTCTCTCTCTCCTCTCTCTCTTTTTATTAATCTTTGATAACCCTTTTTTGATCTACATGCTGCACCCTCTTAATTTACAGATGCTTTTAAAACTCAGCATGGGATTACTTCATTTGATTCATGGAAGGCCATGAACACTTCAAATTAACCTTTTGCTTCCTTGGGGGAAAAAAAAAGAAAAAGACTTTAGGGATTTGGTTCACCTGTTGAGAAGGAAGCTGTCTCTTCTTATTTACTGAGATTGCCTCAGTACCATGAAGATGACTCATACATACCCTGCAGGGCTTAGACAGCACCGTAAATTCACTGCTGGACACCATGGACCCAGTCCAGAGCAAACTGAGGTCAAAAAAATCATTCCTGTTGACTCCAATGCCAAAGCTACATTAGACCGAGTGCACTTTGTTCCCATAGAAATTAATGGAAGAAGATAGTGTTTAGTATAGCAATGAACCATCTAAAGGTGACACCACATTGTTTTATCTACTAAAACACAACACCATGAAGTGACATCACACCTCTGACTTTTCCATAGTTGGTTACCATCATATTTTTAAGAAGGTAGCCAAAGAGAGATACGAGCAGTGTCCAAACGATGTGTTAAACTCTGTTTTTCTACCAACCTACCAAGGAGCCACTATCTGCAAATACCTCAGGAAAAGGAGTCAAATAATAGATCTCTAATGAAAAAAGACAGAGGAAAGCTCATCTGGGATGGCAGCTAGAACTCTACAGGGCTGGTCTACAGTATGAGGTGTGCAAGCTTCTAAGACAGTAAGACACTGCTTTATACAGGTCTTCAGAAGAGAGCTAGGGAAAGTGTTGACATAAATATCATCAAAGTACTGGAAGAATTTGCCCACAAGCAAAACAAATGTGATGGATTCACTTCCTGATACATAGATTGGAATTGGCGTGCAAACATTTTCAAGCACTAGATGAGGTTGCTGTGTTTGAGAAACAGCTGTATCAGAGGTTTTTCAGCCCTCTCTTTGGCCATTGAGACAGGAAGCATCACACCATAGTGCTGAGAAAATCAAACAAGGCAGGGGATGAAAGAAGAGCAAACACTGAATTTTTTTTTCTGCTTTTCTAAGCATTTTGTGAAGAAGAACGAGGTGATTAGAAAACCAACCCAGAAACCAGGTTATTATTGGTTTGACTCTATTTTCCTTCTCCAGAACTTTCTCCTCTCCTCCCCTCAGTACTCAAAGAAAAAAAAAAATTAAAATCTGCTCTACAGCCCTACTCTAATTGCTTGACTGCAAAGTACTTTATATAAATACTGTAATAAGCAGCACAACTGTATTGTTCAAGTACTGTTAATGTGCACACCATTTACCAAGCCTGCAAGAAAAAGCATGAACCTGGGAGAGGAACAGTGCTTTGTGAGCGTTTAATGCAATGCCACATTGTGCATACCCAACAGGGCAGAACAGGGCAGTAGCCAAGGCTCTGTCTGTTAAAGCCTTTCTATTCTCAGGCTGTCCATTTTCTGCCTCACATAGCACAGGTTGCCACTATATATGAAAAAAAAAAAAAAAAAAAAATTCCAGAAAGCCTGAGAAATGTCAGGATGAGTATTGTCCTTTCATGTTCACAGAAGCTGCTTCCTGGTGTTAAATGTGAGCACTGCACCCTCAGTGGCTCATCCCACTTCCTTGCTTTAGCCTCTCAGGCTCTTAATGAACCAGGAATCAATACAGCCTGGCTGGCTCCATTATGCTTGTTCATTTGCAGGTGCTGACAGCACACAGAGCATGTCTTCTCTGAGAGTTTCACCTGCCCAGTCATGGTACAGTCTTGACAACATGCGACAGCAGTTATCTCATTTGAACGCTACTTTCTTGTTCTTGATGCCACAGCTCAACCAGGCCTGACATGATCTAGTGCAGCCCAGCAAGGTGCAGCCTGGTGTGGCCCAATGAGGCCAAGTGAGGCCTGGTGCAGCCCAGTGAGGCCAGTAATATGCATTCTGACGTGGCCTAGCAAGGCGCAGCCTGGTGCAGCCCAGCAAGGTGCAGCCTGGTGTGGCCCAGCAAGGTGCAGCCTTGTGTGGCCCAGTGAGGCCAAGTGAGGCCCAGTTCAACCCAGTGAGGCCAGTAAGATGCAGCCTGGTGTGGCCCAGCAAGGTGCAGCCTGGTGTGGCCCAAATAGGCCAAATGAGGGCCAGTTCAACCCAGTGAGGCCAGTAAGATGCATCCTGGTGTGGCCCAGCAAGGTGCAGCCTGGTGTGGCCCAATGAGGCCTAGTGCAACCTGCTGTGGCCTGACAAGGCCAAACGTGGCCTAGTACTGGCCGGTAAGCTTAGTACATTGCAGAAGGCCTGGTGTGTCCCAGAACAGCTCTGTGCAGCCTGGGCTCTGCTCCTGTTAGCAATGCTGTGCATCACTGACTCCACAAGCTACATCAGGTACTGCTGATGTGACTTTAATCCACACATCACACTAACCACCTACCTACAGATCACAGTGCTGCTTGTGAAGATGCTGGCAGAGCTCAGGAGGCATCTAGTAGAAGCATCAACTTTATCACCCTGAAAAGCCACAGAGTTCTGTAGGTTGAAGTACCACCAAACTGCTGTGAACTTATCAGCTGTGGTTTAATTTGCACTAGTAGAGAAGACTTACACAATAATACAGAAGATCTTAATGTAGAAGATCAGTGTCTTCTCCCTGGAATTGCATCCATTCTGGACATTTCTTCCTCGCTTTCTTCCTTCTCCTTTTTCCCTCTACATGAGCCAAGTGTTCTCATAAATCAGTCTTCTCAAGTTTTTCAAGAAATAACTCAAAAGTGCCAAAAAGACTGAAGAAACAGCAGTGAGTGGCAGTGATACCAGAAGCTTGAGCACACCTGGACCTACACTATCAGCCAAATGCACAAGATTTATAGGCACTATTGAGCCAATGCAGAAAACACGGTTGAAGACATCAGCCCACAGCTATGCAAACTTATTGTGCTGTGGCACTGGTGGAAGGTTTTCCTCTGAGATCCATTGATCCTAGAGATTCCAGAGATTTTAGGAAGAAACTGTCTGCAGCATAGATGTACAGTCCTAGGTTTGTGCTGCTCTTTACCTCCCCACCAACCTAGCGAGAATAATGGGTGTGTAGAGTCATGCGCAGCCTTAAACTGCCACATTCTTCACTGCAGTGAAAAGCATAAAACCTTGACCACGATGCAGAAGAGATACAGGAAGAAAAAGGAGAAGGAATAGCAGGAGTGTGGCAGCAAGATGGACTATTTTACTTGGCATAGAGTGACTATAAAAGGCAGCAGTGTGTGGTCCTGACACCTTTGCTACCTTGAGTAACTGTTTAATATGCATCCCAGATACCAAAGCCAAATTTAACACCAGAGTTAAAGAAAAGGAGCAGAGCTGCGATTGCCTCGTGCTTAAAGAGGATATGTAAGTGTTTATTTGTTCTTTGCAATGATATCACATGCCAGATGACTGGTATAAAAGTGTTTAGTTGTGGCTGACCTCTCTTACAAAATACTACATGACTATTGTTTATGGGGTGGCTGTGGTTCGACCTTGTGAGTCATGACTTCATCTTGGGTGAAGAGCTGCTGTCTTCTCAAAAATTATTTCAGGAAATGTAAGAACCCTGTCTCTCTTCTAATCAGTGCAAGTAGACAGTAGTGCCAGTCACACACAGTCTTATTTTACAGTAAAAAGACCACAAAATAGGAAAGAATAACATGAATGCTTCCATATACAAGCACAGATACACTTCTCTTTGTCAGAATTGTGGTAATACTACAAGAAAAATTGGGATGAAATGACAGAATCACATAGAAACATCTCCTGTAATCTAATATTAACACTTTCTCAGTAGAGTGTGACATTATATACTGGTATCCTAACAGGAGAGAGAAAATACAAGATAGTAAGCTACAAGAAAGGAGAACTGCCTTTATCTTTACTTAAATTGCATTTTGCAATGAACAAGTTAAATTGCTTCGGTGTAGCTTCACTACCAGTGTGCTTTGATACAAGCACAATCTGAGCAAAAAATGGACTCTGCTGCATTATATATAGCTCTTTGCACAAGCTCCTTCGCATGAGCACTTATTAATTGCCTGCAAAATCAGCAAAATATGTTCTGTGTGTTTCAGCTCAGCGTATACCAAACATAATTGCACATTTGAGCCACATGGTTGTTTATGTCACTTTGTAATCACACTAATAATTACCAAACAGCCAAGTAATTCAATGAACAGTAAATGTAACATTTAATTACTTTATTAATTTCCACATAACATGGGAGAAAGAAAATAACCAGCTCAATCTATAAATTCACTCTGCTCGCAAACCCAATCTTTATGCAGATATATGGGGAAATTATCAAAACACAGCACAGGAGATGCACACACATAACTCAGCCTTTGCTTGATAGTTTCTGTGTTGACATCTCTCCTGCATGGAGCTTTGAAAATTTATCCTGTAATGTCAAGCAACTTCAAGGCATCCTGGACTTCGAAAATTAAAAGGAAAGGAAAGGAAAAAAAAATAAATAAATTCTACACTGAGATACAAAAATTCCACCTTCTGTCAGGAACTCACTGATTAGAAAACTCTTTATAGGTTAAGCCAACCATTACATTTTTATGTTGCTATATATTTCAAAACATAAAAAATAAAATATTTTCTCCATAAAACCTTTCAAAACCGTAAATACCAGCACAGTCCGCAGCTTCAGAGGAAGCTGCAATTTATTATTTATTTGGGTTTATATTCTGCTACGGTATCTTTTTCTTTTATAAGCCTGGCAAGTTTCCCACAGAAGTTTCTTCATCAGCAGTTATTTTAAACTATAGTCCTTCAAGTTGCTCATATGCTGAACCCGTCCTCAAAAACTGAGGAGGTTTTAGCAGCAAAGTGTCTTAGTCTGGGAAGACACACCAGAGTCTGCACTTAATGAGCATTAAGAAAGCTTCATTCTGAAGCATGCCTGAATTCATGCTGAGCATGGTTCACTTACAAACGTTTCTGCATTCATACCATCCTCAGCAATGATGCTCGAGACAGAGTTGAGGTTTTCAGTGTCATGCTGTGCAAGCCAGTTGCACCCACCCTCAGAGAGGAACATGAAATCATGAACCTGAGTTTCATAGAATCAGACAAAATCACAGAATGGTAGGGGGCAGAAGGCATTCCAGAGATCTCTCTTTGAAGGCTCTCTCACCTAGAACAAAAACCAATGAGTGGGTTATTTTAATGGTAGCTTTTATGGGGCCCCATGCATTTGGAAATTAACATGGAAATAGAGATATCACCTCTGATGTACATAAGCTGTTTTTCATAGAATCACAGAGCCACAGAATTGGTTTGATTGGAAAAGACCTTTGTAATCATTGAGTCCAGCCATAGTCTAACTCTACCAGTCCTGGACAAGGGAGTCAACCAAACCTCCATTTATTCTGGCCTGTGAGGCACCAGAAAGGATTTTATTCTTACAGTTCCACAGTAATGGACTTAAAAGTGGATTCTTTTATTGAAGTATCTATTTTAATAGTAGGGCAAATAGGAAGGGGTTAGAATCTCTTAAAGTACAGTTTAGATCTTCTGTGTAGGTAATGTACCCCAAATTAGAGCTGAGGCCCACCAGAAAAACGGCTCCAGAAGAGCCTGGAACCTGTCTCATCGCAGAATAATTTTTAGCAGAGACCTCATTTTAATGATTTTAATAAACTTTCATTGACAATTGGTCACCTGGAATACAAGACAAAATAAAAAAGTAGCGAAATAGCCTGAATTTTAAAAAGGCTTTAGTGCAAAATGTAAATGCTTTGCTTTGTCCTTGATGTTTAATACTCATATCATTCAGCTCATCTACTTTATTTATTAGATTTTCACCTTATCCCTCACATTTACTCTGACACACGGGAGTTCTTAGTTCAGAAGTAAATATAGTACAATGCAAAGGGTTATGAACATAAAAAATGCATTAGAGAAAAATGTAAATGCTGAGATTTGTCCTTGATATTTAATACTGATATCTCTCAATTCATCCACTGTATTTATTAGCCCTTCACCTTATCCCTCACTGTTGCTCTGACAGTAAAAACTTCTTAGTTCATCAAGGGGAAGATTATTTCTGCTGGATACTGTGTAGTACTCTTGCTGCAGTTGCTAAGCTCACCATGGGTTTTGTAGCCAGAGACACTGCTTCTGAGACAAGAATTTGAGTTCTGAATGAAATCATTGGTGCAGAGGCCCATATAGCACTGTATTTAGAGGAATTAGTACTTTCTGTTTGAAGGCACTGTGCTGAGAGCTTTACGTGCATGTTGCTATAGCTACCAGTGAGGATCTGTGGCCGTTTTGCACTTCTGACCTCTCCAAAGAAAGTGGGAGATCATCTATTTGCAATTGTATTATGTATTGGGACTGGAACATTTCTGCTGTGAAGAAAGACTGAGAGACCTGGGGCTGTTTAGTCTGGAGAAGAGAAGGTTGAGAGGAGACTTTATCAACTTCTATAAATGAGGCATGGGTATCGGGATGAAGGTGTCAGGCTCTTTTTGTGGTGCCCAGTGACAGCACCTGGGTTGTTGTCCTGTGATCAAGCACAGGAGTTTCCACCTCAACATAAGGAGAAACTTCTTTATGGTGAGGGTGATGGAGCACTGGAACAGGCTGCTCAGAGCAGTTTTGTGGAGTCTCCTTCTCTACTTTCAAAACCCAACTGGATGCATTCCTGTGTGACCTGTCCTAGGTGATCTTGTTTGGCAGGGGTGCTGGGCCCCATAATTGTAGAGGTCTCTTCCAACCCCTAACATTTTGTGATTCTATGATGGCACAGAGATGTATGTCAATTTGGCTTCAGTGAACACCTTCACTGATCTACTGGTGTCAGTTGTTTTACTGTATGTTTATGGACAACCACTGTACTGTTTGTTGTGGGTTCTATTCTCACGAGGTTAATGACTTGTGTGAAATACAGACTTAGGAAGTTTTACCAAGACAATCAGCAATTGTAGATGAGGGTGCAGTTGTCCTGGTTAGAGCTGTCTTAACAATCTGCACATTCCTTCACTCTCTAGAATAAGTAGGATTCTGAACTATTACTAGCAGTCATTCCTCTGACTTTAGCTTTTAAGAGCTAATCTTCAAAGTCATAGAATCATAGAATCACATAATTGTTTTGGTTGGAAAAAAGATCATTGAGTCTGACCAAGGCTCCTGCTAAACCTTGTCCTGTAGTACCACATCTCTGTGTCTTTTTGACACCTCAAGCAAGATAATGTATGTAAAGATATTCCATTGCTGATCTAGAAACAAAGCTCTACCCAAAATCCAACTAGCTTCCCCAAAGAGGTAACAAGGAAGGTCTCTAGAGCTGAGAAATTTTTGTGCTAAATACTGCTACTCCTACAAAAAAACCAAAACAAACAAAAAAAAAGTAATGAAAATACAGTAATTTGACTAAGATAGGGTGTTGAAATGTTGTTAGAAATCTAAATTACATAATACAAAGACAAATGCAGAGGATTAAAACACCACGTAATTTTCAAACCATTACAATGTGCCTGAGTGATTCTTGATTAGGGAGTCTCAAAAAAGTATGCAATTTCCTCATGCACGAAGCTGTAATCTCTCTGTTGGGTGTGTTCAAAATGGCATTTCAGCCTCCCCTCTGAAAAGCTTTGATTTTGCAGGTTTCTGTCAGGCAGCTGTCGCTGCTTTAATGCATTTTGTGTATGTTGTAATGACATAAATGTTTTAATGCATTTTGTGTATATTGTAATGACATAAATGATTTAATGCGTTTCTCCTCAGATCAGTCTGGACAGGTATCTCAAAATCGGTCTTGTGCAATGATAGGTGAAGAAGTTATAATTGGATCCACAAGAACTATTGGCAGTAAAGAAGCATTTAAACTTTATTTTGTTCATTTCCCTGTAGCAGTATTTGTGGTAATAGACTTCTGAAAACTACTCCTCATTATATTTCTAGTTCTTGACTTTTAGAAAGCACTTCTACAAGATAATTAATGTGGAAATGCACGTGAGATACAAGCTACGATGCAGATCTCCCTCGCAAATCACTGGCAAACCAATTTTATCCAACTCAATCAGCCATGCACAATGATGGGCAGAGATGTACTCTTGAGCAACTGGAAGCTATCATACCAAATCTCTCAAGGAACAGTGGAGCTGCACTGGAGAGACCTCATCACTCCTTAAAGTGCTGTTCATTTCATATAAGCGTAGAATACTTTAGGTTGCAAGTGCTCTTTAAAAGTCATCTAGTCCAACAGCCCTTCAGTAGGGACATCTGCAGCTAGATCAGGTTGCTTAGAGGCCCAAACAACCTGACCTGAAATGTTTCCAGAGATGGGGAATCTACCACCTCTCTGGGAAACCTGGGCCAGTGTTTCACCACCCTCAGTGTAGTCAAATTCTTCCTTGTATCTAATCTAAAACTCCTTCTTTTAGTTTCAAACCATCACACCTTGTCTTATTTCAACAAGCCCTGCTGTAGTGGAGTCCCCATCTCTGAAGGTATGTAGACATGATGCTGAGAGGCATGGTTTAGTGATCACCTGACAGTGCTGGGTTAAGGGTTGGCCTTGATGATGGGCAAGGGGCAATGGGTGGAAGCTGAAGCACAGGAACATATGGAAAAACTTCATCACTGTGATGGTGACAGAGCCCTGAAGCAGGCTGCCCAGAGAGGTTGTGGAGTCTCCTTCTCTGGAGACATTCCAAACCCACCTAAATGTGTTCCTTTGTGACCTACTCTATGTGATCCTGTTCTGGCAGGGGGCTTGGACTGATGTTTTGAGGTCACTTCCAAACCCTCACATTCTCTGATTCTGTGGTCTCGAAGGTCTCTTCCAATCAAAGGAATTGTATGAGTCTACACTAGTGTTGGAAGCAAGACTTGGGTATTGAAAGCAAGTCATTGAGCCCAAACACCATGCCCACAAAAAAACATTATCACTAGCTGGAAGCAGATGTCATCATTGTAAGGGCCTCTTCAGTGTCATATATTCTTAAATACAAAGGTGATGATAACCTGACTGTATTTAACCTGCTTTGTGATAGGACTGAAGGACTAATAACAAAGGCTTTCATTCAAGGATATCTTGAAGTGCCACTATGATCACCCACATGCCATTCTGCTTCTCTGCTCTGTACCTTTACTCCTGTAGGTATACTTTCATTGTAACAAAGCTTATTCATTAGTGGAAAATAAAAGGTTGAAGCTTTTAGAGTTCAGCTGGGCATCATTTACAAGATGGCAAAAAAAAAAAAAAAAAAAAAAAAAAAGGAAAAGGTCAAATTTGCTCCTTCAGCAGAACCGTTAGGCAATCACTTAATGGCATATCAAATAACCACACCACTCTCTTGAGACAATAAAAAGGTTATACAAGTGTACCAGCTAACACCCTCAAACTGGGTTGGAGCTGTGTGAAGATGCAGTACTGGTTTGAACCCTTGGTCATTTCAGAAGGTTCCTGTTTCAACAGCTGCTACATTCAGCAGCATAATGAGCTGTTACCCAGTTTGAATGCTGGGATCAGGACTTAGTCCACAGAATGGTTGATGCGCATTCTGGTGTTTTTTTTGCCACTTATTTGTGCAACCTCTTGAGTACTCCCTGAAAGGTTCTTGAACTAATGCTGATCAATAACCATAAAAGGATTTAAAGAGGGATAATTTAACAGTGGCACTCTCTCATAGCTGTTAGAGAGAGGCAGCACACGCAGAGTCCAGTGTCCAATCCAATCTAGCCACAGTAATTAGACACTTCATATGTGAGCTGTATGCACATGGCCTCTTGCTCACTAGGGACAAGTTTAGCCTTTGGCTTCACCTCTGGTTAAGAAGAGGTGAAATGTGACCTTCCTTTGCAGTGCTATTTCATAGTATTCATTTTCCAATTTTGAAGGATATGCTGCATAATTTACAGGAAATATCACTTTCTGAAGCTCTGTTGTTCTGACTTTAAGAGTTTTCTGATGTTGCCAAAGAAGCCTTTCTTTGGCTGGAGACAGGCAACTGGTTATTGAACAAGTGGCCTTTTAAATCCACTATTTAGTTCTGAGGTTTACTTCTTATGATTTGGCCAAGTTTCCACTCGCCATTTACTGAGACAAGGAACTGGATTTTTCTTCACTTGGAAATTGGTTAAAGTGAAAAGAAACCCTATGGGCTGAAAGGGACTCCTATCCAGTTGCCCTGGGATAAATGTCCCAATCCTAAATGAGAAAGATCATTAAGAGGTATCTGTGGAGCTGGAGAAGAGCAAACCTATCAGAAAACATAATGAATATCAATGAGACAAATTCAAGAGAAGGAGAAAATTGTGCTCTGATGAGGCACTTATCATTGCTCTCTAGATCTCAGAATTGCAACAGCAAATCTCAGGCTTAGTTGAAGGAGACAAATGTTGAAGGTCCCAGGATGGTCTAAGAGATGCACAAGTGCAGGCAGCTGCACAGGGAATCATGTACCTTTAACACAGAACTTGAACAACTGGGCTGATCACCGCCTGTTTTAAGCACCAGCTTTCAGGAGCATCTTTTCTAAATTGCCACATATCTATTCATCTGGCCACTAAGCTGCACTAAAGAAAGTCTGAAAATGGAAACTAGCTCTCAAAATATTAAGCATCCTTGAGTTAACAAGGCTTTGTTTTCCTCTTCCTGAGCACAAAGTACTGATAGAATTGTCTTTTGTGCCTCCCACATGCCTAGCTTCTCTGTGCAAAATCAAGTTGAAATTACTGCTAGTCAAGAAGGTTTTTTTCTTGTTGTTGTAACTTGTATTTAACCGAGATTATGGCTTCTCTTCATATGTGTTTGTCCTGTATTTGGAGAGCTCCTAGTCCAGCAGAGCATCTGTAGGCACTGCTGGTCTGTTGGTTCACTTTCCACAGGGCAGATTTGCAGTTGTATTACTTTCTCCTCCATTTCTTGTATGGATAGAAGCAAATACATCAGAGACAGCGGGCTCAGAGCAATAAGCTGTGAATCAGCAGAGCCAAGGGCCCAAACTGGGTAGTGTGGCCCTTATTAAAGATTTGGGGTTTTTTCTCAGATAGAGCATTTCTCTAGGTAGCACAGATGTTGAAAAGAAAGAGGAAGCAGAAAAATCCTAGCAGATCACTTTAACTGACCTTGAAACTGCAACCTTAATCTTTGCTGAGTTCACAAAAGGCAAAGATCATGGAATTACAGAATGCTAGGGGTTGTAAGCGACCTCTAGATATCATCAAGTTTAACTACCCTGCTAAAGCAAGACCACCTAGGGGAGGTCACCCAGTAACTCATCCAGATGGATCTTGAAAGTCTCCAGAGAAGGAGACTCCACAACTCCCCTGGGCAGCCTACTTCTGTGGGTTTTTTTGGTTTTTTTTTTACTCCAGAATTATCTTCTGTTTACTCCAGAACTTTTTTTCCATTAAAGGTCATTTGTCTGACCTCTCTGCAGCCAGCAGGGACATCTGCAACTACAGCTAGTTGTTCAAAGCCTCAAACAACTGACCTGAAATGTTTCCAGAGATGGGGAATCTACCACCTCTCTGGGTAACCCAGGCCAGTGTTTCACCACCCTCAGTGTAGTCAAATTCTTCCTTGTATCTAATCTAAATTTCCTTCTTTAGTTTCAATCCATCACCCTTTGTCCTGTCACAACAGGATCTGCTAATAAATCTGTCACCATCTTTCTTAGCAGCCTCTTCAAGCACTGAAATGTATCCTGCTAGTAAGACATAAGGAAAAAGCACTATTAATATGCAAGATAACAGCGAAAAGAGAAAGCTGGGAGCTTGAACGTAGATCTTTCCAACTCTAAATTTTGTCTATGCTTGCTTAGCCAACAAACCTTCCTGTGGGGAAAAGAAATACTGTGCATCAATTCCCAGAGCATATGCACATTCAGTGCACAAAGTTCTGTATGTTTCTTACAGTAAGAGCTTCTCAGAGAGCAAAGCCACAGGCCTTGGCAAGGGCCAGTCCTTTGCAAATTGTAACATTCAAACTCCAGACGTTTAGAGCACAGAACTGTGTGGAGTAGGCACTTGTGCATTTGCAAGCTTTTCTTCTTGGGAATATGGAAGAACTTGTTTTCATGCTTCAAAATGCTGACATGGGCATTAACCCAGGGTGAAAAACTGCAGCACAAAAGGGAGATGTTTCCTGAAGTTAGGAGTGATTGAAAACAGGGAGTTACAATGCTAACTACTTTTCAACATTAATTACAGAAGCTGCTACCAGGCATATTCTATAAATACCCACCCTCTTCTCTAGCAGCAACAAGAGCACTTCTGTGATCCTGTTATCACACCAGAACAGAATTCTCATTGCTTTGCATTGGTAACTGCATTTCGATACAGAGATTTGTCTCACATACAGAGCATTAACAATTCTGCAGACCAGAAGAGGCTTTTTCTGTTCAGAGCTTCATCGTGTATCTAAAGTAGTGGAATTCTGGCAGTGCTCTATTCGTTTGATCACCTCTTAATAGCTAGGACAGGGAGTAGTTATCTTTCTTGGACCACTGACCCATAACAGAATCACAGAATCCCAGCATGGTGGGGGTTGGAAGGGACCTCTGGATGTCATTTTCTCCAACCTCCTTGCTAAAGCAGGGTCACCCACAGCAGTTTGCCCAGAACCACAATGTCCAGGTGAGTTTGGAATCTCTCCAGAGAAGAAGACTCCACAACCTCTCTGGGCAGCCTGCTCCAGAACTCCTCAGAGTGAAGAAGCTTTCCTTTAGGTTTAGATGGAACTTTCTGTGTTCTGATTTGTGCCTGTTACCCCTTGTTCTGCACCACTCAAAAGATTCTGGCCCCATTCTCTTGTCCCCCATCTTTTGGATCTTGCTGAGCATTGAGAAGATTCCCTTTTGGACTGTTCTTCTCCAGGCTGAACAACTGGGAGCTCCAGGGCTCTCAACTTTTCCATCTTAAAGATATGCCCTAGTCTTCTCATCCTTCATCCCCTAACCATAACTATTCAGGGTATGATCACTGATTTATTTAAAATGTTATAGTTATATGTAGGTAACTTAGTCATATTCTGTCTTATTCTCATGTTGATACAACATTTATTTTGTTTATGAGGTTGGAGAACAGAGCAGACCATTTGTGGCAACATCATCCGATGGCACACGTGAAAATATTAACGAAAATACGATTCTGGGGGTGTTATGGTAACAGCGATGTGGTGACAACCTGTGATCTTCATGATAAAGCTCCTTTTCATAATTCTAGGAGTTGAAGTGACTACTTTATTCCATGAATGTTATGAGATAGAGAATTAATGTTTTGTTTGCTCACAGTTGTAATTTGCACAGAGGAGCAGTTTTAGGAAAACAAGGTTTTGATTGGATAGTGGCAAATCCAGTTTAAAAAAACAAAAAAGAAAGAAAGAAAAGAAAAAACAAAAAAGAATCTTACAGCAGGACTTCATGCTGTAGTCTTTGGTGAGATGACCTGAGGTAAATTTCTTCATATCAGATTTTAGCCTTTCAGTAGACACTCTACACTCTGTACATTGAGTACATTCTCCTTATTTCTTCTTGCTTCTACGCAACCCATTCAGTGTTATCTATGTTGGCTGTAAATATCACAGTATCTTGCTACCAATGGAAAAACTTGTGTTAGGGGGTTGAACTAAAAGGTGATAACCATTTCAGCCTGAAGACACCCTTCTCCTATCCTACATCATCCTTCCTCACCGCAGTGACTCCCATTGAGTTGGAACATTCTCTTTGAGAAAGTAGTAACTAAATAGGTGAACTCTTCTCATACTGCACTCTAAAAATGCCAAGGGATGTTTCTCAACAGCACATAACTGCTTTTTCACGTTTCCTACATCAGATCTTTATGACTAGCATAAAGCTCTTATGTAGAAAGTTTTTGCCAGGACTAATATTACAATTTTGAGGCACAACAGCATAGATACAAGAGCAGTTTCTTTATTCTGTGTTCATAGAGTCATGGAATGCTGTGAGTTGGGTGGGACCATCTAGTTCAAACCTCCCTGCCATGGGCAGGGGTATCTTCCACTAGACCAGGTTGCTCTACTCTTACATAGCACAGAGGGGGAAAAAATAATTTTAAATTAATGTGATTTAATGGAGAGATATTTACATTAAGTAAAACTCAGCATGAAGTATGTTCCTAAGCCTCTTTATATCTCTTAGGAATCTTATTCTCAACATGTAGGTGTTTTACTGGGAAAACGCTAATAGCAATACAGTGAGAAACTTGTAGCTCTGGGATATTGGACGCAGTTTCCTTGATGGGTATCAAAAACCTGATTAGAGATCAAAGCATGTGCACAGAGCTTAAACACCAGTTCAGAATGAGGTTAATTGCCCTATGGGATTCTCAGGGGGTGAGAGGCTAAACCAGAATTTAGCCATTTTTACTGCATGGAATGTTCATTTTTAAGAGGTTGATTAAAATGGTCTGCTCAGGTCACCTATGAGCATCATTGTCTGACCCAGACTTCCATAGTTCAGCACTTTTCAGGCAGCTTCACAGAAAGCTCCCAACTTTGACAAAATCAATGACTTTTTCTTTCATAGAAATAAATAAATATGACCTGAAATTATTAGAACCCCACAAATAGGACATTTTTTAAACCAGTGGAGGATCATCAAGATGATACCATAAAGAACTTTTGTGTTGTTTGCTTCTCCTCTTTCTGACCACAGTGTTTTTATGCAAAGAATTCTCTGATTTTCTTTTCTGATTTCCTTCTCCGCTTTCTGACCACAATGCTTTTATGTAAAGAATTCTCTGATTTTAATTTCTTTTCTGCAGGGATGTACCTGCTAGCATAACTTCCCAGATATTTTCCAAGGAATTTTACTGTTTTGAGAGCTTCCATATACACATATTTAAACTGATCACAGATATGTCTCCTGTATCTTACTGGAACTGCCCCCCAAAAATTGTTCAAAATTAATATTCTGATCTCTCCCTAACCAGATTTTTTTAGTTATTTTTTTCCCAAACTTTAAGCTGTAGATACATGAAAAAAAAAAAAAAAAAAAAAAGCAATTGCTCCCAGGGGTTGATAGAGTACTGCTAAAAAATGGAGCATTTAATTCCCATAAGTAGAGAGCTGATTCAAAGGAATCCTGTAAATGATGAGCTGAAAAGAAAGGAGCATTTAACCATGCAGAAATAACATGTCTCACTGCTCCCACACCAAGAAATTGTAATGTGCAGCCTGGAGCTCCATCTCCTGGCATTTGCCAAAGAACTGAAATAATTTCCAAGTGTCTCCTGATCTATACACAGACAGCTCAGAGAACCCAAGCTCTATTGCAGGACTGATTGCAGGATTACTGATCAACTCATAGAATGCATTGGCTTGGAAAGGACCCTTGAAGGTAATTTTTTCCAGCCCCTCTGCAGTCTGCAGGGACACCTGTGTCTAGAGCACGTTGATCAGGGCCCCATCAAGTTTGACCTTGAATGTCTCCAGGGATGGGGCCTCCACCACACCTCTGGGCAACATGTTTTCAATATTTCACCACTCTATCTTTGTAATGATCTCCCTCCTAATGTCCAACCTAAATCTGTTCTGTGGTTTTGTGATTCTATTAATATATTTCAGGAATACTTCTGGAAGAAAAAAAAATAGCATCCTTAAAAATATCACTTGTTTTATTAGAGTCCTTCTCTGTTGTCTTGGTGGTAAATGTACCCATTCTTGTCATACTTGTATTAATTTTCTTCTGTGAAGAGATTCAGAAGTGAATCCCATTTCTTAAGAAAGATCATTGCATGAGTCATTTAGAATGTTTTGGCTTCTATTAAAGTATTCACAAGTGAATCAGTTATTTTATTCAGCCAGTCAAAATGAGCATAACTAAAATACATGGCTGCTGCAAGGCAGTGGCTGGATCATTAATTTAATATACAGGCTTCAGTCTAGATACAAACCTTCCAGCGGCACTGTCAGTGCCAGCATAGTCAATCCAATAGTGAACTCCACAGTTTATGTCTTTTTGCTTTATTTCCTCATCATTTAAAGGCTTACAGGATCACTTGGAAATCTAAATCTGGTCAAGAAAGAAACAGAACCTAAAATGTGGGAAGGTGGTTTCTTTGGGAATGGAGGGTAGTTCTGATCTGCATTCCATGTAAGTAGCTGTCACTTGTGCACCTTTCTCCAACAGCACATTGCTCTCCCTGTTTTGTTTGTAGTTTGGCTATCAGCAGTTCTTGAACCTAAGTCCTGTCTGTCTAGCCCAGTGTAAAAAGGTGTTATCCTAATCAAATATAGCTAGTTTATTCCATATTTGTTCCTCTGTGAGAGCAGACCGATGCTCTCCAAGGACATCTTATTGTGGCCTTCCAATATTTGAATGGGGCCTGCATAAAAGCTGATGAGGGACTTTGTAGAGTGTTGGGTAGTGACAGGACTAGTAGGCATGGATCCAAGCTAGAGGAGGGTAGATTTAGATTAGATGTTAGAAAAAAGTTCTTCACCATAAGAATAGTTAGACACTGGGACAAGTTGCCCAGAGAGGTGGTGGAAGCCCCATCCATTGATGTTTTTAAGGCCAGGTTGGATGTGGCTCTGGGCAACCTGATCTAGTGGAAGGGCAGTTGGAACTAGATGATCCTTGAGGTCACTTCCAATGGTGACAATTCTGTGATTAGAAACCTAAATGTGCACAAGTCCATGGGGCCTGATGAGATCCACCCACGGGTCCTGAGGGAACTGGCAGATGAAGTTGCCAAACCACTGTCCATCATATTTGAAAAGTCATGGCAGACTGGTGAAGTTCCTGCTGACTGGAGGAGGGCAAACATAACACCCATCTTCAAGAAGGGTAAAAAGAATGACCCTGGAAACTACAGACCAGTCAGCCTCACCTCTGTGCCTGGCAAGATCATGGAGCAGATCCTGCTGAAAGTCCTGCTAAGGCAAATGGAAAACAAAGCAGAGGTGATTGGTGGGAACCAGCATGGCTTCACCAAGGGCAGATCTTGCCTGACAAATTTAGTGGCTTTCTATGATGAAGTCACAGCGACAGTGGACAAGGGAAAGGCAGCTGATGTCATCTACCTGGACCTGAGTAAAGCATTTGACTCTGTCCCACATGACATCCTGGTCACCAAACTGGAAAA